>JACEFZ010026777.1:540000-637500 GCA_014155875.1 Cepaea nemoralis
CCTTGCCCATAGGTAATCGACCAGCCAGAGGTGCATTCCCTGCCATAATCTCCTTTTTAAAGCATCGTCCATTAGCCTTCGCAATGAATTTCCAACCACTTCGTATGCTACTCACACTGACCCATCAGTATCGATCACCATGTCACCTTGATGTGCATTACTCTGGATTAGTTGTTACACTTCAGACTGTGCAGCCCGCTGCCCATTCTCTGCACTCACGATCCAGTGTTAATACGAAGGTGAGTCAATAAGTAAGTCACACTGTTTTGTGGGATGGCAGGTAAATGTAGTTGGTGTTTTCTACAGGTGTCATTAGGTGATAGCAACATCGAACTTTATATTACCTTTCGTCAGGTGGCGCTAGGTGTCTCATGCGCATGCGCAGCCATAAACAAAATGGCGACTGTACTTAGGGAGCGCACAACCAAAGAACAACGTGCTGTTGTGCGTTTTTTGAGCGCAAAAGGACTGCCTGCAAAGATCCTTCATAAGAAAATGCTTCCTGTTTATGCTGACAAATGTTTGTCCCGTAAAGCGGTGCATAGCTGGGTATAAAAATGTTCTCAATGACGCTCTAAAATTGTTGATGAAATCCAATCTGGTAGTCCTGTTGAGATTTCAGCAGAAGCATCCGTGCAGCGGATGGAGGAGATGATTAGAGGTGACAGGCAAGTAACGATAGACACTGTGGCATCTGTAATAGGATGCTCACGTGGTTCAGCATACAGCATAATGCATGATCGATTTAAATTGAAGAAAATTGTGCTCAAGGTGGGTACCCAGACAATTGTAGGAGGAACACAAAATGAACCGATTTGGCCTGTACGGCTCGATTAACTCAGGAGAAAATTAACCACCTAAGGTGGGACGTTTTGGATCATCCACCTTACAACCCCGTCTTAGCCCCTAGCGATTTCCACCTTTTTGGTCCAGTGAAAACCCACCTTGGCGGGAGACATTTCTCGAATGTGAAGTGAAAACGTGGTTTAGAAAACAGAGCATGCAGTTCTATGCAGCCGGTTTGGGAGGACTAATAGAACGATGGGGTAAGTGCATCAATGTTGGTGGAAATTATGTTGAGAAATAAAGGGACAATGTATGTATAAAAATAAACTGGTTTCAAGTTGTTACCGTATTTAGTTATTTTTCTACAGCCATTTGTGATTTACTTATTAACTTCCTCTCGTATCACATTGTGCTAGTCCGTCCTTTCTGCCGTACTTCAACCCACTTTTTTTCATGATTGATGGTCTCTAGGTCACAAACCTTTCCGGCTGTGCCATCCAGCACCCGACTCGTCTTAGTCTATGACCATTGACCATATCCATGGCTTCCTGCAGGGGTTGATCACTATCTGCAGCAACTCTCAGGTACAATGTGGCCTATAGGACCCTATGCCTATCCGCCATTGTTGGTAGCGCCAGGATATGCCTCATGCATATAATTGGTTTGCCCTTTGTGCACCCCAGAATCACATCACACGCATGGCCGCATTTTGTATGCGCTCCAACCTTTCAAGCTGGCTCTTTGATACTGTCAGGAGCCCCAAACAATACTCAGTGACAGAAATTATTAATTGCTGAAAGAGTCTGTAAAGCATTCTCTGCTCTACCCCGGTTCCTGCCATCGCCCTCAAAGCATTAAGTCCCCTACCAGCCTTCACCACCAAAGCCTCTACATGATCTTTAAAAGACATACACATGTCGAAGTGATACCAAAGTACTTCAATTTATTCTCTCTACTAAGAGTACATCCATTCAATATAATACCTGGGACATCTGCCTTCACAATCCGATTATCCAGGGAGTAGCCTACCACACAACCGATGCCTTGTCTGGGTTTATAACTGCCCCTACTTCACTGCACCACTCTGCCACCCTGTTTACTGCGAACTGTAAATCTGCCGCCACACTTTCCCTATCTCTGCCCTGTCTGTACACCAGCACATCACCTGCAAATATCAAGATTCTACCAACACCTGGTATCTCAATAGCTGCGACGCTCCTGGTGTAGACATTAAAGAGCACTGGGGACAAGGTAGATCCCTGTGGCAACCCGGGTGTAATCGTACAAGGATCAGAAGTCCAGGAACCCATGCGCAGTGCAACCTTACGCTCATAAAGGACTGCCACAACCCATCTGACAAGGCAAGGGCATACCTCCATGTCCAACAATGTGTGTATAAACTGATCATACCTAACCCTATTATACGCATCACCCAGGTCAAGAGCTACCGCCACTGTCTCTTGTTTATCCAGAAATCCCCATAGATATCAAATTCAATAGTAGCCGCATTGGCCCAGGTGCCTTCTCAGGCAGGTAACTCCCGAGCCTTTTGGGAAGCAAATTACGACTTTCCAAATGTCGCTGGAGCCTGTGGGCTACTATCTTTTCGAGGACTTTGCCAAAGGTGTTTTGCAAGGGTATGATTCGGTCTCCATTAAGTCTGGAGTGATCCTTACCTGGTTTTAGGAGTGGTACCAGGTAGCTGTGCAGTCAATCCTGGGGGTATTTCCGCCACAATCATGCTTATGTTGAAGCAAAGAGTCATCTCCTCCAAGTCCCCATCTGTCATGTTAATCAAATGGGTTTTCCTCACCCCATCAGGGTTTAGCTCTGTCTCTTTAACCCGCTTCAGTACCCTACTAATATCCTCCACCTTAACCCCACAGTCCTCCTTCCTAGTGACCTGCCACTTGGTTTCTCTGATCATATATCTAATCTTGCTGATCGGTCTGTTTTAAAAATCGTGCAAGAAAATCCTCCCTCCCCCTTGTCCTGGTCAGTTGTCATAGGTCGGTTATTATCATCATAAATGGTATCATGTATACCAGACATCGTCTTTCTATTCAACTGCCGGTGAAGCTTCCAGAATTTACCCAATATCACATCCCCGCCGACTTCATTTATAAACTGTTATCACTTCATCCTTTTTGTCTCTGCTACTTGGAGTTTAAAATCCTGCACCTTTACTTTGCTTACACCTTTTGCCTCCTCCAATTATATGGCAAGTGAATTTGTTGCTCTCCGCACCCTCTGCCAATTCCTTATGGTCTCCCTCTTTTTCTTCCATGAAGTCTCCACCTCGGGTTTCCACCATGGTGATTGGGTGGAGAGTCTTCTTGTTGGTTTAGACCTTCTCTGCGATCGAAGGCGCCCCAAGAGCGAAGTGTCGTCACAATCATAACTGAATGCTCTGCGGGCTCTTGTAGCCCTGACTGCTATAATAACACAAGAATATGAACGCAGGTAGTCTTAGTTTTTGAACCTGCAAATTTGGCGCGACATAAAGGCGCGGAGAAAGAGTTCAAGACGGATCCAATGACACCAGGACTAAAGCTCTCAAATACGATGAAACGGGTTTTAAAGACTGATGCTAACTTCACACTTGGTTTAATAGAGGCCTTTCGTCTTATATATAAAAGGCAATCTCCGTCCATCTGTATGTATGTATGTATGTTTGTATGTATGTATGTCCTTTATTTGTTCGCGAACGGCCCATCCGATTGAGATGAAATTTTCTACACGTCTTCCTTTCATTCCAGAGCTGCCAACTGTGATATTTTTTTAGTGTGAAATCGCCTGCTTACTCAGTATTATTTCATTTTTCATTATAATTTCATATATCTCAGGGGACCTAACTCTGTAAAAGTTATTTCAAGGGGCATAACTTTTCTGTATAACTTATAGTCATATTGTGGCATCGTTTTCAAAGATTTATAAACTCTTTGTCCATAGTTATGTACCGGCATATGAGTTATAATAAATAATGATACAATCTGTAAGGCATTTTCAAAGTTTTCATAAAAATAATGCACAATGCATAACATTGTAACTCATCTTTTTTTGCTTAAGAAGTTACTGTAGTCATGCAGGTGATTAGAAAGAGTTTTCATTAAAAATAATGGATGGTGTGTGGCAGGAGATTCTTTTAAGTTACTTTTTTTGTTGTATGAATTTAATGAGAACTTATATGACTACTTATATGAATTAAATGAGATGCTCCCCACCAGGGACTGGGCGAAGCCGGACAGGGTCAGGCAGACAGATAGACAGACAGATAGACAGTCGGGAACAGGAACTTATATGACTACTTATATAAATTAAATGAGATGCTTCACACCAGGAGCTGGGCGATGCCGGGCCGGGTCAGACAGACAGACAGACAGACAGACAGACAGACAGACAGACAGACAGACAGACAGACAGATAGTCGGTAACGGGAACGGGAACTTATATGACTACTTATATGAATTAAATGAGATGCTCCCCACCAGGGACTGGGCGAAGCCGGGCAGGGTCAGGCAGACAGATAGACAGACAGATAGACAGACAGATAGACAGTCGGGAACGGGAACTTATATGACTACTTATATGAATTAAATGAGATGCTCCCCACCAGGGTCTGGGCGAAGCCGGGCAGGGTCAGCTAGTTATATATATATATATATATATATATATATATATATATATATATATATATATATATATATATATATATATATATATATATATATATAAATCAATCATGTGCCATGCCGGAAAGCGTGGGCGGTCATGACTCGCCATTTCACTCGATCACCAAAGTCGTGAATCATCTAGAGTTCCTGTCTCGTCCATGCCATGTGGCCAAGCCATCCAGGTACTTTCCTCTAGGTCTTCCTCTTGGTCTGTTCCCTTCGATCTTGCCAGTTGTCACTAAGTTCTCCAATCCATTTCTTCTCAAAACATGTCCACACAATTTTGACTGTCTACGTATAATTTCTCTAATCAATTTACGATTTTCATTTGTCTCCAGTAATACTTGGTCATTGGTTTTTCTGTCTATCCATCGTATTTTTTGCATTTTTCTCAGAAACCACATTTCTGCAGCCATCAGATGTTTTTCAGCTTGACTGCTCATTGTCCAATTTTCACATCCATACAAAAGAACAGGCTCTATGTATCTTCTCTGGAACTTAAACATCAACAACGGTAGTATTTGTGGAGCGTTGTTTGTAGACTTTAAAAAAGCTTTTGGTATGGTAGATCACGATATTTTAATTAGAAAACTAAAACAAATGGAGACAAGCACCAACATGGTGAACATAATCACGTCATTTCTATCCGACAGACAACAAGTCGTGTCCTTCAAAAACTGTCTATCAAGACCCACACAGCTTAATATTGGTGTAACTCAGGGCTCAATACTAGGTCCGCTGCTTTTTGCAGTTTATATTAATGATCTTCCTTTATATATCAATACAACTTGTGATCTATTTGCAGACGACTGTACTATATATACTAGTCAAGAAAACCGTAGTGAATTAGAGAATTCTTTACAAAAGGAACTTGATAATCTTACTAGATGGAGCAATGAAAACCGCATGCAAATTAACATCCACAAAACCAAATCCATGCTAATTAACGACCAGACAAAAACTACAGACACTAGCCATAATTGGAGCACCGCTCGAACTCCGCGTGGGCTCGTTACCTATAGTTAATGTGAACGAACATAAAACACTAGGTCTTTTAATTGACAGCCATTTGAGCTGGAGCTCTCATGTTCACGTTCTTACCAAGAAAATAGCACAAAAAGTTTACCAACTTGCTAAAATTCAGCACTTCCTGGACGAAAGCACACGAAAAATATTCTATACATGCTATATCCAATCACATCTCGATTACTGTTCCACAGTTTGGGATGGTTGCCCTAAATCAAATTTAAAACGACTATATTCTCTACAAAACCGCGCTATTCGTCTGGTTTCTGGCAGAAAGCACGTTGAAAGTAATAATTTATACAGTCATCTAAGACTTCTACCACTTCGAAAGCGCTTCCTTTTTAACAAAGCCAAATTAGTGAATAAAATTATATCTCAAAATACCCCAGAGTATCTTCTGCTGCTGATTCAATCTAATGCAATGAACAGCAAGCGCCTAAATTTGCTACATGTCTCAAAGCCTATATTGGACCTATACAAAACATGTTTCGCCTATTCTGGTGCTCAATTATGGAATGATCTTCCTCCAGATCTGAAAACTCCAATGAGTCCCTACACATTTAACCGAAAAACTCTTTCAATACTTAATCCATACCGACTATATGCCACCATAATTCATTTACTGGTATAATTGTTCATTATAATTGTTCATTATAAATGTTTAACTATAATTGTTACCTATATATGTGTTTTGGAGAGAGAGAGAGAGAGAGAGAGAGAGAGAGAGAGAGAGAGAGAGAGAGAGAGAGAGAGAGAGAGAGAGAGAGAGAGAGAGAGAGAGAGAGAAAGTGGGTGTCAGAGAGAGTGAGAGAGTGAATGTGTGTGTGCGCACGTGCATGCGTCTGGGTGGATAGAGTGATTGAGCGAGAAATGGTGAGGGAATGTGTCAGTGCATGCATTCGTACGTGTATGTGTGAGAGTGAGTGAGGGAGTGTGTGCGTGCGTGTATTCATGTGTATGTGTGAGAGAGTGTGATTGAGAGAGTGAGGTGTGTGTGTGTGTGAACGATTGTGTGAGAGAGAGTAAGTGAATGAATGAGCGAGGAGTGAATGAGTGAGAGAGTGAGTGTGTGTGAGTGAGTGAACGAACGAACGAACGAACAAACTTTATTTTCAAAGGGTTAAGAATTGGGCACGCAGGCCCGTCTAACATTCTGCCCTTCTATCACTCTCTTTCATACATTATTTCATTCACACATCATTCAAGGCTAACAGAGAACAGCAACAATATAAAAGATATGCATTATAAAGGCATGGGCAAAATGCGAACATCAAGACTACACGACACAGTAAAATTAGATAATGATCTGACACTTGTTATTAGCCATGTGGAATATACTGGCCTACCAAAAGGGGACTGGCTGTTATACTAGGGTTTTGTTATTATTATTATTATCTCTATTATTATGGGGGAAGATAATCCGTACTGAGATAGTGTTCGAGTAATTTGCGATTATATGAATAGGGATTGGTGATATCTTTGATTTCTTGTGGAAGATTGTTCCACAGCTGAGCTGCAGAGTACGTTAAGCTTGTTTTGTATAAGTCAATCCTAGGCTTCGGAATGTGTAATATATTTAAACGTTTACTGTGTCTAGCATTATATTTAAACAATGGCCAAAGGTAATTTGGGGCATTCCGATGCAGGATTTTGTGAATTAGTTTAGCTTTATTGAAAAGCAGGCGTTTGCGGAGTGGTAGTAACTGAAGGCGTTTATACAAGCTAGGATTGTCAGATAAATGTTTGTTATAAATTAGACTCATGGCCCGTTTCTGGAGTGAGTAAAGTCGCTTGGTGTTTGAATTAGAACAACCGTCCCAGATTGTAGAGCAGTAGTCAAAGTGTGTCTGTATATAAGAAGTATAGAATAGTTTCCATGTGTCCTCATCAAGGAAGTTTTTAATTTTGGCTAGTTGGTAGACCTTTTTCGCTGTTTGTTTAATAAGCGCTTGAACGTGGGAATTAAAGTTTAGGTTTCTATCAATGATTATGCCTAATGTTTTGTGCTCAATTACACTTTCTACTGGCATGTTATCGATGTGAAGTTGAAGTGATGTGTGTGAGCTTAGAGTTTGAAGTCTTTGTCTGGTTGTTAGTAACATTGATTTTGTTTTAGTGATGTTAATTTGCATACGGTTTGAATAGCTCCACCTAACTACATTATTTAATTCTTGTTGTAAAGACGACTCCAGTAAAATACAGTTTTCAGCATTTGTGTACACTGTACAGTCGTCTGCAAATAGATCGCAGGACGACGAAAGATGTAAAGGTAGATCGTTAATATATATGGCAAACAATAGAGGGCCAAGAATAGAGCCTTGCGGTACTCCAATATTGAAGGTAGTGGTATGAGACAGACATTTATTATGTGACACTGCTTGCTTTCTGTTTGATAGAAAAGATGATATTAGATTGACTACATTAGGGCCAATTTTCATTGTCTCAAGTTTTTTAATTAAAATAACATGGTCTATCATATCAAATGCTTTCTTGAAATCAATAAACACAGTTCCACATAGACTGTTGTTGTTTATATTCTGGTGCCAATTTTATATCATGTTTGTTAGGGCCGTATGGCAAGAATATTTTGGTCGAAATCCTGATTGGTTGTCAACAATAAGCTTGTTGCGAACTAAATACTGTAATGTTACTTTATGGATGTGTTTTTCTAGTGGCTTAGATAGTGATGATAGTAAGGAAATGGGTCTGTAATTGTTAGGGAGATCATTGTCCAATGAACCAGATTTAAGAAGAGGGTACACTTTAGCGATTTTGAGAGCTGATGGAAAGTGGCCTTTGGTGAGACCCTGATTATATACATAGGTTAGTGATATACAGATCACTGGCGCAGCACAACGGAGAATCCGGTTGCTGATTCCATCTAACCCAGATGAGGTTGTGTTTGTTAGGTTACTGAGGTAAGTGAATACCTCAGTGATTGTCATTAGCGGTATGTCGGAAAGAATATCGCGGGAGCATCTATTCTCGCAAAACGATGACAGTAAAGATAAGTTGCAAGGAGAATTAGGTATTGAAGCCTTCAACTGGTCTATGTCAGTTTGAAAAAAATTACTGAATTGGTCGCATGTAATATGATTTGATGGTAAAGAATTTCGGAAGTTATACTTGTTTGTCAAGGTGTTAATTGCCTTCCATATATCCTTACTATTTGTTTTATCCATTACTAAGTTCTTAAAGTAATTTTTCTTTTCCCGTCGTATGGTATATTGAACTTTGTTTCTAAGAGTACGGAATGCGCTGAGATCCCGCTTTTTATGTGCTTTACCTCTGTCTCTCATAATTTCAAGTATTTTCTGGGTGATCCAAGGTGGCTTGACGTGGTGTTTTACTCGAACTTCCTTGATTGGCACATGCCTATCAAAAACGTCAATAAATGTTTTCATCCAGAATTCCAGAGCATCATCCGGGTCAGGAAGCTGACAAACATTGTCTAGAGGTGAACTGAGCAAGTCCTGTAAAAATGCGTTTTGGTTGAAATGTTTGTAACTTCTATATTTTACACTTATGTGTTTATGTTTAGGAGTTTTAATTCCTTGTTTAGACCACGTGCAGCATATTGGGTAGTGATCGCTCATTGCACAATTGGGTACAGCGCATTCTATGATGTTGTCTGAGCAAGTTACATAAATGTGATCTATGACTGTTGAAGATGACTTTGTTACTCTAGTAGCCTGTTGTACTATTTGTTGGAAATTGTATGATGCAATTATATTTCCCCATATTATGTTGGATTTGTTGGTGTCAATGTTAAAGTCTCCGAGTAGTATAATTTCCTTCCCGGAAGCGAAAACAACATCCATCATGGTAGTGAAGTTTTCGTACCAGACGTGTCCAGCACTGAGATTTCGATAGAGGTAGCCAATTATCAGGGGTGTGCGGTTTTGAAGTTTTAGCTCTAACCACATACATTCTATTTCGCAAGTTTCAAAGTCTAGCCTACGGTGAGCATTTAGTAAATTAGAAACATAGGTTACTATGCCTGTCTCTTGTTTCCTACAGGGATCTCTTCTAAAAACTTTGCACCCTTTAATAGATATGTCCTCATCTGAAATGTTATCATGTGTGTTAGAGTGTGTTTATGGGTGAGAGAGAGAGAGAGAGAGAGAGAGAGAGAGAGAGAGAGAGAGTAAAAGAGTGAGTGAGTGCGCTAGGGTAAGTGAAACATTGAGTGATAGCGTGAGGGTGTGTGTCTGTCTGTGTATGAGTGTGAGAGAGAGAGTAAGAGAGTTAGAGATAAAGTGAATGAAGATTGACAGAGTGAATGAATGGGGGAAATAGTGAGTGAGAGAGAGAGAGAGAGAGAGAGAGAGAGAGAGAGAGAGAGAGAGAGAGAGAGAGAGAGAGAGCGAACGAGAAAGAGTGAGTGAGACAGTGGGAAAGTTGATGTGTTAGTGTGTGTGTGGGAACGAGCACATGCGTGTGAGTGTATATATGAAAGAATACAGAGAGAGAGAGAGAGAGAGAGAGAGAGAGAGAGAGAGAGAGAGAGAGAGAGAGAGAGAGAGAGAGAGAGAGAGAGAGAGAGAGAGAGAGAGCTGAACAGATGCATGTCATGTAACAAGCATGTTATGTAACACTCGAATCCATATGTTTGTGTATTCTCATCTGTCATATTATCAGTTAAATACCATTTGATTTCATCATGTATAATGTAAACTCATGTACATTACTGTAGTTTGAGTGAAAGACAGAATGAATGAGCGTGAGAGTGAATGTGTGTGTGTGTGTGTGCGTGTGCGTGCGTGTGCGTGCGCGCGCGTGTGTGTGTGTGTGTGTGTGGGAGAGCATCACTATTCTTACTTCACACACTGTTTATGTACACATTTTTCTCCATGTTTAACATTTGTATGAGACTGCGGGTGTTGGTGGGTAGTGATATTTGTGGGTGTTGGTCGGATGTGTGGATGGATGTGTGGGGGTGAAAGTAGGGGTGTGGGAATGGGTGTGGGGGATGTGTGTATGGGTGGAGGATATGTGTATGGGACAGGTGCGGGGGATGTGTGTTTGGGTGGGGGATATGTGTGGGTGGGTGGAGATGTGTGGATGGTTTGGGGAAGTATGTGTGGGTGGCGGGGTTGTGTGGGTAGGGTATTGTGTGGGTGGATTGAGGATGTAAGGGCGGGTGGGGAGAAGTGTATGGTGTGTGGGTTTGGGATATATGTGCGGTGTGTTGGTGGGGGATGTATGCATGGTGTGTCGATGGGAGGTATGTTTGTGGTGGTATGGGTGAGGATGTGTGTGTGGGTGGGGGATAGTGTGTGGTGTGGGGGATGTGTGTGATGGGTGCCGGGAATGTGTGTATGGGTGGGGGATATATGTGGGTGAGTAGGGGTGTGTGGTGGTTGGGAGAAGTATGTGCCGGTGGTGGGGGTGTGTGAGTGGGAGATGTGTGCGTCGATGGAGAATGTGTGGGTGGGGGTGTGTGAGTAGCTTAGGGAAGTGTAGGTGGGTGAGGGATGTGTATGTGTCGGGGTGGGATGCGTGAGTGGGTGGAGGATTGTGTGGGTAGGGGTATTGTGATCGAGAGATGTTTAGTTGGGGGTGGGTGGGGTTGTGTGGGTGCGTAGTGAAGGATATGTACGTGAGTGAGTGTGTGTTGGTGGATGGGTGGGAAATGCATGTGTGGGTGGGGAGAGGTGCGTGGTGTGTTGGTTGGGGATATTGTGTGGGTGGGGTATGTGTGTGTGGGTGGGGGTATGTGGGGTGGATGGGTCAGGGTATCTGTGTGGGTATGGGTGGGAATATTGTGTGGTATGTGGGTGGGGGATATGTGTGTGGTGTGTAGGTGGGGATGCATGGTGGTATGTGGGTGTGGGATGTGTTGGTGAGGGATATGTGTGCCGTGTGTGGGTTGGGAATATTGCGTGGTAGAGGATGTATGTGATGTGCGGGTGGGGTGTGTGTGTGGTGGGGGATTGGGTTAGGGCATGTGTGGGTGGGTGGAGGATGTACGTGTGGGTGGTGGGGTGTGTGTGAGTGGATTGGGGATGTATAAGTGGTTAGGAAGATGTGTGTGTGTGTGTGTGTGTGTGTGTGTGTGTGTGTGTCGGGATAGGGAGATGTCAGTTGGTGAGAATGTGTGTGTATGGTTTGGGGATGTGTGAGTGGATGTGCGATGTGTGGGTTGGTGGGGGATGTGTGTGTGTGGGTGGGGAATATGTGGTCGATGGAGATGTGGCTGGGGGATGGGTGGTTGGAGGTGTGGGTGGGGGAGAGGATGTGTGGGTTAGGATGTGTATGTGGGTGGGATGTGTGGGTTGGTGGAGGATGTTTGTGGGTGGCGAATGTGTTTAGGTTGGGAGACCAGATGAGTGCAGTGTGTGTGGGTGGGGGATGTGCGGGAGGAGGATGGGTTGGTTGGTGGGGCATGGATATGTCCCTGGGTGTGTGTGTGTGTGGGTGGGGTGATGTATGGGTAGATGGGAAATGGGCTTCATAACATGGTAATTTGTCTTGATTATGTTTACAACATTCATTTCACAATGTTTATTTTTCTTCCTATGTAAATGTATAATGCTCTTGATGAACGAAAGACGAGTGATTGGAAGGGCCGAATGTAAGACGGGCCTGCGTGCCCAGTTTATTACCCTTTGAAAATAAAGTTGATTTGATTTGATTTTCTCAACACTCTTTTTCTCGTTTTTTCAATAAGCAGGATCTGCACCATTTAGTAGATGCAGTTGTTGCACTCAGTGAACATGTAGGGTTAGAATTAAATTGTAAGAAGACACAGAATATAGTAGTCACTATGAAGAAGGAAATACCACAATGTAATATACTAGTAAGTGGGAATATTCTTAAACAAGTGAATTGGTACAATTATCTCGGAACAGTCATAACAGCTGGTGGGAGATGCCTTGAAGAGATTAGAACAAGAATCGCCATGGCGAAAGTAGTCTTTTGCAAGATGGAAAACATACTGACCAATAAAATTATGGCATTTGCAACAAAAAAAAAGTATTGCAGTATACTTGTATATGGATATGAAGCGTGGACAATGAGCAGACTAGTTGAAAAACATCTGATGGCTGTGGATATGTGGTTTCTGAGGAAAATACAAAGAATACCATGGACAAACAGAAAAAAAACCAATGACCATGTCCTACAAGAAACAAATGAAAACCGTAAACGGATTTGAGAAATTAGACATAGTCACAATATTTTGGACACGTTATGAGAAGAAATAAATTGGAGAATTTGGTGACAACTGGCAAGATCGAGGATAAGAGAGCATGGGGAAGGCATAGAAGTAAATACCTGAATGGTTTGACCACGTGGTATGGTGGAGACAAGAACACGGAGCTGATTCACGACTCTGATGATCGTGTGAGATACCGAAACATGACCGCCCATGCTTATCGGCATGGTACATAATGATGATGATATCGTATATCTTCTGTATATACTTTGTAATTAAACTTAATCTAATTTAATACCATAACCGTATATTCTGAGCGGAAATGAAAGGGAACACATTCTAAACAATTCTATTAACTTACTTTAGAATTAACAGGAACCTGAAGAAAAGAAACAGTCAGAACGTGTTTAAAAATAGAATAGTCAAACTTGTGAATTGAAATGTGAAGAGTAGAAAGAAGAAACACAAACCTGGGGAAAGTAATCTCAGCCTTTTATACAGACGACAGATTTGATAGAAAGGCGCTATTGTGAGCCCGGTAGCATGATGGGATTACAATGTCAAGGTTGTGTTAGACCTCCATTGACCAACATAGCCTCTGTAAACATGCCAGGAACATTATCAGTTTCGGAATACATTTTTAAACGTATTATTGTGCCTTAAAATTTGTAATTAAAATGCGCGTTTCTTTAAACGTGTAGTTTGTGGGAAATGAAGATGACGATGTTATGCCAAGTTACATGTATGCATGTGTGTGTGTGCTTGTGGGTGTGTGCCCGCGCGTGTGTGTGTGTGTGTGTGCTTGTGTGTGTGTGTGTGTGTGTGTGTGTGTGTGTGTGTGTGTGTGTGTGTGTGTGTGTGTGTGTGTGTGTGACAGACAGACAGACAGATTGTCGGGAAGAAGAAGGCAGAGACGAAGAAGGCAGAGGTGTAGAAGGCCGCAGCGACTGCTGAGCCCATATCTACATACAGCAGTCCTGCTCCTACACCAGCTAAAACTGCTCCCGTCGCTGAAGAAACCACAACTGAAGCCAGCAGCAGCCGGGAAGTTCTCAACAGCAACATGATGATACAAACCAATTTACCAGAGACCTCCACACAGGAGGAAACAACAACGATGGAAGACTTCACCGGGAAATTATTGCTAAAAGAGACAAGCATGGGAGAAGCTAAACTGTCGGCGCTACGAAGAGACAAGATAATCATTCTGTTGGAAAACGAGCTGGGAAGAAACAGCATCTGCCAGCTGCGCAAGACACCTGATGGAGTCCATCAACAAAACCCCAAAGACCACAGCACTTATGCAGAAAATCGCAGGAGAGAAGGCCGACATCAAGCTTCACCACGGCATCTTATTGGAAGCCACCTGGCACCGCACAAGTAAACGATGGGTCATTAAACGAGTCAAGACCTTTCTCACCAACGATCAGATCAGAGAGATGCTGACAAGGGAGAACAAGAAACTCAAGATCGCCAGTGCTGAGAGGATCATCGGAAAGAACAACATCCCCTCCACAGTCGTCATAGTAACATCGGAGGACCGAGTGATCCCTCAATTCATCAGATGGTACAAGAGAGACCAAGTTCCAGAGCACTACATACCGAGAGTGCTGCAGTGCTCTAATTGCCAGAAGTTTTGGCTCACCCGTGCCACCTGCAAGAGTGAGGTGGAGGTATGCAGATACTGCTCTGGACCTCATACATACAGTCAGTGTAAGCATGCAAATATAGACAAGGACTTCAGGAGGCCTGACACCAACAGAAAGAAAGGCTGAAACAGACGAAACTCTATCAAAAATCCAAGAAGAAAGATAAAAGACAAAGAAACTCTCAAACAGATACAAGAAGAAAGAGAACAAATAGAACTACTCAAGTCTAAGATCGAAACACCAGAACCAGAAAACAAAAAGACCCAGACAGAAGAAGAATCAACAGAAGATTATAAATAGAACTGGATGAAAACGGCTACCCAAACCAACAACAATGGTTCGAGAGGCAGTATCGAAAGAACCTAGTAGGAACCGGCCATGACACAAGAAATCAGACCCAGAAGATTGGAAGACAACCCAAGACGGGGAAAGAGGTGGAACACCATGAGATACGACAACTGGTAAAACTCCGTGAAAGAAACAGCACCATATGACTGGGTGGGTACACAATTACTCCAGGCCGCAACAAGTGCGCGACTCTGGCGAGACATGTAAAACCACAAGGATGAAATGAACTCAGTCGCAGCAACTCAACTTTTTCAAGGAGGCAGAAAAAAGCAGCATCATATACGAAAGTAGAGCGAGATACACTACAAAGGCCCCAATTAAAACCAAGTCGATACAGTGGAAGGTTGAACGGGGCCATTCGTCTCAAGCATAGCAAGCAAGCAAGCAAGATCAGTAGGTCAGAGAGTTGTACTCATGTAGTCACGGGAGTTATGAGAAGATTCACTCATTATTACCTTATGTGTGAAACCCGACGTTCTCTTGTGTTCCGGAATTTGAGGTTTAATATAAATTGTTTAATTTGGTTATTTCGGGATTTGAATTTTAAAATATTGAGCAGAACCCACTACTGGCAACGCTGATCGCATTCTGGTATGAACCTAAGGCCTATCCACGTCAATATGGAAGCACTATACTTGAGTTTCGCCCTCGTCTGAGCCCGTCAGTAGTGCATATCCCTGACCGTATAATATAAATACAATGTACCCATCATCCGGTACGCAGTTCTAAGTTAACATTGCAGAGAGACGACATCCACTTGGTTGCTGTATTAAAACGTGTTTATGCAAACAAAAGACGATCTACAGTTCTACTACCAGTGGACAAGGTGTTTTTTTCTTTCTGTAAACGAAGGTGTTCCTGTTTTGCTGATAAGAATTAAGGGTCAATGTTATATCACGTATTATGATTGACCACACGCCTACTAACTATGATTAAAATTGTTTGCATATCTTTACAGGACATTGCTGTCAACATCAGCATCTTTCAGCTGATTGTTGATTTCTTGGCAAGATTACGCTCAGTAGTTTGCCATTGCTTTCTGAGCGGCCGGCTCACATACCCCGTAAGTTACCGACGCGATTCGAACCACTGCTGATTCTCACCGTCGTCACGTTACTTACGAGAGTATACGAGATTACTGAGAAAAGTCGCTAACCTCTAGGCCAGGAAGCCGGCACTAACTATGATGGCCAACGTAATATCTGCACCATGTTTTGAACAAAATAATATAATGTCCAACGGTACAAATCGCATTATGTGTTCAAATATGCCTTTCTCAGGGAGTTTCCATGGCGAAGTGGTCAAGCCGTCTAACTCAGGCTCCGAAGGTTGTGGGTTCGATTCCGGGCCTCGTCCTTCGGTTCATCAGTGCATTTTTTCGGAGACTCCTGAGGATCGTCGCTGGAACTACGGAGTTCATGCTTTGTGCTACGCTTTCGGCAGTTCGCTGCGGAAAGAAACTGAGTCATATGGGATTCTTTTTTTCTTTTTTTTTTAAAATCCGGTGCAATGAAGTCGACCCTGTCGACTTTTAAGAGACTTTAAAAAAAAAAAAAAAAACTTAATATGTCTTTTATACTGGCCCACGTTTGAATTATCGTACGTTCGTGGAAGATATTGAGTTGAATGGCCAACGCCTAAGTCACTGGTTATGTTGAGATGGCGGATGCAGGCGTCAAAGCAGACTACAGTAGCCAGTAATATTACTTGATGTCTTGAATGAGTTCACTCCCTACTACCAGGTCATGTTTTACTGCTATGTTGAGGAACTGGCTAACACCATTCGAATGAACTTACCTGTTGGTGAACTGGAGTGGGACATTGATTTATAACTGACCGAATTTATTAGTCTTCAAGAGGGTCAGCATTTAATACTCCAATAATATCTGATGAACATTTGTGAACAAGACATTATGTCTCAAGATACTACGACTCGTCGAGCGATATCGAACTGAAGTGGTCCACGTGAGTTAAACAGTTCCTGCCGAAAGTGGCTGACAAGCAGATTGACTTGGTTTATCAACCATGTCCGGGAGGAGGAATCTTGCATATTTCAGGTGAAAGTGTCTATTCCTCAAACCATACAGACTGTGACGATATTTCTCTTGATAATAATAATAATAATAATAATAATAATAATAATAATAATAATAATAATAATAATAATAATAATAATAATAATAATTTAATACTATTTTTATCAGAATGGATTTCTTCAAAGATTATGAAGTCAATAATAATTCAAATTACATTAAAACAGCAAGAAATATACAAGCATAGCAAGAAAAAAGCAAACTTTATTAACTGATTGAGTGCCAAAGGATAATAATGTAACGCCAAATGTGACCTCCTATTTGAACAGAAGGACGATATATCGCCATACTAAGGTCATCGTGTTATTTGTTTCGTTTCGCGGTATCTTCCGCAAACGTAATGCTCAGTAAATAGACCAATAACCAAGTCCTACAAGAAATAAATGAAAATCGTAAACTGATAAGAAGAAATTAGACATAGACAGTCAAAATCTGTTGGGCATGTTATGAGAAGAAATAAATTGGAGAACTTGGTGACAACTGGCAAGATCGAGGGGAAGAGAACAGGGGGGAGACAGAGAAGTAAATACCTGGATGGCTTGGCCACATAGCATGGTCGAGACAGCAACACTGTGCTAGTCCACGACTCTGGAGATCGAGTGAAATGGCGAATCATGACCGCCCACGCTTATCGGCATGGCACACGATGGATTGATAGAATAGACATTCACATTATAATACTTGTTCATTTGATTTTTCACCATGTTTCGCCCAGACTTACTTTTGTTTGGCACTGAATCAGTTAAAAGCGTATATTAAATCATATTTGATGTACGGAAGCGAATTATAGACAATTAGAAGAGGAGTGGGGTAGTATGTGGAAGCAGCGGATATGCTGTTTTATAGAAGAATCATGAAAACACCGCGGGGGGACAGAAAGAGTAATGAAGATGTCTTGAAGAATTCTGACTCACAAAAGAACTGGTTACTTCCACCAGAAGAAGACAGTCCACATTGTTTGGGCATGTCATGAGAAAAGGAAAGCTAACGTCTAGTCGTCATAATGAGAAGACTGGAGGGGAAGAAAGGCAGGGGGATACCATGAGAGAAGATTATGGACAGTTTGCAATGACAGCATGGTGGAACATCGGTATCAGAGATGATTGGCAGCACAATTCAATTCTACTTTATTTTAAAAGGGTCACAAATTGGGCACGCAGGCCCGTCTTACATTCGGCCCTTCCAATCACTCATCTTTCGTTCATCAATAGTGCGAGATATAGCACAAGAGATAGAGAGCTGTTCACCGACATGATCACCAACGCCACGCGGCTTACAGTATAAAAAGAAAAAGAAGCAGAAGAAGACAATAATGAAATAATAATAATCTTCTTCCCTCTTCAGCGTTCCGAGCCATTGAGGTTCTTTGCTGCAGATACAATCCGTCTCCGTTCGTCTCTCTGGTTGACCTTCTCTTGCCAGTCGTTGATTCCAAGTGCTTGTAGGTCTGTACATGTATTATCTCTCTACCGTCTTCTTGGTCTGCTTCGAGGTCTACGATCATTTATTTCCTGAGTGTAAGCGAGTTTTGTTTCCCTATTATCTTCCATTCTTTCTATATGCCCCAGCCATTGTAGTCTATTAGCCTTCATGATACCAGTGATTAGCGGGGACTTAAGCAGATCATAAATGTCTTTGTTACTTCTTCTTTTCCACTCTCCACTTTGTGTATCCCTAATGGGTCCAAAGATGCGTCTTAAAACTTTGTTCTCAAAGGTTTGTAGCAAGGCTTCGTCTCCTTTCGTTGTACTCCAGGTTTCAGAGCCATACAGCACAACTGGTCTGATCAGTGTTTTGTATATTGTGATCTTGGTGTTGCGAGATAGCGCCTTTGATTTTAGTAGATGTTGTAGTGCATAGTATATCTTATTTCCAGAATTGATTCTAGTTTGTATTTCTTCCCTTATGATGTTGGAGCAGTTGAAGATTGTACCCAGGTATTTGTATGTTTCCGTTCTTTTAATGGTCATATTATCTATTTGTATGTGGCCAGAGTTTTTAGCCATTCCTTCTCTTGAAATTACCATATATTCTATCTTATCTTGGTTGATAACCAGCCCCATCTGTTGGGCTTTTTCCTTTAAGTGAGTCAATATTTCCAATGTCTTTTGTTCATTTTCCCCTATAATATCTATATCATCTGCATAACCAAGCAGCTTGGATGTTCCTCCAATATCACATTCCTCCTTTACCCTCCTTACAACTTTCTCTAGAGCCAGATTGAAGAGTAGCGGCGATAGTGCATCACCCTGTTTCAAGCCAGATGTTATTTGGAAAGGGTCTGATTTCCTGCCTTTATATGTTACTATATTATAAGTATCTTCCATGCATAGTCTGGTCATGTTGATTAACTTCCTTGGTATTCCAAATTCCCGCATAGCATTCCATAGACTATTCCTATGGACACTATCATAAGCCTTTTTAAAATCCACAAAAATGTTATGGAGATCTCTTTTATATTCCCAATTTTTCTCGGCTATTTGTCGTAAGATAAATATCTGATCTATTGTTGATCTGTTTTGTCTAAAACCCGCCTGGTAGTCACCTAATATGTATTCTGAATATGGTTTTAGTCTATTTAGTAATACTGCGGATAGTATCTTATAGCTTATGGACAGTAGTGATATTCCTCTATAATTTTCACATTGGAACTTGTCTCCTTTCTTAAAGATAGGTATCAATAATGACTCTTTCCAGTCATGGGGTAATTCTTCAGTCCTCCAGATTTTTATTATTAGTTCGTATAGCTTTAGATGTAATGCATAGCCACCTTTATAAATTCAGCAGCAATTCCATCAGCCCCAGTTGCCTTATTGTTTTTAAGTCGTGTGATTACATATAGGATTTCTTCAAATGCAGGTTCTTCAGTTTGTGGTTCACTACGTTAGAACCTCTTCCTATGGGAAAGTGTTACTTGGAGCTTCACAATTTAGTAATTCAACAAAGTATTCTTTCCATGTGTTGCACATTTCCTCATTGGTATTTATCATATTCCCAATTTTGTCTTTTAAATCATATGTGTTGTGTTGGTGCCCTCGTTTCATTGACTTCAGTTCTTTAAAAAAAACTTTCTGGATTCGTGTTTCTGGTGATTAGTTTCCATATCTTTGATTATATTGCTCATATATTCTTGTTTCTGCTGTCGAACTATTTTTGTAGCCTCTTTACATTCATTTCTATATTGCTCTTCCTTTTGGATGTTGTTGATGTCATTTAGCCATAGCTGTCTGGCATTCTTTTTCCTAATGACTGCTTCTTCACATTTTGGATTGAACCATCTGTTCTTTCTATGCGTGGTTAACACACCGAGACATTCTTCTGCGGTAGATTGAATTGTATTCTTGATGTTCAACCAAGTTTGGTCAACGCTTTCCTCCAACGGGTTTTGTAGAATTTCAAGTTTACATTTTATTTCATCTGCAAATTTCTCTTTGACTGTAATTTCTTGTAGTTTTTCTCTGTTATATGTTGGGTGTAACCTTTGTAGTTTAGCATAGAAAGCTCTCTTAAGTTTTATTTTAAATTTTGCCCCAACGAGGAAGTGGTCGCTGTGGCACTCAGCTCCTCTATAGCTTCTAACTTGTTGTATGTTTGATGCATTTTTGTTGTTAATTAAAATGTGATCTATTTGATTATAGGTTCTCTTGTCACATGATTTCCAAGTTTGTTTATGTATATCCTTTCTTTGCAGTCTGGTACTGCTGATCTGCAGTCCTTTGGCTTCTGCTAGGTTGATGACTCTCCATCCATTATCATTTGAAGTTGTATGTAGGCTTTCCATACCGGCAACTTTTTTATGAGTTTGCTCTCTACCTATTTTTGCGTTGAAGTCTCCCAGCACAATCAGGATGTCCTGTTTGGGGGTTTCTTCTATGACATCTTCCAGATCATTATAAAAGTCTTCTTTAATATCATCTTCTTTCTCTTCAGTAGGTGCATGTACATTAATCATCGTTATATTTTTCCATTTACCTTTTATTCGTAATTTACTAATCCTATCATTAACAGCTTTAAAGTTTAGAACGTTCCCCCATAACTCTTTTTTGATGACAAATCCTGTTCCTAATTCATGTTTATTTTGGGTGTTTCCTCCATATATTATAATCATTCCATTTTGCTCTAAAGTACCCTCTCCTGGCCACCTTATTTCTTGAATTGCTGTTATATCCATTTTATACTCAACCAGCTCCCGGGTTAATTCTTCGGCCGCTCCAGCTCGATATAGTGTCCGTACATTCCATGTTCCAAATCTCAAAAGTCCTTTAACCTTCCAAGGTCGATGTCCAAATAAGTCAGTCCGAATTCGAGGCTCATGTATTTGTTTCGTAACAAAATGGTTTTCACAAAGGTGGGGATGTTAACCCCACGCTTCAACCCCCAACCTGGAGGACCAGGGTGTTTCTCTTTGTCTGTTCTCTACCCTTTGACCTGTCCGGCTTGGGAGGCCCTGCTGGTAGCTACGCTACCGCCGGCATAGCTCTCAGGGTCATTGAGAAACTCAAGCTCCCCCACCACGACAAGGTGGAAACACCATCGGGGGAGAATGAAATAATAATTAAGAATAATAATCATTATCTTGTGGAATGCCCAGTGGGGCATACACATACCACACACGGTGAACAGCAAGAACAATAGTACCAACAACAGCGGCAAAAAGAACACCAACTACAAACCAGAAAATCAACAGCAACAACAATTACAACGGCTAAGGGAAGAATAAGAGCAGAGGCAACGAGAGCTGTATCAGCAACAACAAGAACACCAACAGAAATAGCAAACACTGGAACAGCAAAATTAGAAGAACAACAAGAACAATGTAACACCGAGAACACCACCGGAAACAACAAGAACAGCAACAGCAGAAGAAGGCCACCGGCAATAAGAAGAACGAGAAAAGCAACAAGAAGAAGAAAGCCACCAGCAATAAGAAGAACGAGAACAGCAACAAGAAGAAGAAAGCCACCAGCAATAAGAAGAATGAGAACAGCAACAAGAAGAAGAAAGCCACCAGCAATAAGAAGAATGAGAACAGCAACAAGAAGAAGAAAGCCACCAGCAATAAGAACAATTACATAAATAAACGAGATAAATAAACGAAATAAATAAACTCCAATAAAGGAGTGTCTAGTTGGTCGTGCGTCGAAGAACACTTGTTCCTGCAGCGAGGCGCGGTCGTCATTTGGAGGTGACAGGTTCGATCCCGGTCGTAACTATAGCTTTCAAATTTTATGTTGTCTAGTGCGTCTTCTAGTCTCTACTTCTTTCTTCTCCTTCTGTGAGCGCCAAATAATACTAATTAATATGTGTGTTTATTTATGTAATTATCTCAGTACCCTCAACGGTTCCCCAATTGATGACCAGCAATAAGAAGAACGAGAAAAGCAACAACAAGAAGAAAGGAAAAACAAGAACAGCAACAACAGCAAGAAGAACAGCACTAACAAGAAGAATGTGTTGAGTTGAGTTAAGAACCGACATCACTGCACTCAGGACATCCCCATACGTGCTCCGTCCCCTCGTTCAACAGCCAGCGAAGAGTCACACTACTAATCGTTTCCACCCCTATCTGATTAAAAGTTCTCCTGGTCTTCCCTCTCGGTTTTGAGATTCTTCCAGAACCCCTGCCGACCCCCCGCAATCTCATTCTTTCCAAATATGGGTTCTCAATCTGTTCCCTCCGCCTGGACCCACAAGCGCACGACCACCTCCCCCTTGTCCATAGGCAATCTATCACCAAGAAGTGCATTACCTATTAGCCCATCAGCCTAAGAAGAATATTAAAAAAGAAGATGTAAAAAAAAATGTTGCATATATCATATACCTTACAGGAAGTTGCAGTCAACGACAGCATTTTTTTCCAGCTGCTGTTGATGTACTAGGCAAGTTTTTACGTTCAGTAGAATGTCATTGCTTTCTGAACGACCGACTCACCCCCCCCCCCCCCCCTGTAAGTTACCAGCGCGGCGCGATCCGCTGCCGAATCTCGCAACTGCTGTTTTCCCCTCGTGGATATTGGGGATTGTGAACAATGTCGTTAAAATTCTTGGCCAGGGAGCCCGGCACAAGAAGAATGACAAAAATAAAAAATAGTAGTAATAACATGACCAACAGTAACAGTAAGAACTAAGAAAAACAACAGCAAAGACAACAGTAACAACAAACAGTTATCGAAGTGACTATTCGCAATTCCATTGCGAATATAAAAAAAAAATAATATTCGCAATCGAAGTAGGTCACGTGATTATTCCTACGCATGTGTTCATGTTACAATATATTGTTGATATCAACGTGTCATCGGTAGCTTAGTGGTTAGTATCTTCGCCTGGTGCACGGGAGCTCGAGGTTCGATTCCCCGCCGGGGAGGCAACATTTTTTAAATTCATTTTCAGGAATTAGGTGACACCAATGCTAGTCTGATGATTTCGCTTTAGGCATATGTTTTCTACTGGTTTTGTGTATTAGGTGTTGTTTATCTTGCTGCACAAGAACCTGCACACTTGTCTTTTTGTTCTTATCTGTCCTCTACTTTTGTTGTCTTGGGAAAGGAACTTAGCCACCCGAACACGAGTTCTCTCTCTCTCTCTCTGTCTGTCTCTCGCTCTCTCGCTCGCTCTAAGTCTCGATCTCCCACCTCTCCCTTTCTTGTCTTTACCACTCTTTAATGTCTTTCAATACATCTTTTTCATATCTCTGTCTCTCACACTATCTCCGTTATCTATCTCTCTCCTCTCTCTTTTCCACCTGCTTCAGATATACCAGGTTTTCCTGCACTTTATATGCGTAGCATTTCCTTACCTTGTTTATTTATTAATTAATGAGGCCAGTCAATCGAAATCTGGTGTTTGAATTGCCTAATCATGTCTCGCTGAGGCGAAGCATATTACTGTCAGCTTGGACCAGAACAGAGTCATTCAGAGAGGATGCAATGGAGGCCATATGCCTCGATGTGCCTACACCGGCAACAGTCGAGGTATCTCGAACTCGTAAATGCAATAAACAGCAACGAAGGACAACGAACCAACTGTGCGTCCTTACCTTGAACAGAACGTGATAATGGAAACTCAAGATTGCAGAGCGCTACCAGAATTTTATTCTGTAGCAGACATACGGACAAACTCTCGCAGACACCTAGGTTGATCCCTATAGACGGGATCGGCACCTATTCTATTAATCCACCGATGAGCTCCCAGTCTACCGCGCTCACCTTGAAGCCAAATCTACCGATTCTCAATTCAGGCTGTAAATCAGATCTAGGTTTTTCATCTCCCGGTTATTTCACTGTCGGATCATCATCAGCGCATCCCTCTCCTGACTCAGAGCTGCCTCACGCTCAGATCATCGCGTCCAGATGTCACCTCACACAGATCCTCCTAAAACACGTCCTTATTCGAAAACACAATCACAGCGTCTCCCGTTGCAATCTACTGACGTTGTCCACATTCTCCTTGGATTCCTTTGTTGCCGTCCACTTTAGTGTCCGAATGGGAAATTCCAGTATTCCACTTTATACTTTTCATGGTGGGGCGGGCGTGCCGCCGTATGGCACCATAGAAAGTGTCAAATTAAGAGAATCATCACTGCTGCGATATTATCAGGACATAAATAGTAGGACGGTAACGTGAACAAACATAGATGCCTGGTATTGTAACAGTAAGTGTACAGAAACGAAAGTTAACAATTCTTGAACTCGCCTGGGGACAGAATTATTTGTAGGAATCGTTATTTGTATTGGGGATACCTGTTCTGAAAAATTATTCTTGATATTTAAACAGGTCTAACGTAATGTAAAATTAAAACGGGATGCCAAAAGAACGGACAGAAGTAAGAAGAAGGGTGATTCATTAAAAAATACAGAGAATTCGGCAGAATTAAACTCGCAACAGTGAACATTCCTATTTAAATTAACCACCTTCTTAGACTTCTTAATGGCCCAACTAAAATTGACTAGTGAGCAGACGCTGTGACATGTTTGTTACTTCCCGCAATTCGATTGCGAATATAATTTTTCTCTATTCGCAATTCCATTGCGAATATAATTTTTTTCTATTCGCAATTCCATTGCGATTAGAGCCTCCCAACAGTTATGTTAACAACAAGAAGAACATGAAACAAGAAGAATAGTACTGAAATAGCAACAACAAAAATGGGAGCAACACCATGCATGTGAACAACAGTACAACAGTAACAGTTGAGTAAGAACTAAGATAAACAACAGCAAGACACCAGTAACAACAAAAACAATTATATTAACAAGAAGAAGAAGAACAACAACAACAAGAATTACAGCAGCAACAAACAACAAGAATTACAGCAGCAACAAACAACAACAACAATAACGATCCAACACAACCCAGAATATAGCGATAGCTACAGCGATCACACGTGTACGGGTGTTAGAGAAAAACGTCACTCCGGGACAACAACACTCCAGCTTCCGGAACTGAGCGCATTCTTTCAAATAACGTAACAATGCAATTAATGGGAGATTTTTTTACGGCAGTTGCGACCTCACACCTAAATGAGAATGCATCATATGGCCATCCTCATTTAATTAATAATTGGTTATTACCGAGTGCCAACGACATAGAAATATACACCCATAATAAATATTCTAAAACGCATCAGCTGTTTGGTTGTGTAGTTCTCAATAGAGAAACCTGCCAGTTTGTTATTTAAATAATTTTATGCTTAGACTTTCTTTGTCTCCGAGATCAGGTTAAATGTTCATTTTTTTAAAACACTTAACAGAACACAGAAGATTATTCTATTTTTAGTGAAGGACACTCTTTCTTTCTTTGAGTTGTGATGTACATTTAAAGCCACGAGATAAGTTATTTCCAATGGTTCAGTATCATCATCATCATGCACCTTGCCAGCTGGCTTAGGCGCTCATGCCTCAACACAAATCTCAGTCCTTGGTGTTCTGGATCAACTCTGCTGATGATATATCTCTCTCATCCCCCCCCCCCCCCCCTTGACGCCGTCTCAGTCCATCCAGTATAATTTTTTCCAGGTCTCTTCTCCAACTGATCCTACCAGTCGTCATGATGCTTCCAAATACCTGTCTTCTCATTAGATGACCAAAGAACACCGCTCACGAATCGCCAAGGTGAATGTAGCCTTTTGAAGGATGGAAAACATACTTACTAATAAAAAAGAGTGTTGAAATGCTTCACAGAACCTGTACTTTTGTATGGATATGAAACGTGGACAATGAGCAGACATACTGAACAACATCTGATGACAGTGGAAATGTAGTTTCCGAGGAAAATGCAAAAAATACCATAGGCAGATAGAAAAACGTGGAATACCATGGACAGACAGAAAAACCAATGAGCAAGTCCTACACTTGTGTAGGGGTATAATCACAATGGGCCGAGAGTGTAGAGAGTGGGCAGGATGCCCTACGGAAGCAGAAATTCAGCAATTAATTCATGACTATTCTCGTCCTGCCGATATGATTTTCTATACCGATGGCTCTGTGTAAAGAGACCAAACAAAGTGCTTGGGGATTCATAGCAAAAGCAAATGGCCGATGTTTGAAAGGAGAGCTTGGCATATGACACCACAACCTGAAGTCCGAGAATGGAGAAGGAGGCGGTTACTGCATCTTACCACTGGCTGGAGAACAAACTGTATACGCATGTTATAATTGTAACTGATTCACAAAGCATGCTGGCAAATGTGAAGACTGGCATGCTTCGTGCAGAATGGCATGCGTCGACTGTTAGCATTAGCTGGATTTTTTCTCCAGGACACTGTGGTGTAATTAGTAATGAACAGGGGGGGGGGGGCAGTTTGGCTGGTGCTGCATCATTAAGGGGTGATTTGATGCATGATAAGACAGATGTGGTGAATGTCCTCTGGGAGAATGAATAATGTAGAAGAACAGATAGACCATCACGGTCTAGAGAGGATGCGGCAGCAAGGGATAGTCAGAGGATCTGGTTGAAAGTCGTCATTCAGAGGTAAAGAAAGACGGACATATAATCAGATTGCAACGGGCACCATTAGTATTGGAACACTTCGCTGGCTGTTGAAGATGATGACTGAGCACTTATGGGACTGCCCCGAGTTCAGTGATGACGATTCCTGACTCAACTAAACTCAAATGAGCAAGCCCTACAAGAAACAAATGAAAACCGTAAACTGATTAAAAGAAATTAGACACAGACTGAGACAGTCACAATTCTTTGGGCGCATTATAAGAAGAAACAAACTAGAGAACTACGAGACACGAGACCACTGGCAAGATTGAAGGGGAAAAAACAAGGGTACGGCAGAGAGGTACAGTACATATCTGGATTGCTTGACCACGTGGCATGGTCGAGACAAGAACACAGAGCTGATCCACGGCTCTGGCGATAGAGATGGCGAAACATTACCACCCACGCTTATCAGCATGGCACATGATGATGATGATGGCAGATAACGCTGCTGGAGTGTGAAGTGTCAGGCCTCCACACATTCTAGACTATAACAATGAAGCGGGGAGGCCATTTCCCACACTCATCACTTTCCCTTCCCAGTCTGTTGTGAGGGAGTTATGAGCTCTGTAGGGTAGCCATGTTTGTGAGGCTGGATGGACTGCAGAGCTGTACTGGTAGGAAAACACAGTCCTGCCTCTGTCAGGGGAGCGAACCAGACCACTGTCTCAGCAAGCAAGTGTGCTAACTGCTATCACACTGTGGCCTCTGCAATAAAAGGTACTTGTTTATCATGGGGCCGTTAAATATAGCTAGGAACAAAATGAAACAATAATGTATTAAAACTCTTGTTAAAAATTAGTTGCATATCCTTTACAAGGACGGAGCAGTCAATATCAGCATTTTTTGACAGTTCGTAATTCCTGGGCAAGTTTACGTTCAATTGTTTGTCATTGCGTTCTGAACGATCGGCACCCATACCATTTCATAAAAACGAACGTAAAGTGGTCTGCTTCGCCACAGAGACGTGTTAAACTCTACAGGGCTCAGATACCAAGCCAAAAAAAAAAAAAAAAAGTTAGTTACATATCCTTTTACAGGACATCGCAATCATCCCCATCAATTTGTGTGTGTGCAGTATGTGATCTCTTGGCAAGTTTACATTCAGTAGTTTGCCATTGCTTTCTTAACAACCGGCACCACTAACATTTAGTAAACAACAACCACATAAGGCGGTCTGCTGCCAAATCACCCGGAGCTGTGTAAATATCAAGCAAAGAAGGGATAAATTGTAAATAAAAATGCTCAACAAAGAAGGGATCAAGACAAAGCAGAGAGACTAGCAAAAAAGGATCTAGATAAGGCAGGCAGTCTAGCAAAGAAGGAATGTACATATGTTAACCACATATTTCTATAGACCAAACAGCACTCTGTTAGTCATGTGGTTGGTATGTTATATATACATACAGCTAGTCGTCGACTTACGACCTATGCAACTTACGACCATTCGACTTTACGACCACAATCACTAGCCATATTATTAACTCGAGTCTAGTTGTGCTTCCACATTGACGTGGATAGGCCTTAGGTTCATACCAGAGTGCGATCAGCGTTGCCAGTAGTGGGTTGTGCTCAATATTTAAAGATTTATTTCTGCCTCAATTATCAGTCGAACGGCGTTGTCTGCAAAGATCAGGTTGTGTGACGGTTTATTCCATGCTCAGTCTTCGTCGATTTAGATGGATAACCTGATTTTTGCAGATGATGCTGCAGTTACGACCCACTCTGAGGAAGAATTACAATGTCTACTATCTGCATTCTCCAATGCTTGTTCAGAATTTGGTTTAACAATTAGCAAGAAGACACAGATTATGTCACAAGGTGCATCACTCAATCTTTATTGACGACGCCAAACTATAGAGATGGTAGACCATGTAATAATAATGTTTCCTATAGTATTTATTTTCCACACCTGTATTTTGTATGTTTTGCAAATATTAAACCAGTTGTACATGTAAGTTAATGCAGTCATCATCATCATCAAGTGCCGTGCCGGCTGGCGTAGGCGTTCATGGCTCTCCATAGATCTCGGTCTTTGGTTTTCTGGATCAACTCTGCTGCTGATATTCCTCCATGCCACCGTCTCAATCCATCCAGCATCACTTCTCTTGGTCTACCTCTGCCTCTCTTCCCCTCGATCTTTCCAGTTGTTACGATGTTCTCCAATGCCTCTCTTCTCATCACATGACCGAAGAAAGCTGTTTGTCTCTGTCTTATTGTTGTATATAATGTTCTAGTTTCATTAGCCTGTTTCAGGCAGTCGTCGTTAGTTACTCTGGCAGTCCAAGGAATTCGCAACATTCGTCTCAGGAACCACATCTCTGTTGCTTCTAATTTCTTCTTAATTTGTTCATTTACATTCCAAGATTCACTGCCATACAGCAAAACTGGTTCTACATAGCATTTCAGCACTCTCTTTCTTACATTAAGTGATAGTGACTTATTGCATAAGATACTCTTCATTTTCTGAAATGCGGCTTTTGCCTGCCCTATTCTGCTCCTAATCTCTGTTGTACATCTTCCATCTGATGTTATAAATGCCCCTAGGTATCTAAAATTATCAACTTGGTTAAGGATTTTCCCTTCTATTTCTATGTCACATTTTGGTGTCACCATTTTCTTTGATATTACCATTGTTACTGTTTTCTTGATATTCAAGTAGAGTCCTTTCCTTGCACTCTCTGTTACTACAACGTCTAATAATTGTTGTAGGTCTGTTAAATTATCCGCCACCAATACTGTGTCATCTGCATAGCGTATATTATTTATATTATAACCTCCAACTAGTATTCCTGGCATCTCTTTGATCTCTCTCATTATTACTTCGCTATACAGGGAGAAAAGATCTGGTGACAAGACACACCCTTGTCGTACTCCTAGCTTTATCTGTTCGTAACTACCCTCTTTATTTCCCATTTTAATTGCTGCTACTTGGTTCCAGTAAATATTCTTTATTATTCTTAAATCTTTTCCATCAGTGTTGATATCTTCCAACATTTTAATCAGTTCATCATGTTTTACTTTATCAAATGCCTTAGTATAATCTATGAAGCACAAATATATGTCTCTCTGTTTCTCTATTGACCTTGCAGTGTTTTTCTTAAACCTGACGATGTAAAAATAAGAAACAAAATGGTGTAGAGATGATACAAATGGCACAAAATGAACATCGAAAATTATGATTTATAACAATAATAAAAGAAATTTATGATATAATGTAACTTAAATATTTTTATAATATCACTTCACATTACTGTACACATAGCGTACTCAACTTACAACCAAATCGTGTTATGACTGGTCTGTCGGAACCGATCGTGGTCGTAAGTCGACGACTAATATATATATATATATATATATATATATATATATATATATATATATATATATATATATATATATATATATATATATATATATATATATATATATATATACATGCATTTAATAAAGTTAAAAGCATGCATACTCTATATGTATTTAACAAAAGTAAAAACATGCATATTCTATATCAGAATCTGACATTTTTGGTGCCAACTTTTCAGTTTGGATATTATGAGGTTAAACCCCTTTATATCAAAAGTCTAGAATATAATGAAATCATGAATCTATAATTTCACAGCATGTATCTAATATCACACCACGAGTCTAGAAGTTGACATCATAAGTCTATTACAATAGATAAAATCACTAATCTAGAATTTATTATTTGCTTATAGTTGCACATCATGAGTCTAGAAAGAATATGATATTGTAAGGCCACAACATGGTGAATTTACATTGTAATCTCATGTGTATATTTTAATAAGCCTGTATGGCTGCAGGGTTTAATGTGCTTGCCTTGAACTTACGCTCCACTGATGATAGTGTAAGGGAATATGACAACATAGACATAAGACTGCATTAATACATCATGTAAACATCTTGACTCTGGAATATGACAACATATTCATTCATTAATTCATTAATTCATTAATTCATTCAGTAGCATGTCCCTTGCAGAACCTCGCTCCCATAACAGCCTTCCAGAAAAATTCCTGGTCATAAGCAACATGTCCTGCATCCGATACACCCATCTGAAGACTTCTCTTTGGCCTTCCTCTTCCTCTCTTCCCAGGCATATACCCCTCCATGATTGTTCTCTCCAAACTTTCATGATATTTCAAGTGACCAAAATATTTCAATTTCCTTTGTTTTATCGTCTTTAATAGCCAACCTTCTCCACTATTCAGATCTTGTCTTATGGATTCATTTGTTCTTTTCTGTATTCAAGATATTCTTAGAACTCATCTATAACATTTGTATTCAAAGTTATTTATGCACTGTTTAGCTTGTTTAGTCAAGTGTCCAGGTCTCACAGGCATATGTTGCAATTGGAAATATGCATGCTTATAAAAATCTAATTTTTGTAGTTCTATCTGTCCCCCTCCACAATTTACTCAGTTGTTTTAGTTTTTGAAGAGCAATGGATATTCGTCTTTCAATGTCTTTCATTGCATCACCATTGTTGGTAATTAATGACACAAGATATTCAAAATATTCCACTACCTCCAATTTGTCCTAATTAACATATATTTCTTTCTCCATAGTAGTTTTATCTGTATGCATTATCTTTGTTTTTGCTATGTTAAGATAAAGGTTATGACAACATAAGGCTACAATATTACATCCTTTGAACATCATGAGCCTGGAATATGGCAACATAAGGCTACATTATTACATCATGAAAATACAGTATGACATATGGCTCATAACTTGAATTTAGTATCATATTTTAAGTTCAGAATTTCATATCATTCATATATATATATATATATATATATATATATATATATATATATATCACAATATCATATATCCAGAATAGGACATCTGGGATCATCTTTCCAGATTTTGTCACTGAACGAGCAAACTTTATTTTCAAAGGGTCATAAACTGAGCACAAAGGCCCATCTTACATTCAGTGCTTCCAATCACCATTCTTTCATACATCAATTATCAATTGTGCATGTTACATTGACACATGCAAAAGAAAACATTGTCAAATGAATGCTGTGAACATGAACAATGCATATTACTATGTTATGAGATATACAGGCAGGCAGGCAGACAGACATATACAAACAGACAATCACGCATACTATTTACACAAACTCTCACAGTTATACACCCCTTAATAACACACATCAACATCATGATTGTGTTATAGTTTACATATGCTTCAGTTATACTGAATAAATAAATAAATAACAAATCTGCAAGCTCACACTACAGGATACATGCACATTTCAACAACAAGACGACTTATCAGAATAAAGACATAAAGCTTATGAAGGAAAAACAAATCTTAAATTAAGTCATTCAGGATGTAAAGAAGTTTCAATGTTTGGTACGTCTCTATCTCTCTTTCTGTTAGTCTAGCTCTTTATCGGTGTATCTATTTCTCTCTTTCTCTGTGTATTTCTCTCTGTCTCTATCTTTTTCTATCCAATTCCAATTTTCAAAAACAAAAATTCCAAATTTGGCCTCGTTCAACCTGCGTTTTTTCTATCTCTATATCTTCACTATTTGACTCTCTCTCTCTCTCTCTATCACTATTTATCTCTATTTCTATCTCTCTCTGTATCTATGTCCCACTCTGTGTCTATCTCTGCCTCCCAATCTCTGTCTCTAACAGTGTTTCTCTATCTCTCTCCCTGACTACCTATCTCCATCTGTTTTCATGTTTCTCCATGCCCCTTCCTCTCTGAATCTCTCTCATATATTTCTCCATTATCTCCCTCTTCTATCTATCTTTTCTCTCTCTCTCTTTCTCTCTTTTATTTTTCTCTTTCTTCTATCTCTTCTCTATCTCTCTTTTGTGTATCTCACCATCTGATATTTTATATGCTGTTAAAGTTTGATGGTGGATTATATTACATATGTGTGTATAATGTTTTCAGATGTGCGTGTTTAATTTCTTAGTATTTGTACATTTAGAATGTTAAAATGTGAAAATTTAGTGTTATATAATTTGTATATATGTTTAGTGCTTCACACTTTGTGTATATATTTAGTGTTGCAGTCTGTTTTTATGTTGAGTGTTGCATATATTGTATATGAGAGTGCAAAGAAAGGACTCTCCTTGAATATCAAGAAAACAGTAACAATGGCGATATCAAAGAAAAAGGTGACACCAAAATATTAAATGGATATAGAAGGGAAAATTCTTAACCAAGTGGATAATTTCAAATACCTATGAGCATTTATAACATTGCATGGAAGGTGCACAACAGAGATTACGAGCAGAATAAGGAAAGCAAAAACTGCATTTAATAAATTGTACATGAGAGAAAGAGTACTGAAGTGCTATATAGAATATGTTTTGCTGTATGGCTGTGAATCTTGGAATGTAAATAAACAAATTAGGAAGAACTTGGAAGCAACAGAGATGTGGTTCCTGAGACAAATGTTGCAAATTCCTTGGACTGCCAAAGTAACTAACAACATCTGCCTGAAAGAGGCTAATGAAACTAGAACATTATATACAACAATAAGAAAGAGACAAACAGCTTTCTTTGGTCATGTGATGAGAAGAGAGGCATTGGAGAACACCATGACAACTGGAAAGATCGAGGGAAGAGAGGCAGAGGCAGACCAAGAGAAATGATGCTGGATGGACTAAGATGGTGGCATGGAGGAATATCATCAGCAGAGTTGATCCAGAACACCGAAGACCGAGATCTGTGGAGAGACATGAACACCTATGCCAGCTGGCACGGCACTTAATAATGATCTTGTGTATATGTTTAGTGCTTCACAATTTGTGTTTAGAACTTTATAATTTGTGCATGTGTTTAGTGTTGTGTAATTTGAATAGTATTTCATTCTTTGTATAAGTGTTTAGTGTTTCATAATGTATAGATATCTTTTGTTTCACAAGTTGTATAGATGTTTAGTGTTTCACAATCTGAATATATGTTTAGTGTTTTCTACTTTGTATATGTGCTTAAAATCTTATAATTTGTATCTATGTTTAGAACTTTATAATTTATATACACGTTTTAAAAATTTTATAATTTATGTATATGTTTAGATTTTTAAAATGTGTGTATATGTTTAATGCTTAATAATTTGTATATATATGAAGTGTTTAATAATTTGTGTATATATTTAGTGTTTAATAATTTGTGTATATATTTAGTGTTTTATAATTTATGTAAAGTCAGGCCTTATTTAGATATGACAGAGCTACCATATGACAGTAGATCGTACCAGCTGAATGTTGGGCGGCGATCATTAAACCCGACACCCCACATTGTGCCAATGGCTTTGGGCTGAGGAGTGCAATTGGGAGGGTACAAACCTTATCCTAGCATGAGGAAATGCAAAGACTAAACGTCATGGCAGGACAGACCAGGCCCTAAGTTTGGTTGGCAGCTGATCTAGGATCAAAACTGAGACAGGCAGACAATTAGAGCATTGCTTTACTGATCCGGCAGTTTCTGCAGCTTGTCTTGTTCAAGACGTCTTGGTATTACATTTCCTCTGAAGTAAACTAGGCAGGTCGAGAGAGGGATCATGTTGCATAGGCAACACATGGTCTCTAAATTCAGCCCAGACTTTGTGTTATGGAGAGGTATAACTCCATTTTACAAACTATCGTCTGTCGCGACGGCAAGGTGCCAGTCAATAATTTATGTATATAATCAACATTTAATCATTTCTATATAGATTTAGTGTTTAATAATTTGCATATATATTAAGTTGATTTATTTGGTTGTTTCGGGATTTGAGATTTAAATATTGAGCACAACCCACTACTGGCAATGCTGATTGTATTCTGGTATGAACCTAAGGCCTATCCACGTCAATGCGGAAGCACTAGACTCGAGTTTCACTCTCGTTTGAGCTCATCAGTAGTGCATATCCTTGACTGGACCCGGAAACAAACCCCGGATCACTGGCGTGTGAAGCGGGTGTGTAAACACTAGACCACGCGGCACACGCTGGACATGACCAAATTATCACAACAGAATATTACAACATCACCCATCGTAGGCTGTAGCTCAAGATTTGCCCGATCGCCGTGACTGACGTCCGTCAATCGATGTGGACCCGAACGATTAGGTCTTCTCACTGGCAAAGACACACTAGCCCGCCTAATGTATATAAATTAAGTGTTTTATATTATATTTAGTGTTTTATATTGTGTGGATATATTTATAGTGTTTTATAATTTGCATATAGATTTAATGTTTTATAATTTGTGTATATATTTAGTGTTTAATGATATGTGTATATCCATCCATCATGTGCCATGCCGGTAAGCGTGGGCAGTCATGTTCTGCCATCTCACTCAATCACCAGAGTCATGGATCAGCTCCGTGTTCCTGTCTCGACCATGCCACGTGGCCAAGCTTCCAGGTATTTACTTCTCGGTCTTCCCCTTGGTCTCTTCCCTTCGATCTTGCCAGTCATCACCAAGTTCTCCAAGTCATTTCTTCTCATAACATGCCCAAAGAATTTTTATTGTCTACGTCTAATGTCTCTAATCAGTTTACGATCTTCATTTGTTTTGTAAAGGACTTGCTCATTGGTTTTTCTGTCTGTCCATGGTATTCTTTGCATTTTTCTCAGAAACCACATTTCCACAGCCATCAGCTGATTTTTCAGCTTGACTGCTTATTGTCCACGCTTCCATACAAAAGTGTAGGTTCTATGTAGCACCTCAACACTCTTTTTCTCATTTCAATCTATATCTTTTTATTGGTGTTAAATCATTTGTGTATATATTTAGTTTTTTGTGTTTTGTCATTTGTGCATATATGCCGGAATGCAACACAACTGTCCACCATGAAAATTACAGTTCATCGTCGATGGAAATGGCTGTCACTAGAAAAGCAGCAGCTTCACACACATTATAGCATAATGCAAAACTAGCTAGTTCAGCAGCCTGCTGCCGCCATTTTCTGAACATGCAGTTTACAATACAAACAACCGTGGAGAGATGTAAAAGCACTCCAAATGAAATCCACAGCTCACAGTGTCACTCTAAGCACTTACACTGGTAGCTGGGTGATGGAACCATGTACTACCAGGCCAACATGAGGAAAATGCATAAGCAAGCCGTAACCAAAAGCTAAAATACTCCAGAGACCTTAACAGCCCAACCGCCTATCCGCCATATTTTATAATTTGTGTATATATTTAGTTTTTTATAATTTGGGTATATATTTTGTGTATATGTTTAGTATTTAATAATTTGTGTACATATTTAGTGTTTTATAAGTGGTGTATATATTTAATGTTAATAATTTATATATATATTTAGTGTTTAATAATTTGTGTGTGTGTAAATATATATATATATAATTAGTGTTTTAAAATGTGTGCATATATTTAGTGTTTTATAATTTGTGTATATATTTAGTGTTTAATAATCTGTACATTTAATGTTTTATAATTTGTGTATATATTTAGTATTTCATAATTTGTTTATATAATTAGTGTTTTATTATTTGAATGTGAGGCCAATAAATAGGGTCTTCCTCCGGTTGCAGAAAGAAATGAGTGGGAAACAAAAAGTTCAGGAGCCAATATCTGCCAAAGATTGCTCTGATTTTCTGATTTAATCTTCTGGTGTCTTTGATCTGTAATGAGTTTTTTAAGCACAACCTTTCAAATGACGTTAACCCCTGGGAAATAATGCGACACTCAGAGAAAAGATAACCTGTGGTGATACAGATGAACATGGCAAGAAATGTTACTGTTGTCATTAATAAAAGAGTATAGAAAGACAAATATCCAAATGCCCATCTTACGGCTGCCACAGGAAAGCAAATGTCAAAATAAGACATTTTTGACCATAAGTCAACTGATATATACTCAATAGCGTGAAGAGTAGCATAAACACACCCAATCCATGCCCAGAACAGGAACACAATAAAGAAACGATGGTTCCGATAGCCGATGCATGAACCAGCAAAAAAGCAATGATGGTCTCGTTTAAGAACACATGTTTTACATAATGGACAGTGGTGACATCTGGGTGGACGAGTGCGTTTGCATGCATAGCATGGCACCCATGACCAGTAGGGATAACTCTCTGTTACAGTCGTACCACGTCTTCTCACAACTGGTTTTGGCCTCATTAAATCAAAGAAGTCTGACTTTGTTTCTGGTCTATTCTGCTGCTCTTGTTGTAACAACAAGCTAGTTTTATTATCCTCTGCAACACAGATAAGATCAGCAATAGATCTGCTGTTGATCTGTTCGTTCTGCTTAACCATCCACTGGTTGACACTTTCCGCTTCTTTTTCCAGATCAGCTTTTTCAGAAGCAAAATACCCTTGAGTAGATTGAAAGTTGCTGTCTGTTTCCATTCCACCATCTTTCTTGTTAAGGAATTTCCCCTCTGATTGTGTAACCAGTGGCATAACGACAGCAGACGAGTAGTCGCTTGAGAATTTCTGAAAATCATAAATATTTGACATTAATTCTCTCCATTTATTTTAAAAAAGTAATGTTCAGAAGCAAGAGGAATTAAAGTAATAACTATAAGGGGCGTTCATTTGAAATCCGTTCGTGCTGCATCGCGCGTAATTGCATACGTTGAACATGATCATGTCATAAGTACTGACCAATGAATAAAAGAGCACATGCTTATCATCCCATGATGCATAGGTTCTGTTTCTGACAGTTGAGAAAATGGTCGGGTTGATCCAAAATCCGTCCAAAGAAGCTCAAAGATCGGTGATTCAGTTTCTTTCATTTGAAGGATGTTGACCAGTGGACATTCATCGAATATTGCAGGCAGCGTATGGTAACAAATGTGTGTTGAAGACAACAGTGACAGACTGGGCACAAATGTTTCGGAAAGGACGTCAGTTCACGACAGATCTTCGACGGCCGGGTCAAGCGCATATTGTTGCAACAGAAAGAACAATTGCCAAAATGATGCAGCAGTACAGATGAACCGTTGTCGAAGCATATGTTCGCTAGCAAAAGAATTTGATGTCTCAATTGGGACAATTCAAAAGGTCGTTCGTAAGAAACTGCAATATCGGAAGGTGTGTTCATAGTGGGTACCACAGATGTTGACTGACCACCAAAAAGAGGAACTCATGAGATGGTGTTTAAACCACTTGCTGCGTTACAGAGTGGAGGGTGATGCATCTCTCTTCTGCATAGTGGCAGGCGATGAATCATGGTGTCACCACTTTGAGCCGAGCAGCAAAAGAGAGAGCATGCAATGGAAGCATGCTGGATCACCAAAAGCCAAAAAATTCAAGTTACAGGTTTCCGCTGGTAAGGTTATGCTGAGCGCATTTTTTTACCATGAAGGGCTATTGTTGGCCGACTTTAAAGAACCTGGTGTCAACATCAACTCTACCCACTACCTGCAAACACTAGACAAGCTGCAAAAGCCATCAAGAATAAACGACCCGGCATGCTTCCTTGCAGTGTGATTTTGTTGCATGATAATGCTCGTCCGCATGTCGCAAAGATTGTGCAGGAAGCATTAGCAAGGAAGAAGTGGGAAATTCTGCAACATCCAGCCTATAGTCCTGATTTGTCACCATGTGATTTTCATTTGTTCGGACCTCTAAAAAAAGCTCTCAAGGGGCATAAATTTCACATAGATGTTGATTGTAATGAACCCGGTAAACACTTGGTTCAGTGAGCAACCACAATCCTTTTTTGCGGACAGCATTCGCTGCCTACCTAAGCAATGGGATGCTTGCCTGAATGCCTACAGCGACTTCTTCTGACCAACCCATGGTGCATAATTCATTCACAATGAAGGCTTTGTTTAATTCTACCACACCTGTTTATGTTTCTTTCATGCTTTTGTAATAAAGCCATTGGAACGGGTTTCAAATGAACATCACTAATATATAAGACTAATGGGGTTAAAGTTCTAAATATCTGAGACTTAGTTAGTCTTTCCTCTTGAGCCTAAGGCGGCGCATAGGGCAGAAGTCCTGTCTCTCCATGCTTGGCGGTTCGCTGGTACCTGTTGTAGATCTTGGATATTTACTTGGCCATTGAATGAGCCTTCTCTAATGATGGTTCTACGCAGGGTCTCTCTTGGTCTTCCCCGTTTTCTTTTCCCTACTGGTGACCATATGAGGGCTTGGTAGGGGAGTCTTGACTTGCCCATTCTGAGTACATGGCCGATGTAGTTCCAACGGCGTCTTCTTATGAAATTGGATACTGTATCTTGCTTAGTCTCTTGTCTTATTTGCGAATTGGTTCTGAAGTCTGTCCAGTGGATGTTTAGAAGTCTTCTAAGACATTTGTTCTCAAAATTGTCTAATTTTTTATCTAAAGCTACCGTTGATTTCCAACTTTCACATCCATACGTTAACACTGGAATCACACAAGAGTTGAAGATTTTAAGTTTTGTGTGTTTGCTGAGTGTCTTTGACTTCCAGATGTTTGACAGTTTATTGAAGGCACTAGACTAATGGAGTAAAAATAATATTTATCTGAGACTATAACATAATAATTGTGAGACTAATGGAATTAAAGTAATAACTACGAGGAGGCTTCAAATGAAAATCTTAAAAGTGTGATAGAAATTACAGTAATAATGCCTATGTCTTGTAACCTGTCAATGTTGTTGTAAATATCAAGAGTGTTCAGCATGTGATATAATGGTGCAGACGACCATGGTGATGTCATAAGGACAGTTTAAAGATGGCAGCCCGCTGGTGTGCACCACATCCCCTGTATTAGCCAAACCTAGCTCCAAGTGATTTCTACCTGTTTGGGCAACTATACTGGAACTATTAGTGTTGGAACTCTTCGCTGGCTGCTGAGGATGGGGACTGAGCACTTATGGGAATATCCCGTATGCTGTGATGTCGGTTCCTAAATCAATCAATCAATCAATCATGGGCAACTCAAATAGTCATTGGGAGGAAAGATTTTTCGGTCAAATGAAAAGGTACAGCAGGTGGTGCATGAATTGTTACACATATGAACAAGATAATTTTTTTCTTCTACAGGAATCCAGGCACTTTATTGGTGCGGGAAGACTTGCATTGAACGCAGTGATGACTACATAAAAAATGATACTTTTGTTCTTAAGTTTTTCAGAATATTTCACACACAAAAACCATTTAACGTTTTCATTTGAAACCTTCTCATATTGAGACTAATGGGGGTAAAATAATAACTATCTAAGATTAAAAGAGTTAAAGAAATAATTATCTGAGGCTAATGTGATAAACATAGGATCTAAGATTAAGAAAAAATTAGTTTAATGTATTTTACAGGACATCACAACCAACCCCAGCATTTTTTGGCACTGGTTTCTGAATGACCAATGCCTGTGACTAATTTCAAACCCAGTGTGAGGGATTGTCAAACTGTTCACTGGCCCTAAGCTACAGATGTTGGCAGCATCTAAGATAGAAACATGTAAAGAAACAACAAGAATAGAGAAGGTAAAGGAACCATTTGTCTTGGACTGAAGAGGAACAGAAGTAAGAAATTCAGTACTGTACATCAGGGATGGGGAACCTTTTGTCTGCCAAGGGCCATTTGGATGTTTATGACATTTGCAGACTATACAGAATTTTATATATATATATATATATATATATATATATATATATATATAATGTTTTGCATATCCTTTACAGGACATTGCTGTCAACATCAGCATCTTTCAGCTGATTGTTGATTTCTTGGCAAGATTACGCTCAGTAGTTTGCCATTGTTTCTGAGCGACCGGCTCCATACTCTCATAAGTCACTGGCGCGACTCGGACCGCTTCCAAATCTCATGCGCTCACGTCAACCATGAGAGTATTCGGGGTTACGGAAAAAGCTGCTAACTCCTTGGCCAAGGAGACTGGCTATACAGAATTACCAACTTAAAATTAAGCCTGCTATATTCTGTCAAACATTGAATTAACTCCCACTAAATGTGATGTGTGGAACTCTTCTCTTTGGTGAAACATGTGATGCTAGCTGGTATCCATGCTGTTACTACTCACAGCTACTTTTCCATGTTTGCATCACTTAGTGTATAAGCACAGATGACTCTTTGCGATGGTTAGGTTTTGAAAATAAGAGTTTGAAGCAGTAAGTTGTTCTAAACATTGATGAGCATTTCAGTGCATGTTTCCTTGAAGTGGGAGATTCCTTATTGCCTATGATACATTTATAGAACTCGAGCAGTGAGAGGTTGTTGTATCCAACTTTCAACTCATCATCACTTGGCAGCTGCATGATTTCACGCTGTAGGTTATCAGGCACATTAGTTGGTTCCACACTCAATGATGTAGCGTAGGTGTTCAATTCCGTTTGATTACATTTCACATCCTTGAATCTTTCATTAAATGCCTCATTTAGTTTCACGCATTCACCAGAAAATTCAAGTGTCATAGGAGGCTTTTGTCCTTCCAGAGTGGGGAAATGCATCATGTCATTCCTTTCCAGTTGCAATTTCCAGAGCCTTAATTTAGCTTCAAATAATTTCACGTTTGAAATCAAGGAGATGAGATGATGGCTGGGGCTCTGTAGCTTGATGTTCAGCTCTGAGAGCTACTTCGTAATATCTACCATGAATGCTAGATCACACAGCCACTTGCTATCATTGCAAACCCTGACAAGTTTTGCCTTGATCTCAATCAATTGCTTGACTACATCCCGCAGATTATTAAAACCCCATGAGCATGTTCCAACGACTCAGCCACAGCAATTCACAGTGATAAATGTTGGGGCGACCCTTTGCCGTTAATTTGGAACCGCGACTAACTAACTAACTAACTAACTAACTGACTAACTAACTTACTTACCAACTATCTAACCAACCAACCAACCAACCAGCTAACCAAGTAATCAATTAACTAACTAACTATACTCTGGGTACTATCTGTGAAAGCTCCTAGATGAACTGAATTTCAAGACCTGCCTGCAATTGCTTTGGCAGGGCCAGACCAAATGTTTATGTGGGCCTTATATGGCTCCTGGGCCGAATGTTCCCCACCCTATTGTACAAGAAGTAACCAAAGTTTTTGTCAGTTGGTTGGTATAGAAAGTGATAACACATGTATAAGAGAATTAAGGTATTGCAGTCATAATGAAATGCATCTCGATACTGAAAAGTTGGTTGTGGTATCCTCTACACCTTCTATCTTGTATCTTCAATATGCACTTTTCATAACTATAGTCTGCCTCTTGATGATTTCCATGCACATATAATACCGTGTAAGAGAATACATGATCACCAATGCCACATGGCATGGACTTTAAGAAGAAGAAGAACATGCAAGTAATTTGTATGATTTTTAAAAGTCTTTAAAATATCTCCATTGTTGTTAAAACATTGTTTCTTAAATAAGATAAATAAAACAACAGGGCTAGAACATTTACCTTTGAATGAGGTTAGTTTGGTGAATAAAATGTCACTTACTGACAGTGTTTGATAGTCATAAATAATTAACAATTGGTAATGATAAAAAAAATAATTTGTCCATGGGTAGTTTCCTGTTATGGGTCTATGATATGATAACATCACAGCACTCGGGGCATTCCCATAAGCACGCAGTCCTCATCTTCATTAGCCAGGGAAGAGTTCCAATACAAATAGTGCCCATTGCAATCTGATTATATGTCTGCCCTGGTTTACCTGTGAGTGACGACTGTTGACCAGATCCTCTGACCACACCTTACTGCTGCATTCTCTCTAGACCATGATAGTCTATTTGTTCTTCTGCATTAATCACATTCTCTCAGAGGGCCTTCACCACATCTGCCTCAGCATGCATCAAATCTCTCCTTAATGATGTGACACCAGCCACTCTGTCTGCCTGTTCATTTCTAACCATAGCAGAGTGATCTGTAGAAAAGATCCAGCGAATACTCACAACCCACGGCCTTGAATAAGAAGAAGAAGCAAACAAAAGTTAAGATAAGAGAAGATAAGGAGGAGGAGGATGAAGAAGATGAAGAAGGAGGAAGAGAAAAATATAATATATATATAATTTATAAATATGATTAATAAATATTAATATTAATATATAATAATATTTACCTGTTGATTAAGCTGGAATGATGATGATGAAGATGCTGATGACAGTCGTTTGTGGAGGTAGGGGTTTCCATACAAACTGATGTATTTCTGATAGGATGAATCCACATATCGAATGCCCAGCCAGTTGACCATGATTTCAGTGAACAAGAAACAAACAAAGCATCGCTGCACAAGCACAACTCCCTCTTGTCCTGCGTACAACAGCGGGATGATGTCGACCAGTGTCAGCACAAGACTGGAAAGCACCGTCAGCAGGAACAAAGGGATGGCTATTCTGTGGAGAGAAATGAATCACAGGAGAACATGTATTCTAGGCTTAACCAGAACATGGGGTGGGGGAAGCTGGAGAGTATGTATTCTAGGCTTAACCAACACCTGGAGGGCCACTTAATGCAGTGGCTAGCACATTGTCATAGGCACAATTAGTGTAGTTGATAAGGGGATACAGCATCTGGCCGAGTGGCTAGAATGCTGGGTGTGTCTTTAGTAGACCCAGGTTTGAATCCTCAGTAAGGTGTGGATTTTTTTCTGTCAGTAGCAAAAAGAAAAACCCTAACCTGCACAGTTTGCACTAGCCAGGTGGCCTTAATTCCTGAGTCTCAAGAACCACCTCTCCTACACTGCAAGGTATTATAGGCAGTTAGTTGCATATCTTTTACAGGGAGTTGCAGTCAACACCTGCATTTTTATTTTGCTGTTGTGATCTCTTGGCAAGTTTACGTTCATTAGTTTGCCATTGCTTTCTGAATGACCAGCACCCACACCATTTTGTAAAATAGACAATGCAAGGTAGTCTGCTTCGAAATCACCTGCAGCTGTGTTTCGAACATGGGTATGTGGGATTAAGAACTACATTCGTAACCCCTTCACCCCAGAGCAGGCATTATAGGCAGTAGATAACAGTTTTGTTGTTTTGACAGATAAGGAGATGTGCTGATAATGTTATGAGCTTGGTCTGATGAGGGTTAGACACCTAAGTTCATCGTCTGCTAACAGAAGAAAAGACAGGCCACATATTCCTCTATGAATTCCTGCCTACAGTTCATCGTCCGCTAACAGAAGAAAAGACAGGCCACATATTCATCCATGAATTCCTGCCTACTGTTCATCGTCCGCTAACAGAAGAAAAGACAGGTCACATATTCATCCATAAATTCCTGCCTACAGTTCATCGTCCGCTAACAGAAGAAAAGATAGGCCAAATATTCCTCCATGAATTCCTGCCTATCACCCTATGACAGACCTTTAGCAGGTTTCTGCTTGTAGACATGTTTTCTTTTTTTTTTAAAGCACATTTGCATGATTACTGCTGGATGAGGTAGTCAGTCTCATGTCAATCCTTCTCATTTGCCTCTTCTGACATGCAGAGCTACTATTCTTGGCTTCCCTTATGATCCCGGGTAAGATACGGCCAAGGGGAGAGATCTTGATTAATATAAACGCTGAACATTTTGAGGTGCTACACAGAACCTGTACTTTTGTATGGATGTGAATCGTGAACACTGAGCAAGCAAGCAGAAAAACATCTGATAGCTGTGTTGTGCTGATCCTGAGGTAAGCGGTTCCTACAGCAGACAGTTGGACTAAAATGTTGACCTGTCGTCCTTGATTGGGGGACGTAACTTACAAGTACATCTGAAGTCAGAGTGGGTTTGCCTGATGGTGAGGGACACTGTTAATAGGGAAAGCTAATCCACACACAAAATTCAGTCCATCACTACTATAAATAGTGTGTATGATTTACGCTTGAGTTCAAAGCAAGCGAGAGCAAAAAAAAAAAAAATCTGATGGCTGTAGAAATGTGGTTTCTGAGGAAAATGTAAAGAGTACTTTGGACAGACAGAAACACAAGTGACCAATTCCTACAAGAAATAAATTAAAATTATAAACTGATTAGAGAAATTAGATTTAGACAGTCAACATTTTTGGTCACGTTATGAGAAGAAATCAATTGGAGAACTTGGTGACAACTGGCAAGATCCAGTGGAAGAGAACAAGGCTGGATTGTTTGGCCATGTGGTATGGTTCAGACAAAAATATGGAGCTGATCCATGACTCTGGTGATCTAGTGAGATGGCAAAACATGACCGCCTATGCTTATCAGCATGGTACATTTGCTGAAGAGAAGGCTGGGTAAAGAGAATGAGAGACAAGTGGAGAAAGGAATGCTTGCACTGGCTGAAGAGGAAGAGGTGGAAAATGTGGGCCAGATCCAAATAGATGTCCCCTTAAGGACAGATGCTCATGTTACTACTGTGTGTTGAGAGATAAATCTGCCTCCAGGGTCATGCATTCTTCTTCTTTATCTTTTCTTCTGTAAACGACATTTGCTATGTGTCTATTCCTGCATGGGTCACAAACAGGAAGTGTCGCTTGAGGTCTTCACTGATTTCCCCAGATTTTTTTTCTCAAAGATTCGCTCCAGTTGGCCATTTTACTCCTCATATGGTGTTCAGCATGGCCACCATGAAGCAGAAATGACATGTTTGACCATTACACAAATGTACTTATGATCCCAATCCTTTCCCCATGAACATGTAGATTTGATGAAATTGACTGTGTGTGTCTGGTTTATTATATCCATTAAATGTCTTAAAACTGATAAAATAAAAATTAAATTTTAAAAAAGAACAAATAATCTCAGACCCTGGTATAACTGCACCTCTGAATTCTTTATTAGGCTGAATGGGAAGGGCAGAATGTAAGACAGACCTGTGTGCCCAATTTGTGACCCTTTTAAAATAAAGTTGATTTGATTTGATTAGATAGTAACATGTTGTATCTGTACTGTATTTTTTGTTGTATACAGACTCATCCACCTACTGATGTTAACTATGTTGTAAACAAACAACTCAACCATCTACGGATGTTAATTATGCTGTACACAAACAACTCACCCACCTATGAATGTTAACTATGTTGTATCATACCTGCCAACAAACTCTGGAGGTTGAGTGGGTGGTGTCACATCAATCTTGGAATGTCCAAATCTTTTTCTGTAATGGGCTTTCAATTTGTGACTTAGGCTTTCAAACTGTGGCGGACGGAAAGGTGGTTTTTCATCTCGGTCCATTTCAAGGCTTTCTGGGATTGTTTCAATGAGTAAAAAGTTTGCATCTTCCATACTGCTACCTGTAGATGATATAACGTGCGGTTGTGAATATACAAACTTGCAGTCAGAAAGAAGGTGCAGAGGTCCAGCATAGCCTAATGGATAAGAACGTGCATTATTAAAAATCTGGTGTGCTGATGCCCAGGTAAGGGGTTCAATCCCTACAGTTGGGCGAAAATGTGGATCTGTCGTCCTTGACTTGGGAACAAGTATCTCTGAAGTAGGGGTGGGATAGCCTGATGGCGAGGGACACTGATAATAGGGAAAGTTAATTGACAAAGAAAATTCACTCCAGTGTCACTAGACATATTGTGTATGGACTACACTTGAGTTCAAAGCGAGCAAGAGCCAAAAAAACAAAAAACAAGATAACTTGGTGTGGAAATATGGAGACTGTTTTAAAGAAATCGGAATTAGACAGATTGAACAACAATAGCTGCCTATACAGCAGTCAGAGTTAAAGGAGCTCGTTGAACCTTGTAAGAGACATTTATATATCCCAATTGTGGAATGCTTTATCACAGAACACATAAGGACATTTTAACATTTGTTTGTTGACATAAAATTCAGATACATAATTTAAAAAAAAAAAAAATATAAATATAATAATATATATAAATATATAAATATGTAATTCTAAAAACTGAAAATAGTAAAAAATAAAACAATAAAAAAAGCAAATGACCATTTTCTGTGTCTTGAGGTGTATTGGGTATATGGTGTTAGTCCAGTATTTTAATAGGACATGCTGAATGGGCGATGTTATCAATCTGATGCAGGTCGCCTTTACTTCCCAGAGTATTACCAGGTACCCATTTGAGGCTGGGCTGATCTGAGAGACCAAGTCAATCTTAAAAGTCTACCATGATGCTCCAGCCCCATGGAGAAGGGGTTACGGACGTGGCTTGAAATCCTGCATACTGCAATTGAAACACAGCTGCAGGAAATTTGGTAGCAGACTGCCTTGTGTTGGTATTTTACAAAATGGTATGGGTGCTGGTCGTTCAGAAAGGAATGGCAAACTACTGAACGTTAACTAGCCAAGAAGTCACAAAAAGCAAAAAAAAAAGAAGAATGCTGGGGTTAATCGCAATGTTCTGTAAAGGATATGCATCTAATTAACCATGATGGTGAACTGAATCGGGCAAGAATGCTAGCCACTGCTTTACCATGGCTTCCCCAGGAAAAACTGAGGATATGACATACCACATGTCTTTCAGCACACTGAAAATATCAAGAAAAGATGCCATTTAAAAAACTGCTGAAATTGTACTGTATGACTTTGTAAGTGTAAAACCTATTCAACAAATATTACACATATAGACAGTGTTTATCGCGAAGAGATGGCAAAAGTGATTTGTGATCCTGCATACCACGTTTGAAATAAGCTGAGGGCGATTTGGAAGCAGACTGCAGGGGGTTGATTTTTAACAATGGTTTGAGTGTCGGTTATTGCAATGGCAAACTACTGAATGTAAACTTGCCAAGAAATCACAAACAGCCAAAAATTGCTGGAGTCGATTGCGATGCCCTGTAAAGGATATGCAACTAATTTTTTTAAAAACAAATATATATAAAACAAATATATCTAATTTTGTAACCTTTGCATAAATGACATACAAATATGCACATAAAAATATGCACATATTTAAGTGTTGAAAATATGACTTATAATTACATAACAGTTCTTGCAGAGATTAGAACAAGAATCGCCATTGCGAAAGTAGCCTTTAGCAAGATGAAAAACATTCTGACCAATAAAATGATGTCAATTGAAACGAGAAAAAGAGTGTTGAGGGGATACATAGAGCCTGTTCTTTTGTATTGATGTGAAACTTGGACAATGTGCAGTCAAGCTGAAAAACATCTGATGGCTGCAGAAATGTGGTTTCTGAGGAAAATGCAAAGAATACCATGGACAGATAGAAAAACCAATGACCAAGTACTACAAGAGACAAATGAAAATCGTAGATTGATTAGAGAAATTAGACGTAGACAGTCACAATTTTTTGGACATGTTATGAGAAGAAATGGACTGGAGAACTTAGTGACAGCTGGCAAGATCGAAGGGAACAGACCAAGAGGAAGACCGAGAGGAAAATACCTGGATGGCTTGGCCACATGGCATGGACGAGACAGGAACACTGAGCTGATCCACGACTCTGGTGATCGAGTGAAATGGCGAATCATGACCGCCCACGCTTTCCGGCATGGCACATGATTGATTGATTGAATTACATAATTATAAACACTGATAAAGATATGTCACACAAATAAGTTATTTTAACAACTGATCAAGCAGAAACATACAAATGTGTTATTTTATAAACTGGAGAATAATAATTTATTCTAACAGTTTCTTAAGCAAGGACATACAAATGTCTTATTTTAAAAACTAGAGACACTATAAACAGAACAATTATTTTATAAACCAATAGTATGCCATACAAATATTGCACTCTTTAAACTTTGAAGATAAATCATATACATGTGCTACTACATTAACTGAAAATATGACATATAGATGAGTCATTGTATAAATTGAAGATATGACATACAGATGTGTCATTGTATAAATTGAAGATATGACATATAGATGAGTCATTGTAAAAATTGAAGATAAAACATACAGATGTCACTGTGTAAACTGAAGACATGATATACAGATATATCATTCTATAAAATGAAGATATTACAGTCAGATGAGTCAATCTATAAACTGAAGATGTGACATACATATAAGGCATTCTATAAATTGAAGATATAGCATACAGATAAGTCACTATATTCTATACATTGAAAATATTGCAGTGCGATGTAGGCTTTCAGTGTTTTCGTGTACAATAACCATGCCAACAAAAGCTGTTATGTCATATATACTGGAAAAATGTCCACAAAGTTTAATATTTTAGTCGCCTTGTCTTACATTTACCAGACTTCAGAATATTCAAGTCTAAAGTGCATAAGCTGATTTCCCTGGTGCAGGAGTTAAGGACGTTGTTCGTAATCCTGTGCACTCTCGTACGAAACACAGCTGCGCAAGATTCGGCAGTGGATCGTGTCGCGTTGGTTACTTATGGAGATATGTGAGTCAGTCAATCAGAAAGCAATGGTAAACTACTGAAAGTAAAACTTGCCAAGACATCAACAGCAGCTGAAAAATGCTGGTGTTGATTGCAGTGTCCTGTGAAGGATATGCAAAGTTTTAAAAAAAAATTTTTTTTAATGCATAAAAGTAAATGACAAGGTGTGGGTACTGTGAGCATGCAGATAGTGAAAATTAAAATTAAAGTACATTATAGTTATAGTACTGCTTTTATTTGGAAACCAAGACTAAATTATTTAAAACAAATATTTATAGCACAGCGTTTACTCCCTCTAGACACTGGGTGTAGTTAGCAGTTAGTTGGCAATGAAATATCCAAATAAAAGTCCTAAAACATGTGGATGATACATTACCAAACTAGGGTTAATCTAATCCCAATAACAGCCAGCTGTATGGAATGTGCTGAATTATGACATTGTTAAAAAAAACAATTTAAAAAAAAAAATATTTGTATATACTTTTACAGGACGTCGCAGTCACCCTCAGAAATTTTTGTTTGCTGTTTGTGATCTCCTGGCAAGCTTACTTTCAGTAGTTTGCCATTGATTTCTCAACGACTTACACCCATACCATTTCATAAAATACCAACGCAAAGCGGTCTACTGTTAAATCACCCACAGCAGTGTGTATGCGGGATTACGAACTGCGTTGTAACACCTTCCCCACGGAGCAGGATCTGGTCACATTCTAATAATTATGTAATTTCTCGTCACATATGTGATATGAAGTTCCAGGAAGTCTTCCACTTCCCGTGGCTGTAAAGGAGATGACAGCTCTACAACACAATATCCCCGCAGAGATAATGATAGTTAATACTTGAAATATTATTACTTCAGTACTAGGTCACGATACTGGAGAGTATCACATCGTGATTGTAACTGACTCAGAAAGCATGCTGACGAGGGTGAGGACGGGCAGACTTCGTGCGGAGTGGCTTGCTTCGCTTCGGAGGTCACGGGTGACAAGCATCGCCTGAATCTTTTCTCCGGGGCATGCCGGTGTGCTGGGAAATGAACAGGTGGACAGATTGGCTGCAGAACTTGGTGGAGTATTGATACATGACAAGGCAGACGTGGTTGCGGCCTTGTGGGAGCACGTGTACACCTCGGAGGAGCAAATGGATTACCATGGTCTGGCAAGAATGAGACAGCGAGGAGTGACGAGGGGATCTGGCCACCGCTCAATGCTCAGAGGAAAGGCGAGACGGACATATAATCAGATTGCTACTGGTACTATTAGTGTTGAAACTCTTCGCTGGCTGCTGAGGATGGGGACGGAGCGCTTATGGGAATGCCCCGAATGCTGTGATGTTGATTCCTAAATCAATCAATCAATCAGCTGGAGAGTTTTGGTCATAGACCATAACTTTAGGAAGGGAAAATCCCAACTGCACCTCCCCGTGGTAGAGGATGGAAACACACCACGGTGTGGCTAACGCAGCTCTGGGGACCAAGTATCCACCGAAATAAGTGGACAACTCTGCAGCTGAGCTGAGCAGGGCACTCACTTGTTCTGACAGTTGGAAATGGCTGTCAAAGGCAGAGGTAAAAGACCACCATGTGGATGTGGAAGTCAAGGGGAAACCACAACATTATCTTCCTAAGACTTCATGGCATAACATACATCAAACATCTTTCTTCAGTCATGTGATGAGAAGAGAGGCATTGGTTGGAGAACATCGTGACAACTGGAAAGATCGAGGGGAAGAGAGGCAGAGGCAGGCCAAGAGAAATGGTGCTGGATGGATTGAGACGGTGGCATGGAGGAATATCATCGGCAGAGTTGATCCAGAAAACCAAAGACCGAGATCTGTGGAGAGCCATGAACGTCTACGCCAGCTGGCAGGGCACTTGATGATGACTAGGTCAGGAAGAGAGTCGCTGCGTCTTCCTGGCTAGAAGCCCTTTTCTGATTTCAGAGCTCAAATGTTCAAAATTGTAAGCCGCGACGCTCAAAGACCGGCACGACAACAATAAATATATAATAATTATTATTAATTAATAATTAATATTATAATAATAATATTGCAACGACCTTAATTAAGAATTTATATAAAAACATACGTAAAAGTCAAAGTCAAAGTCAGTCTTGTAGTTGTAGATGATTCTCACCAACCGAGCAATGCTTAATTCATGTATCACCAATCTTAAAACAGCTTGCACACATGGTAATCCAGCAGCTGAAACACAGACGCTTTCACCATAGCAACAGTCAATAGTGTGCGCTGACGCAGCACTGAGTACTGTACCAAGTCATAATTTATAATAATTATTCAGTTAGAATATTCGATACGTTTTTAATTAAAGTTGTACCATTCGTTTTATCTATAAAATATGCAACGTCGACAGGTGATCATAGTTAAATCAGAAGTATTTATCTATAAAATGCTCTACTATTAAATGAATAAACTAATTAGGTGCACACTATTAATATTATTACTTAGATATGCAATTACAGGTTTTGGATCAATCAGATATGTTGATAGATAGAAGGCGAAATGTACCGCGTACGAGATGTGTAACTCTTCTCTAGGCTTCTTTTGTTGTTAGCAACGACTTCTTCCGTGTCTGACTTGATTTTTATATGTCAAAGCCTGGGAGACCGTTAAGTTGAGTCAAGAACCGACATCATAGAACTCTGGATATTCCCACACATGCTGCGTCCTTATCCTCACCAGCCAGTGAAGTGCCCCAATACTAATGGTGCCAACTGCAATCTGATTACGTGTCCACTCCTTCGAGCACTGAACGAACGAACTTTATTTTCAAAGGGTCCCAAATTGGGCACGCAGGGCTGTCTTACATTCGGCCCTTCCAATCATTCATCTTTCGTACAATTATCTATTGTGCATGTTACATTCACATAGGGGGAAAAAAGCATTGCCAAATGAAAGTTATGAACATAAGTAATGCATGTTACCATATTATGAAACAGACTGAGTGCTGGCTGGGTCATCTGGTCACCCCCCTGTCGCCCCATTCTCTCCAGGCAATGATGGTTCCAATTCCAATTCCAATTTAAAAAAAAACCAAAAATTCCAAATTCGGCCTCGTTCAACCTGTGTCATTAGCTGTGGTTATTGTTGAGGTCCGTGGTTTTTGTGGGTTTATTCACCCTAATTCTAGTCTTGTGAGTCCTATCTCGGACTGGTTATGTATCGTTTGTGTCTGTGACGTTAGCTGGGGGATCGGCCCGCGGCTATCCTATTCCAATTCCAATTTTCAAAAACAAAAATTCAAAATTCGGCCTCGTTCAACTTGCTTCATTAGCTGTGGTTATTGTTGAGGTCCGTGGTTTTTGTGGGTTTATTCACCCTAATTCTTGTCTTGTGAGTCCTATCTCGGACTGGTTATGTATCGTTTGTGTCTGTGACGTTAGCTGGGGGATCGGCCAGCGGCTATCCTATTCCAATTCCAATTCCAATTTTCAAAAACAAAAATTCCAAATTCGTCCTCGTCTAACCTGCTTCATCAGCTGTGGTTATTGTTGAGGATCGTGGTTTTTGCGGGTGTATTCACCCTAATTCTTGTCTTGTGAGTCCCATCTCGGACTGGTTATGTAGCGTTTATATCTGTGACGTCAGCGGTGGTATCGGTCGGCGGCTATCCTTTGTGCTCGTCTGTTCTTGTGGTTTTCTTTGTTTGAGTAGGCTCCTGGCTCGTCTGGCTTGACTGACGTGCAGTCCTTATAAGGACTTTTCGTAATCCCACTCCAGCTGGGGATCGTTCGGCGGCTATCCTTTGTGCATGTTTCCTCTTGTTTTCTTTGTTGGTGCAGGCTCCTGGCTTGACTGGTTGCAGTCCTTAAAAAGACTTTTTATTTGGTCTTTTTGTCTCTTTATTGTGTATTTTCTGTAGGATCTTTTCGACGTTTTCATTTTTCTCCTTGAGCCTGTTTTCACTGTTGCGTTTGCGTATCTGCTGCCTAGCGTTTTCTTCCTCCGTGGTCAGCCATGGGACGATTATACCGTCCTCGATATAGTACTCGAAGTCGGCCTCACAGTTGTAGTGTACTACTGGGTATACCATCGGTTTCCCCCGGATTTTTTAGGCTTCGTCTTTTCTTTTTCTTCCCAGCGCCTTCTGAATTCCTCGCGCTTGAGTTCCTCCTTGTCGACTGGGTATTCTGTGCCTCCTTCAGAGATCCGACGGTATAGTATTTCCCTCTTGGGCGTTGTGGTTGGGCTGCTGGTTTTAGCTTGCGGTTCAGGCTCGGTATCTTGGTTTTCCTCTTGCGGTTTATCTGTGAGTTCTTGTATGGATTCTGCTGGTTTGCTTTGGAAGAGTTCCATTTCAGCTTTATGCAATTCTCTTTCGGTTTTGATCATTTGTAGGATTTCTCCGTTCTCCTTCTTCATCTCGGCCATGCGCTCCATCTCTTGTTTGATGTCGTGCTGGATTTCTTTCATGTCGGCCAGCAGCTTCTCATTATCGCTGGTCGGAATCCTCGTCAGCAGTGCTTTGACTTGTTTCTTCAACTCGTCTATCTGCTTTTGAAGTTGATCTCTTTCAGCTTGTGCTATATCCGTGGCTGTCTTTCCCCTCTGCATTGCTTCCTTGAAAGGTGTCTTTGCGATGATGGCGATTTTTAAGACGTCTCTATGTCTCATCTTGCTCCATGTTTGTCCAGGCAGTTAGCGCACTTTCTTTTGTTGTTGGGTGCTCGGAAGTCCGTGTCCATCTTGGCCAGCGGACACTCATTGAAGGCGTGGTAAGCGGCGCAGTATCGGCAGATTTCCGTCTTACTGCGACACGTAGCTCTACTGTGGCCGACCTTCTGACATCTGGAACATTGCGTGATTCTTGGGATGAATCTCTCTGGTTGCTGCTTTCTCTTGTTGAATGATACTGTGGTCGGCATCTCGCTGCTCTCCGATGTCACCACTGCCAAGGTTGTAGGTGTCTTGGAGTAGGTGAGGAGCCGCTCCGCCTTCAAGAATCGGGTGTGAAGATTCTCTTCACGTAGCTGCTTCAGGATTTCTTCATCTGTCAGCTCCACAGGAATCCGCTTGACAACCCATCGGACTGTTTTTGAGTCGGTTTTTCCGACTCTGGTGTCTTTCTCCTCCTTCTTCTCTGCTCTCTTGGTTCTTGATTGTGTTGATGTCAATCTTCTCCCTCGTAGTAGCTTCAGGAATAGCTGTAGTATCAGGCTCTTTGATGCAGCTAGCAGGTAGGCTCTCCGCGTTGTTCTTCTTGTTGTCGGCTCCCACGCTGCATTTCTTGGCCGCAGCGTGTTTCTTGTTGTTGGACTTTCAACGTGACATTTTCCGCGTATCAGGCTTCTTGACAGAATAATGCGACTTGACTTGTTAGCGCTCGCAGTGCGAATGGCGGCTATCCTTTGTGCTCGTCTGTTCTTGTGGTTTTTCTTTATTGGTGTAGGCTCGTGGCTCGTCTGGCTTGTCTGGCTGCAGTCCTTATAAGGACTTTTCGTTATCCCACTCCATGCATCGTAAGCTGGGGGGTCGGTCGGCGGCTGTCGGTTTGCTTCTGATTTGGTTGACATGGGAAGACTATTCCGTACACTTTTATAACATTATAAAAGTAATATTGTTAAATTGTTTGTCTTATAGAATTCATCAAAACAAATTTTTATCTGGCCTGAAAAAGGCCCCTAATGTTTTTATTTTTTTTTCGTGTTTAACTTATGATATTGAATTTATTTGCAAGAATTTTATAACAAATACAAAAAACCATTTCCACAGAAGAGGCGGCAGTAATAGCTACACAACAGCCAGTCCGCTGCAAGCGTCGACTTCTGGCCCCATTACAACAGTCTCTAGTCTGTGTCACAAAGTCTACCTCATCTACACCAGTCTCTAGTCTGTGTCACAAAGTCTACCTCATCTACACCAGTCTCTAGTCTGTGTCACAAAGTCTACCTCATCTACACCAGTCTCTAGTCTGTGTCACAAAGTCTACCTCATCTACACCAGTCTCTAGTCTGTGTCACAAAGTCTACCTCATCTACACCAGTCTCTAGTCTGTGTCACAAAGTCTACCTCATCTACACCAGTCTCTAGTCTGTGTCACAAAGACTACCTCATCTACACCAGTCTCTAGTCTGTGTCACAAAGACTACCTCATCTACACCAGTCTCTAGTCTGTGTCACAAACACTACCTCATCTACACCAGTCTCTAGTCTGTGTCACAAAGACTACCTCATCTACACCAGTCTCTAGTCTGTGTCACAAAGAGTACCTCATCTACATCAAATTTTTCTGCAGTTATATAAAATTACTCCCAGTTTACCCGATTTTCCCCAGGTAAATGAGCTGAAAAATTCACGCAAAAACTCTTGTTGCCTAAAGCACCATTCTTTCAAAGCATGAACAAGATATTATTGTTACTTTGTTACGCTTTCCGGCATGGCGCATGATTGATTGATTGATTGATTGATTGATTGTTACACATACTATTACATGTGGTATCCTTTGTTAAAACTACATGAAATAATATATTTATCTAGATCTGTGGCTAGTGTGTTAAAATGCAAACAGCCACAAGAAGACCATCATCAGACAAAAGAGACCCATAGCTTCGGACAGGTCAAATCCCAAGATGGCAAAAGAGAAAAGCTGACCCTTCAATGAAGGGTTACGAGCATAGCCTATCACCAGACTTCCGAAGACGCGGCCAATTCCAGCCCCTGAGCCAGCGACACCAACGGTTGCAGCTCCAGCACCAATATATTTAGCAGCCTGATCAATATCATGTTGAACTGCACTGGTTTGGAAAGATCGGATCTGGCTAAAAAGCCATGGTATATTGCTAAATCTTGACTACATTCAAAGCTGCGATACCACTGTAACTTGAGATGCTGGCATTTGGTGCATGCTGCTCTTGTTTTCCTACGACTGTGCTGATGACCGGCCGCAACGCTAGGCGGCTCAATCGTGACGTGTAGCCTAAGGTCCTGGGGTGTTTCAAACCATAGTCACACAAAGACTGAAGGCAGTTATTATAGTTTTATTATTTTGATGTTTTTGTTTCTGTTCAGAGGCACCTATAGGAAGGATATAGGAAGGTGATAGAAAGCTATTGCAGACTTTTAATACAGAAGTTTAAATTCCATGGACAGTTCCCAGGAATAGTATTTTTTTTTTTTTTCAAAATATCGAACAAAGTTTAAAAGAATTGCAAAGCAACCCTGGTGATGTTAAATATCCCGGGGGCCTGGCAAACACATGATGGCACATACAAGTAATGTTCTTATTTCACATATTTCTCCATGAACTTTTTATGAAATTCGGACCGGAGTGTATCGTTGATGAACCCTCTGGATGTTCTTGTCTCTTCACCTTTAGCACAGTTTTTAAACACAACACCGTCATCCCATCTCCGCTTGACTTTAAAATCTGTGGCAGACTGTTTTTCTGGCTGCATCAATGGGTTGCCCATGAGAATGTTCTCCGTTCTGATTCTTTCCTCTTCCGCTTTCCTCTCAGCATCCATTTTTGTTTTCTCTTCAATTCTTTCCTTTTTTTATTCTTTGTAACTCTGCCAACAGCTCAGCTGTATCATCTTCACCATCAGAATTGTCTTCATCCTCTTCATCATCAACAGGATCATCAGCATCCAGATTTGTCACAGGAATCTGCTCAATACGTGGTCTCTTGCTGCCAGAGTCTCGTCCTGGTCCCGTTTCTCCCTTGTTGACCTTTCCCTCTCTTCCAACTCACGGCGAAAATCACGGTTTCTAAGCTCCTCTTGTGTGCCTTGTCCTTCTTGTATGTATTTCGATTTCATGTGTGAAGGCAGATCTCGACTCGAGTACTGCTTCGAGAGGGCACTCAAGTCACCTTCTCCTTTTCCCCTTCCTCCTTTAGCAGTGTCCCATGTGGGGCGTGCTGCAGTTGTCATCTTGTGTCAATGAAAGCTACCGGCTAGGACTGTTTCAAGGTCAGCTGCTAACACTGCAGTGTTGAACGGTTCTTGCAGTAGTAGTGGTTTAATTTATCCTTTTATTGAAAATCATCAACAATCAAAAAGATTGTCGATTTTCCAGGTCTTCTATATCCAGTAGTTACACCAATATCAATATCAAAGGAATAGTATTTTTTTATTTTTCTGTGTTGTTAATTTTATTTTTTAGACGGGTGCAATTCCACATTTTTCAATGTGCTGAAAGTAAAAATTGACCTCATTTCTTCTGCAATTTTGCACCTTCTAATGCTTCTTTTTGAGCTTGCAGTTCCAGAACTTCATAATATGGAACATATCGGAACTCCTCATCTTCAAGGTCAGGCTCTTTTAAGGCAACCTCCACTCCTTGTGGGCAATTTTTCTGAATAAACTGTAGGAGTATGGGGACTGTTGTTGTTGGGACATTCTCTGCCGCAACAGTTCTGTCATATACTTTGACATCATATTTCTGGTTAACGGACGTGGAATTTGCATGAAATGTTCGTATCTGCAATGATTTCGCTGGTGATGCCCAAGCATCAGACTCCAGGTTGAAGATCACCTTCACAGCTCTGTGAACATATTTAGCATATGATTCCAGCGTAGGAAAGTCATAACCTTTCATTCGGATGTGAAGTTCCTTAAACTCGGGAATGTCTGGTTCCAATTTCAAATCATTTGGTTCCCAAAGACCATGAAACGGTGATTTCAAAGAACCTGCATGTCTGATTGTCTGCCAATGTCCATGACAAACAGGTGAGTGAACTAAATATGTTGGCAGTCTCTGTAAATGTCTAGACATTTCAACTTTAGCTTTATGTCACGTTTACACAGCTCACGAACGCTATAGTATTTTTTTTTTTTTTTTTTTTTTTCCAACTTTTATTTCATACAAAGCAATGTGCATTTACAAGTTGTAGTGTGTGTTTCTTTTGTTTGTGTATATTACAGAGCGTTGCCGTTTGTTAGTGTTAAGTGTGACATTGTGAATAAAACATATACATACATATATACAGTTATGATAATATGACATTTGTGGCATAGTGCATGTAGATACACATTCCTTGCATATGCTTCACTTCCACTTCCGCAAGCGGAATGCATGAAACACCTGTCCATCTCTCCCTCTCCTCTCTTTCTCTCTCTCTCTCTCTCTCTCTCTCTCTCTCTCTCTCTCTCTCTCACACACACACACACACACATACACACAAACACACACGCACACACAATCTCATGCTCTCTGGAGACCGCAGTACATTTATATGCCCCGCGCTTGGACAATAAACTTTAAACTATCATTTCCATTAAAATGTGGCTTCCTTGTAATTTCTGGGTCACTAAGCTCCCGAGGCGAAGGTCGTTGGTGTTGTTGCCTGATGACAAATTTCAGGGTGACGCTCTAGTCCATGATGTTTTTTGTTTGGGGGACAAGAATCAGGGATTTACTACTAGCAATTAGGGTCCATGGTCTGTCCCCTGGGAGATAATTGGTCCAAAATTGTGATAGTGTCTGGGTTTTATATACAATGGGAAGGACTTAAAACCTGGCCACTAAAAGCCACCTTAGCTTACTGGGTACTTAAAGGGCTCATCGAATTTGTTTATACATGGTGGTGCATATTTTTCTTTTGAAACATATCATTACCGTATAAAATCATTTTAATACTTAAGATACCGACTTGGTTTAAAGACTACTGCACGCCTTCGTCTGCATATATATTTGACGCAGGAGATTTCTACGTTGTGAAGAGAAACCAGAGTAATAATGTCACATCGACCATAAGGGGAAGTCGTTTACATCGTGCACGGAGCTTGCAGTGTTAAAACATTGTATATATGGCATTAACAAGTATATTATAATGTATTTTAGCAGTAGAAGTATTCAAAATTTATGATATCAAATTTTCGTGTTAACTGTGCGTAGATAGTGTCACTAAATTAAACATTTAACAACTGATGTAACTAATTGCTTCTTTAGAAAAAAGTTGGCGAGTTATGTCCCTTGCATACAATAAAATGAAAATTATGCTCCCGTGAAAAGGAGGTATTTGTTTCCCCTTGTACCAACACTTGTCATCAATTATAGGAGGCTGCAGGAAAATACGGTTAAAGACGAATTCAATCAAGTAATCGAAAATCTACATAAGAACATCCCTGATTACTACTCAAGCGTAGATAAAGAATGGACATGTTTCAAGATTGCCATCCTCGACACACTGGAAAATAAATGTGGAACAAAGAATGTAGTAAATAGGAAAAGAGCGCTGCAGAAATACCAAAAGACAAGGTCAGAAGAGAATTTTGAAGAGTACAAGAAATTCAGAAACGAAGCAAACAGAGCAGTAAAACATGTAAAACAAAAGGAGTGGAAACGATTCTGTCAAACACTCAGTCCAGATACACCAGCCACAAAAGTGTGGAAACAAATAAAAGCTATTCAAGGAAATAAAGAGACCAGCAAAATCCCAACCATCAAAAGCAGGAAACTAGCAGTAACAGCAGGGTTGCCACTTTTTTTTTACCAAAAATATCTAGAAACGGCTCAAACAACATCCATAAATATCTAGATTTCGTTGGAAAGTATCTAGGAGAAATATCCAGATTGAGAAAGTAAGAAATTACATATGTATTGATGTGACTGCCGGTCTCCCTGGCGTAGACATTTACGCCAACCATTACCGATGGATTATCGGTTCCATTTGCAGCCTAATTCTTCAAGTTTAAATGATTACTGACCAAAAGTTTTTTCAGTGCCTGAACTATACTTTCTGCATCACACTCTTCCAAGTGAACTAGTCCAAGAAATGTAGAAACTACTTTGTCTGTGCTGTTGCTATAATATACAACACATGTACCAAGCACTTTCAGAACCGAAATGTTATTCGATTCGTCTAATAATAAAATATATTTATTTGTAGAAATATCACTGATCAGATCTTCTTCAAAGTGAGAAAACAAAGTACTTCTGATCATATTTGTACACTTGCTGCGATGCATTTTCACGTCCATTAGCACTTTACTGTCAGAAATAGTGTTTTTAATCAAATCAATCAAATGGTCACAGTTCACGATTGCACAATGACAACTTAAAAACTATTGCGACAGATCTTTCAACTTTTGATGATTCATTATTCTGTGTAGTTCTGAAAACAAATGTCAACGGTGGCATATCCCTAAATGGCACTGCATTTTTATGTTTTTTAGTCTCTGCATGTTTCTTCAAGTCTTGTATTTTCGCTTTCATTTCGCACTTGCAGTACTTACAACGAGCCTTAGTCACATCTCCATGAATTGACATCACCCAATCTTTAATTATGTCATCCTGCAGCCACTCTTTCCGAAATTTTTGTTCATATTGCTTTACTTTTGGCATGTTGCAAGAATTGTTCAAAGTGGAAGACACATATGAAGGTGAGCAATTACAAAAACAAATCACATGAACAAGAATCGCAAAGTCGGAATCACAGCAATAATTCGCAACACGATGAGTTTACAGTTCAAATAGTTAGTTAGTTAGTTAGTTAGTTAGTTAGTTAGTTAGTCTTTCCTCTTGAGCCTAAGGCGGCGCATAGGGCAGAAGTCATGGCTCTCCATGCCCGGCGGTTCGCTGCTACCTGTTGTAGATCCTGGATATTTACTTGGCCGTTGAATGAGCCTTCTCTGATGATAGTTCTACGCAGGGTCTCTCTTGGTCTTTCCCGTTTTCTTTTCCCTACTGGTGACCATAAGAGGGCTTGGTTGGGGAGCCTTGTCTTGTCCATTCTGAGTACATGGCCGATGCAGTTCCAACGGCGTTTTCTTATAAAATTGGATACAATGTCTAGCTTAGTCTCTTGTCTTATTTGCGTATTGGTTCTGAAATCTGTTCAAATAATGTTATTATAATTTATGCGCCCTTTTACTCATTACCGGGGGGTTGCCAGATTGTTGAGCGTTGACCCAAGTCAGTTCAAAGTTTAAATAATGGCAGTTATCATAATTTATGCGCGTCCAGACCAAACAAAAAATGGGTAAATGACACCGAAAGAAAAGTAAAATCTAGAGAGTATCAAAAATATCCAACTCCAAATGAAAAGTATCTAGAATTGCATCCAGCATCCAAACGTCAGAAAACGGTATCCAGACGCCGGCAAAAACCTCTAGATCTGGATATAAAATATCTAGAATGGCAACTATGAGTAACAGACCAGGACAAAGCCAAAGTGTTTGGAGATTACTTCCACCAAGTCTGCTCTAACAAAAGCAGGAAACTTGCAGTAACAGACCAGGACAAAGCCAAAGTGTTTGGAGATTACTTCCACCAAGTCTGCTCTAACAAAAGCAGGAAACTAGCAGTAACAGACCAGGACAAAGCCAAAGTGTTTGGAGATTACATCCACCAAGTCTGCTCTAACAAAAGCAGGAAACTAGCAGTAACAGACCAGGACAAAGCCAAAGTGTTTGGAGATTACTTCCACCAAGTCTGCTCTAACAAAAGCAGGAAACTAGCAGTAACAGACCAGGACAAAGCCAAAGTGTTTGGAGATTACTTCCACCAAGTCTGCTCTAACAAAAGCAGGAAACTAGCAGTAACAGACCAGGACAAAGCCAAAGTGTTTGGAGATTACTTCCACCAAGTCTGCTCTAACAAAAGCAGGATACTAGCAGTAACAGACCAGGACAAAGCCAAAGTGTTTGGAGATTAATTCCACCAAGTCTGCTCTAACAAAAGCAGGAAATTAGCTGTAACAGACCAGGACAAAGCCAAAGTGTTTGGAGATTACTTCCACCAAGTCTGCTCTAACAAAAGCAGGAAACTAGCAGTCACAGACCAGGACAAAGCCAAAGTGTTTGGAGATTACTTCCACCAAGTCTGCTCTAACAAAAGCAGGAAACTAGCAGTAACAGACCAGTACAAAGCCAAAGTGTTTGGAGATTACTTCCACCAAGTCTGCTCTAACAAAAGCAGGAAACTAGCAGTAACAGACCAGGCAAAGCCAAAGTGTTTGGAGATTACTTCCACCAAGTTTGCTCTAGCAAAAGCAGGAAACTAGCAGTAACAGACCAGGACAAAGCCAAAGTGTTTGGAGATTACTTCCACCAAGTATGCTCTAACAAAAGCAGGAAACTAGCAGTAACAGACCAGGACAAAGCCAAAGTGTTTGGAGATTACACTCACCAAGTCTGCTCTAAGAAAAGCAGGAAACTAGCAGTAACAGACCAGGACAAAGCCAAAGTGTATGGAGATTACTTCCACCAAGTCTGCTCTAACAAAAGCAGGAAACTAGCAGTAACAGACCAGGACAAAGCCAAAGTGTTTGGAGATTACTTCCACCAAGTCTGCTCTAACAAAAGCAGGAAACTAGCAGTAACAGACCAGGACAAAGCCAAAGTGTTTGGAGACTACTTCCACCAAGTCTGCTCTAACAAAAGCAGGAAACTAGCAGTAACAGACCAGGACAAAGCCAAAGTGTTTGGAGATTACTTCCACCAATCTGCTCTAACAAAAGCAGGAAACTAGCAGTAACAGACCAGGACAAAGCCAAAGTGTTTGGAGATTACTTCCACCAAGTCTGCTCTAACAAAAGCAGGAAACTAGCAGTAACAGAGCAGGACAAAGCCAAAGTGTTTGGAGATTACTTCCACCAAGTCTGCTCTAACAAAAGCAGGAAACTAGCAGTAACAGAACAGGACAAAGCCAAAGTGTTTGGAGATTACTTCCACCAAGTCTGCTCTAACAAAAGCAGGAAACTAGCAGTAACAGACCAGGACAAAGCCAAAGTGTTTGGAGATTACTTCCACCAAGTCTGCTTTAACAAAAGCAGGAAACTAGCAGTAACAGAGCAGGACAAAGCCAAAGTGTTTGGAGATTACTTCCACCAAGTCTGCTCTAACAAAAGCAGGAAACTAGCAGTAACAGACCAGGACAAAGCCAAAGTGTTTGGAGATTACTTCCACCAAGTCTGCTCTAACAAAAGCACGAAACTAGCAGTAACAGACCAGGACAAAGCCAAAGTGTTTGGAGATTACTTCCACGAAGTCTGCTCTAACAAAAGACTAGGAAGCAAAGAAAGACATAGAAAGGAGGAACTGACACAAGAGTTAAAAGACACAACAGACGAGAACATGGAAGAACACTTTATGGATGCAGACATCACAACAGATGAGGTGATGACAGCGCTAAACGAAAAATCCGAAACCACGGCAGGGGCGGACATTCTAAATTATACCATCCTCAAAAAGCTCCCGAATAACACCATAAAATCAATGACTAAACTGTATAATGTAATATGAAAGACGGGAAAGATCCCCAGACAGTGGAAAACAGCCACGGTGATCCCAATCAAGCAACTAGGGAAAGAGCCAACAAGGGTAGAATCATACCGCCCCACATCGCTGACATCGCACCTGGGCAAAGTTATGGAGACTGTGATAAAAAACCTTCCTCTGGAGTGAACTAGGCAGGCCGAGAGAGGGATCATTCTGCATGGGCAACACATGGTTTCTTTATTTTAGCCCAGGCTTTGTGCTATGGAGAGGCAATAACTCCATCCCTAGTCTTAACCGGTCTCGGAATCAAAGCGAGAGGCAACTCTTACGGGTTATAAGTCCTTGTCAGTTGGCGTAGACATGGGGCGCCACGCGTTGCCTCTGACGGTGGGAGACACCTACAGGTGTCACTGATCAGCTACAGCCCGCCTCAAGCTGGGCAGCCCCCAGCCAATTGGGTGCTGATCCGCCACAGCCTGCCTGCTTCAATGGGTGCTTGGGGCTAGGACAAAATCTGAATCGCAGGCTGTAAAACCAATGCACCAGGTACTAATAAAATGAAAAGAAACCTCAAGCTACGGCTTGCAACCTGGAATGTGAGAACCATGTGTCCAGGATTTTCCACTGACTTGACAAATATTGACGATGTGAGAAAAACGGCTGTGATTGATGCTGAACTCAGTCGTCTTAACATTGATATTGCTGGCCTGCAGGAGACTCGCCTCGCTGAGGAAGGGTCATTCAGGGAAAACAATTACACCTTTATTTGGAAGGGAAGAGGGCAGTCAGAAAAAAGGCAACATGGTGTGGGCTTTGCAGTGAAGAATTCGCTACTGGGAATGATTGATATCCCAGCTGGAGGTAATGAAAGATTATTATCACTGCGCTTGGCAACCTCTTGTGGATTTGCCACCATTCTCACTGCATATGCACCGACACTCGCTTCCTCTGATGATGTGAAGGATACGTTCTATGAGCAGCTAGACTCTGCAATCAAGGTAGTTCCAAAATCCGACTACATTTATATGCTCGGTGATTTCAATGCTCGTGTGGGCAAGGACTCGAGTTCATGGCCAGTGTGCCTTGGAAAATACAACATCGGTCGCATGAATGATAATGGGCAAAGGCTGCTGGAGCATTGCAATAGAAATGACCTATGTATTACAAACTCCTTTTTTAAAACAAAAGAGATGCATAAGGTCACATGGAAACATCCAAGATCCAGCCATTGGCATCAGCTGGACTTCATTATCACACGGAGACAACATCTGAACCATACATCATTAACTCGAAGTTACCACAGTGCTGACTGTGATACAGATCATTCTTTGGTTGTTGCAAGGATTAGACTGAGACCAAAGAGAATCTACACAGCTAAACACAAGTCTAGCCCCAGGATTAATATTACTAACACTCACGATCCTGGAAAGTGTTTTGAATTTCAACAGCAACTTGAAGTCGCTTTCAATGATACATCAGAAAGTTGTATAGTAAATGATAAATGGAGTGAACTTAAGGAAACTATTTATAAAACAGCGGTAGGGGTTTACGGCACTGTGGATCATAAGAGGCAGGACTGGTTTGCGGCAAACAGCCAGATACTGCAGCCCTTGATTGATAAAAAGAAGATAGCTCTCTTAAGAAACAAGGAAAGACCAACGTGTAACACTCTGAGTGAGCTGAAGCAAGCGAGGAAGGATGTACAAAAGGCTGCCAGGCAGTGTGCGAATGACTATTGGATCAAGTTATGTGAGTCCATTCAAATCGCAAGTGATAAGGGAAACATCAGAAGCATGTATGAAGGGATAAAGAAAGCCTGTGGTCCAATGATCAAAAGAAGTGCACCGCTGAAAACCTTGACTGGAGAAATCATCACTGATAAGAAACAGCAGATGGATAGATGGGTCGAGCACTATTTAGAGCTTTACTCAAGTGAGACCAAGCTAGCGGATGATGCCCTCAACGCCATAGAGGCCCTGCCAACTCTTGACCACCTGGACACACTTCCCACTATAACAGAAGTTAAGTGTGCTATAAATGAGCTTGCATCTGGCAAGGCTCCAGGTAAGGATGGGATTCCAATAGAGGTAATCAGGAGTGGGCAAGACACACTCGCTCTACAGATCCACCAGCTAATAGAGCTATGCTGGCGAGAAGGACAAGTCCCACAGGATTTCAAAGATTCAAACATCATAACGCTGTACAAGAACAAGGGAGATCGGAGCGAATGTAACAACTATAGGGGTATCTCACTTCTGTGTATTGTTGGGAAAGTATTTGCCAGAATTGTCCTGCACAGACTTCAAGTCCTGGGAGATCAAGTCTACCCCGAATCACAGTGCGGCTTCCGTCAGAACCGGTCTACCATTGATATGATATTCTCATTGCGACAGATGCAAGAAAAATGCCGTGAACAGAATCAACCACTGTTTATTGCCTTCATCGACCTCACAAAGGCATTCGATTTGGTCAGTCGTGAGGGTCTGTTCAAAGCACTAAAGAAGATTGGCTGCCCACCAACTCTTCTGTCCATTGTGGAATCGTTCCACACAGGCATGAAGGGTATAATCAAGTTTGATGGCTCAACTTCAGAAGAGTTTGAAATCAAGAGTGGAGTTAAGCAAGGTTGTGTACTAGCCCCCACCCTCTTTGGGATATACTTTTCACTTCTACTGAAATATGCCTTTCGTGATCAGGATGACGGTATATACATTCACTCACGCTCAGATGGTGGCCTCTATAATGCTCAGAGATTGAAGGCCAAGACCAAAATTAGCAGGGTACTAATCAGAGAGTTGCTTTTTGCGGATTATGCTGCGATTACGACCCACTCTGACGAAGAATTACAACATCTACTATCTGCATTCTCCAATGCTAGTTCTGAATTTGGTTTAACAATTAACATAAAGAAGACACAGATTATGTCACAAGGTGCACATGGTGTACCATCAATCTTTATTGACGACGCCGAACTGGAGATAGTAGACCATTTTACATATCTAGGATCAGAGGTAAATAGCAAATTATCCCTCGATCAGGAAATCAACATCAGGATTGGCAAGGCAGCAACAACAATGAACATGTTAGCAAAAAGAGTCTGGGAGAACAGGAAGCTTACTGCCAAAACAAAAGTCCTCGTCTACCAAGCCTGTGTCCTTAGTACTCTTCTTTATGGCAGTGAAACCTGGACAACTTACTCACGCCAAGAGAAACGTTTAAACAGCTTTCATATGCTGTGTCTGCGAAGAATACTTGGTATTAAGTGGCAAGACAAAATCACAAATACTGAAGTATTGGAAAGATCAGGTTGTGTGACGGTGTATTCCATGCTCAGTCTTCGTAGACTTAGATGGATAGGACACGTTAGGAGGATGGATGATGGTAGAATACCAAAGGACATCTTTTTTGGTGAATTACAGACGGGTAGGAGATCTCAGGGTCGGCCTCTACTACGATACAAAGATGTGTGTAAGCGGGACATGATTGATACAGGCATTGATAATGCACATTGGGAGCACGTCGCCGCTGAACGTGTTGCATGGAGGGCAACTATCAGAAATGGAATAAAGACAAAGGAGAAAATGATTGCAGATAAAGCACACATAGAGCGTGAGAGACGTAAGATGGTGCAAAATAATGGAAATGACCATGTTTTCACATGCACCTACTGTGGGCAAACATTTGCAGCAAGAATTGGCCTTACCAGCCACACTCGCCACCGCCATGGATCGTAGTTATTAAGCCTTTTTGAAGCACAATGTACCAAACTATCGTCTGTCAAGACGGAAAGGTGCCAATGACCAATGATAAATAAAAGAATAACATTCTACCTGGAGAAGAATGAACTGTACAGCCATACACAATCCGGGTTTAGAGCCAACAGGTGCACGATGGATCAGATCATCAAATTGGAAAACCATGTAAAGAAAGGGTTCAAGAGAGGGGAAAAGACGTTGGCTGTATTCTTGGACCTAGCCCAGGCGTACGATCAATGCTGGAGTGAAGCCGCACTAATCAAACTAAAGAAAGTAGGCATAACGGGTAGAACCTACAAATACATAGAACACTTCCTCAAAGATAGAAGCTTTGCAGTGAGGATAGGGAATGAGGTATCCGACACATATGTGCAAGAGAACGGCATTCCCCAGGGCTCGGTCATCTCACCAACAATCTTTTCAATACTGGTGAACCACCTGACAGAGGAGATTCACAGCTTTGCAGTGAGGATAGGGAATGAGGTATCCGACACATATGTGCAAGAGAACGGCATATCCCCAGGGCTCGGTCATCTCACCAACAATCTTTTCAATACTGGTGAACAACCTGACAGACGAGATTCAAGAACAGAAAACAGGACTATCTCAATTCGCGGATGACTGCGCCAAATGGAGGAGTGGCAAGGCGGCAAAGACTACAAGAGGACCCCTCCAAAAACAAATAAACAAGCTAACAGCATGGATGGACAAATGGGGTTTCAAAATCAATACCAATAAAACGGCCAGCATGGTATTTAGCAGCAAGACGAAGATAAATCATAACAAAGACTGGAAAATAGAGATAAAAGGTGAAACCATTAATAGAACAAAGAGCACAGTCTTCCTGGGAATGACCCTGGACGAACAGATGAACTGGTCAAAACATATAAGCCAGACATTAGAAAATGCAAGAAAGCAAGCAAAATACTGCGGGTGATAAAAGGTAACGGTCGGGGTGCCCACACCCAAACAATGCTGATGTTCTATAAAGCATTTATCAGGGGCAAGCTAGAATATGGCAGCATTGTGTACGACTCAGCATCAGAAGCAAACAAGAGGAAGCTAGACACCATACAAACCCAAGCGCTAAACACCATCCTGGGTGCTGGAAAAGGGACATCCAGAGAAGCCATGGAGGAAGCACTGGGTGTACTTCCACTGAGTCTGAGGCGTAAACAGCTGACGTATAACTACTGGCTAAAGATAGCACAAGACAAAAACCACCCTGGATACCAAACGTTCAGTGACAACAACAGCAAAGGGGGGGGGGGGGCATCCCAATATTAAAACTGCCAGGACCGGGGCAGGATGGGAAGCAGCAGAGAAGATGAAGGAAGTAATGGAGCTAGCAGGAACCCTGAAACAGACAAGGCGGTTCAAGCAAACAATACCACCATGGGAACTAACAGTCCCATTCACTGACTGTAATCTGCAAAAGTCCATCACCAAGGACACGGAGGACACAGACGCGACCGAGGAATACATACAAGAAATCAGTAAGGACAACCTCATAGTATACACAGACGGATCCAAGAACGAACAGGGAGAGGTAGGAGCAGGAGTAGTGGTCCCAGACTGGAAGATAAAGAGTCAGTTCAAACTAACAGACCAGACAGCAGTATGCACGGCCGAAATGGTAGCCATAATGAAAGGCCTAGAGATCGCAGCCGAAAAACTACCACTGAGACTGTGTATATTAACAGACTCCCTGTCATCAGTACAAACGCTCGGGAACTTCAATAGAGGCAACAGACCCGACATAAAAAAGGAGATACTAGCGACAGCCACAAACCTCAGGTACATGGGATGCCAAGTCACCATTGGATGGATACCAGCTCACATGGGTATTCCGGGAAACGAACAGGCAGACAGAGCGGCGAAACGAGGATTAACCAGCAATAATAAAATGTGCACAGGCCTAGGTAGAGTAGAAGTGAAGAATATAGTCAAAAACTACTTCTCAAGGAATAGAGGAAACAGTGGAGAGACAGAGCTAAAGGCCGTCATGCCTACCAAGTATTGGGTGAACCCAGATACAAGCCACAAGTCAAGACTAACATGAAAGCACCGGCAAACAAGACAGTTGTGGAGAATCAGACTAGGCAACTGGAAAGACACAAGAGAAAACCCATTCTGCAGAGAGTGCCGAGAAAACAACACCATCGAACACTTCTTACTAGTATGCGACAAGTACAATATAGAGCGAAGGGACCTGAGAGATCACTTCGTCAAAACTGGGAACCCAATGACAATGACGGAGTGCCTGCACGTAAAAAGCAAACCAGAAACACAGCGAATGGTCAGACAGTTCCTATGCAGAACACGGAAGACCGTATAACCTACCTACGTGTGTGTGTGTGTGTGTGTGTGTGTATATATATATATATATATATATATATATATATATATATATATATATATATATATATATATATATATATATATATATATATATATATGTTTGTAAGTATGTGTGCATGGTTTATGTTTTTTTTTAATGTACGTAATAAACAAAAAAAATTTTTAATGGAGTGAATGGCAGGAAGGTGGGCTGGCTCTTCCGGTAGAGCACCTGAACTAGGATGACAGGGAGACCGGGTCATCTTGTTGCTACACCACACTGACACGTGATGAAGAAAAACGTCAAAAAACAAACGTAAAGGAGTTCGGGCCGCTGACCAGGGGGACAACTTGAGACTTGCACTTGAATGCTCTGCCTTTGCCTACGTCGAGTCCTTATGACTACTGGACATGACCGGGACGAGCCCCGATGAGACTAACACAAGAAGCGACAAGCACGTATCAGTGCTAACAGAGAAACGAAACCAACAAACGAGAGAATGCGGGCCCCAGTAGGCCCAACCAAGGACCGGTCTTTATAAGGACCAACACAAGACAAAGAAAACAACCAGATAGCACAAAATAAATTTATCCGACGAACAGAGCGGAACCAAGATAACCAGTAGGAATTAGGACTAGCAGTCCACACAACCACGGCTCTCAACAATAACTACCGCTGAGGAAGCAGGTTAAACGAGACCGAATTTGAAATATTTTTTTTGGAGAATTGGAATTGGAATGGGAAATCTGGTAGTCGACGCTATGATTCCACCCGGAGCAGTCGCTATCTGTGATGTGGTGCGCCCTAAGATAATATAATATTGTTCTCTGGATAACAGGTACCACTTTAAAACATATTTAAATGTTGTGGTTATGCCTAGTGAGCGAAAGAGAAGAATATAAGAGTATTTTTATGAGAAAATGTGAAAATGAAATCATAACTTCATTGTAAAAGTATTCTGAATGTTGCTTCTTCAGCCTGTCAGGTATCCCACGCTGTATATTCCAATTATCTATTATTCACCTGCTGTGACTGTTTGCGTGTGCTTGATGACTGTAAATCACACTCAATGCATATTCGCAAACCTTAGTGCATTCTGGATTCTCATATGAATGCCTATCATTGCCCACTCTTGATCAAACGGTAGTAATGCTCTTGTGAATCTACGTCTGTGATCAGAATGTGTGGTGTAACATGTAACATTATCCTTGTAAATGCTGAGGATGTTTGAGTGAATGAGTTGGTGTTTTTATAAGTAACCTCTCACATTAGGAGAAGGAAAGACGTTTCTTGTGTTCGAACCCGTGCCTAAGTTGGCGGAATATATTGTATGGCTCATGCAAATTTACAGGGAAAAACATGTTTTTCCATATGTGCTTTGTTACATACATCAGGAAATCAACATCCGGATTGGTAAGGCAGCAACAACAATGAACAGGTTAAGAAAAAGAGTCTTGGAGAACAGGAAGCTTACTGCCAAAACAAAAGTCCTTGTCTATCAAGCCTTAGTACTCTTCTCTATGGCAGTGAAACCTGGACAACTTACTCACACCAAAAGAAAAATTTAAACAGCTTTCATATGCTGTGTCTGCGAAGAATTCTTGGTATTAAGTGGCAAGACACAATCACAAATACTGAAGTATTGGAAAGATCAGGTTGTGTGACAATTTATTCCATGCTCAGTCTTCGTAGACTTAGATGGATAGGACATCTTAGGAGGATGGATGATGGTAGAATACCAAAGGATATCTTTTTTAGTGAATTACAGATGGGTAAGAGATCTCAGGGTCGGCCTCTACTACGATACAAAGATGTGTTTAAGCGGGACATGATTGATACAGGCATTGATAATGCACATTGGGAGCAAGTCGCCGCTGAACGTGTTGCATGGAGGGCAAATATCAGAAATGGAATAAAGTCAAAGGAGAAAATTATTGCAGAAAAGTCACACACCAAGCGTTTGAGACGTAAGATGGTGCATGATGGTGGAAATGACCACGTGTTCACATGCACCCACTGTGAACGGACATTTACAGCGCAAATTGGCCTTATCAGTCACACTCGCTACCGCCATAGTTAAAAGTTATTATGCCTTTTTAAAGCACAAACTATCGTCTGTCAAGACGGCAAGGTGCCAATGTATTTGTCACATATGGGAACTATTGCTCATGCAATTTTGCTTAATTACCTACTGTAATGGATATTGAGATTACTTGGTGGGGATGTGACGAAACGATTCATGATCTGTGCTGTGTCGTTCGGGATTCCACGTGAACACGGCGCGTCATCAGGGACTTCCCCTGTTATTAATAGACTGGGGAAAGTCGAGCAAGTTCCTTAGTCGAGAAGGTTCTCGAAACGCCAAGACTTGCGTGACCAGGTAACTCAGTACAGTCACATTATCCCGTGCAAGGAGAAATTCGACTCTCCAGTACGGAGAACTTTAGGTTCTCGAGAAGTTGAGACACACGTGGCGCACTAATTCTTCGTGCGGGTTGAGACGGATGTAGGCAGAAATTAGGCAGTAGTGCTCGTTCATTCTCGATCTCTTGATGTGAAAAGACTCAACGCCCAGGTCGGCTGTTGCTAGTCCATCAACTCACAGCCTTGTGCGGCTTACTGTCATCTCCAAAGGCAAGCTGGCCTACAGACAGTATTGGTAGCTGACTGGTGAATGGTTCCACTGTTCAGGTGTTGCCTGTTGGTGAATTAAGTTGCCTGTTTGATGAACTAAGTTGCCTGTTTGATGAACTAAGTTGCCTGTTCGATGAACTAAGTTGCCTGTTTGGTGAACCAGGTTGCTTATTGATGAACCAGGATGTTTGTTATCCAGAAACCACTTCGTCTGTAAGGGCTATACTTGTTTACGAACCTACCATACCTACTTGTGAACCATCATGCCTTCTGTAATCCACGAGGTTTGTTATAGTCTATGAGGCACTACTATTTCTAAGATAACTTATTTCAGCACATGAAGCTATTACGTTTGTGTAGAGTGATCACGTGAACTATCGGAAAATATGATGATCAGCTCTTTCCAGGGAGACTTGCCAAGGTGGGGCAGTGTCATAGCTCTGGGAGCACATCAGTTCCTGTGAGGTTAACATCCGCCTAAACGCGGCGACAACCAACGGTGTACTTGTCGGCACTATCAGATGTGCTGTGACTGCGTCTACACGAGTGAGGTCAAGACTAGACCCACGCCAGTTGGACGTCTAATAGTTACGACGACATAGAGGGTAGATGAGATGCAGTTCAACATTGATCTAGTGACTAACTACAAGGTTATCAGACAATAATAAATGTGCGTCAGAACTTTAATGTCAGCATAGTTAACAACCATTGACAGAGATATTACCATCATCATTATGTTTATCCTGATGAATATGTGCTACTTGACTCTGGGGGAGTCAGGATAATTGTGAATGTACAGTTGTTCTAACATCTTCTGCCAGAGGTTATACGCCTACATTCGTGTGAAGTGTTGTGAACTTGTTAACGCAACTATACGTTACCCAACCAGGGGAAAGATAGTCCATGAGCATGATATTGGTCTTTTGCTTCAACGATGGATGCCAAGAGTGTGTACCTGGGTACGCCTCAAGGTAGAGGGTCTCCCAGCCAGGCTTAACCAGTGACTCAATGTTACATTGCTGAGTTATAGTTCTTCTAGTCAGCTGAAGTCCGAGTGGGTAATTGCATTGTTTGCCGATCCGAGCTCTTGGGACGGAGTGGTCTCCAAGGTTCCAGTCAACCATACTGGGAGGGAGCCGGGTGAGTGCCGGACCGACTGGACTGAACACACACAGTAAACCTGCCGCTCAGCCGATGACGAAAATGGCTGAATCTCTGACTCTCTGATTCGGTCTCTACTCTATCCTCTACATTGTAAATATATTATATTCTATCAGGGTGTTCGTTTCCTTTATTTGTCTTTAGGGTAGAATAAACTTTGTTTATGTTGACTTATTCTTTTCTACAGTTATTGAGTTTGGTCTCGGACGATGCCTAAGTGTTCATTGTCCCAAGGTAGAGGGTAGATAGTAGGGGTCTAGAATCTAGGAGGGGCTCGTAGACTTATTAAACTTAAACGAGGACAATAGCGGAGCTACAGTGTATCTACCTGTCCAGCCCCTGGGGTCAGAATACACGAGAGTGCTAGGGACACCTCGGGGCTTGGGTTCACTCACAACAACCGAGGCGATCGTGTCACAGTGGAAAGAGCACATGATGATGGTGATGATATGATGCACTTGTGAGCGGAGTCTGGTCTGAAAGGAGTGAAGTCTAGCATTGCTGTGTGAGTGACACTGGGAGGAGACATTCATGTGCCAACATAACATCCATTGGAATTGATGTGTAATCTGCTAATTGGTTATTTGCCATTAGTTTAATACTATTGCATAATGCAGTTATAAATGATACCTATCTTCCATCTGCCTCACAATGCTTGCTCATGGTGCTATTTCACAAGGCTTGCTCATGATGCTTGTCTTACAATGCCTGCTTTATAGTGCCTGCTTTACTGTGTCTGTTCCTCATTGTGCCCAGGTCTACTGTGGTTAAAATATGTGAGAACCTAGACATATAAAATGCTTGTAATTGTGTAAGGTACCCCTGTCTCAGCATACGGGCTTGTGACTACCACAAATAAAGGGGAATAATGAAAAGGTATCACCCACAGTTCATCAGAGTGGAATCCACTCCATCACCAATATTGGGGTTTTGGTGTCTGGGTAACACCCTCCCCCTTACTCCCCATCTCCATCTATGTATATTGATATTTGATATAACATTGTCTATGAACAAATGTAAAGCTAATGTTGTACCTTTTATATATCAACAGAGAACAGGGATGGTGGAGAGGCTCTCTTCTTTATGGGGACATACAAATGGGAGTCTCTACTTCAGGATTACAACTCCTTTGAAAATGTGGAAACTATTATGTATCAGTAACCACATTGTATTCAGAAAATGCCAGCATAAATCAGCATCAATATTTGCCAAAACTGAAAGGCACTGAAAGGGTCTCAATTTAAACCCAAACACAGGATGGACTCTGTTATCAATGTTGCAGGAATTACCTTCAAGATAGGAAGTGAAAATCCTTTTCAAACGGATTAACCTCCTGGACTCAGTTGTTTCAGACAGGCATGATAAAGATGACTACTGTGAACCTGAGACTTACCATTATTTTCCCTGGGACTGTAGCAGCAGTACTATCCAGGAAATATTTACCTCAACTCATTAATAGTTGTGGTGTACCGAGGAGAATATAATCCCAACTTACTTGTTCATTCCATTGTCATCACCATCAAGCGCCCTGTCAGCTGGCGTAGGCGTTCATGGCTCTCCACAGATCTCGGTCTTTGGTTTTCTGGATCAACTCTGCTGCTGATATTCCTCCGTGCCACCGTCTCAATCCATCCAGCATCATTTCTATTGGTCTGCCTCTGCCTCTCTTCCCCTCGATCTTTCCAGTTGTCACGATGTTCTCCAATGCCTCTTTTCTCATTACATGACCAAAGAAAGCTGTTTGTCTCTTTCTTATTGTTGTATATAGTGTTATAGTTTCATTAGCCTGTTTCAGGCAGTCGTCGGTAGTTACTCTGGCAGTCCAAGGAATTCTCAACATTCGTCTCAAGAACCACATCTCTATTGCTTCTAATTTATTCTTAATTTGTTCATTTACATTCCAAGATTCACTGCCATACAGCAAAACTGGTTCTGCATAGCATTTCAGCACTCTCTTTCTTACATTCAGAGATAGTGACTTATTGCATAAGATATTCTTTATTTTCTGAAATGCTGCCTTTGCCTGCCCTATTCTGCTCTTAATCTCTGTTGCATATCTTCCATCTGATGTTATAAGTGCCCCTAGGTATTTAAAATTAGCCACTTGGTTAAGAATGTTTCCTCCTATTTCTATGTCACATTTTGGTGTCACCATTTTCTTTGATATCACCATTGTTACTGTTTTCTTGATATTGAAGGAGAGTCCTTTCCTTGCACTCTCTGTTACTACAGTTTCCAACAATTGTTGTAGATCTGTTGATTTATCTGCCACCAATACTGTGTCATCTGCATAGGGTATATTATTTATATTATAACCTCCAACTAGTATTCCTATCATCTCTTTGATGTATTTTATCCTCATTCAGAAAAATGGTTTGGGGGAGACGTGTAGAATGCTGCAGTATAGTCGAGCTATCTCTCTACCGATTGGATGGTATGCAGACTGTTAGGTATTGTTTAACCACAGTCGCCAGCTTCTCGGCCAGTCTACTCACCATTGAGAAGCCATGATTATCTGTTCAGAGACTGTTCACATGAGGGATTAGACTTATATGGGAACCTTCTTGGGAAAGCTGCAACCTGGGACCTTCCCAACACCACTTCAGGTGATAATAGGATGTTTATGGACCAGAATGGCAGTGTCTCCCTATGTCTGCCCCATACTAGAAAGTCTACCAGTGTTTTACTCTCAGTGACTGTTGAAGGGATAATTCATGATGTACTTGAGTTGTGGCGCAGGAGGAGTTTATAGATTTGATGTGTGATGGAGGAGAGTTATTTTGTTTATATTTGTGGCCTGTTGGTTGGTTTTTAAAGTGTTGGAACATGGGGTTTTTCATCATTGTTTTACACTGCATATAATTTTTTGTTCGAAGTGCAAACTGTAAACAAGATAGAGCCTGGGCCCTCACTTGATCCCTGCAGTTCATTAAATAAAACCTGATTGTGTTGAGAACAGTTTTGTTACGTACATGTCTCAGGTGAATGTCTTGTACAAATGTTGTCAAGTACAATTCCTGGTGCATGTCTTGTTCAACTGTGGTTGATGTCAGTGAAATGTGAAGCTTGTGTAGAAATGTTGTCCAGTATCTCTCATGATGTATGGCTTGTTCAATTGTTGGTGTAAACATTTCCATGTGAATGTATGTCCAACTTTTGTCAAGAACCTGTCATGTAGATGTCTTGTTCAACAGGTGTTTAGTACAGTTATTGTTGATGTTCATGTTCACTATGGGTGAGTCATAAAGTCATAATGTCTAATTGTACAACTGACATATGTCACTTTGACAACTATAATTAAAGGGAGATCTAATGTGGCGGACTGAAAGCACACTGACATCACTATGGTGAGAGAACTAATTCCTCGGTTGTACAGGGGCGAATAGTCCAGATCTCCTTATGTCCTTTGAGGGGACCTTTTCTTTCTTTTATAAATTTTCTGTGTAGATACTTGGGCTTAGATGTAGGAATCTCACAGTGGGGTTCTGAGCCAGGACAACTGGTTCCTCTAAAGGGCTAAGCGGGAATTATATTTCTATCTCATTTGAAATACCTCTAGACAAACTTGCCAAATCATACCCTTTATCTTCTCTATCTATTATACAAGATATTTACAGAGGCCACTTATAATTGGGTCCTCTGTTTTCTCCTAACATGCCACAGTCATCTTTGATCACACCGTTGACCTGGATAAATCAAACGTGCCATTCATGGCCTAGCCGTAGAATTTTCTTATTTGCTGAAAGCTGGGTTAGGTAGTTTCTGGGCCGGACCTTCAGACTAGGTCTAACGTGGCTGAAGGAGACCTCTCAGGCGGAAACCCAGCGTGCTTCTCCAAATACGGGGAGTTCGCTGAATCACTGGCTTCTGGTACTGGCCTGGCTCCACCTTTCTATCTTCAGTACAGACTGGGTTGGTGCTTTACACTAGAAAGCTGACCCTTTATCAAAGAAAACATCCTCCTTACTCACCATAGTATCTGTCGAGAGTCTCCAAACTTTATGAATCGTCCTTCCAGTCGAACAACAATCACACACTGTCACTAGTTCCCAACACAACCTTGGACCCTGTAGCAAGTCTTGCGGTCCAAGAGAATTGCCACTTTTACGTGGGCCTTAACTTTCTCAGAGATCTCGTGATCTCCTCACGAGGAAGTCAAATTCCACTAGTTATGATCATATAAACTAGAAAAGAAATCACTGCAACAGACCTTCTAGAAGATGTTTTAGAAAGATACTGAAAGGGGATCTCCCATTGGGGTTTCTGCGGCTAAATATAGCATGGTGATTCCCCGTCATAAACAAGACTGAGGCCAGCCTATAGCTATTTGTGACACTACTTCTAATAGCCCTGGACATAATTTTTCATGTGAATTATATTTCACTATTACGAGTGTCCCTCGCCAACAGGCGAACCCATTCAGACTTCAGAGGTTCTTGTAATTTACGTCCCCAAGTCAAGGACGAGAGTCAACAATTTAGTCCAAATGTCCGATGTAGAGGTTGAACCCCTTACCTCGGCATCAACAAACCGGGCGTTTAAGAACTAGCGTTCCTATCCATTCGACCATGCTGACCTCCTCTTTTCTCATTATCTGATTCAGTGCCAAACAAAAAGTAGGCTTGGACAAAACAAAAATGAACGGCGGAAAATGTGAAGTAGGGGTGAGTCACAGTTATAACCTAAAAGTTGTTATTATGGTAGCAGACCTGTATTTTATATCAACTGAAAGGGAGTTGCATAGAGAAAACTACTATATGCTGTATAAATCCATGACCAGATACGGGAAGCCACTTCGGACGATTAATCATCCCATGCCAGATACGGGAAGTCGCTTCACACGATTAATCATTATTTAGTAGATACGGGAAGTCGCTCCAGACGATTAATCATTCTATAGCAAATGCGGGAAGTCGTTTCTGTCAAATAGTTTGGCCATGCAAGTAGATTACCATTCAACAGCATACCACAATAAGCAATGATGTACAGCCCAGACGGAAACAGAGGAAGAGGCCGACCACGTAAACGCTGGACGGAGGGAATAGCAGAGCCCATGGGAATATCGATACATGAAGCCCATAATCGGGCACTTTCACGATGTTTATACTTCGCCTCGACACCGCAAGGTACAAGAGAAATATGATGAGATGAGATGAGAATCATTCCATGGCAGAAAGGGGAACTCGATTCAAATGATTAATCATCCCATGGCAATTAATCACTTATATGATCAAAGAACATTGTCTGTTTGTTTCTTTGTTGTGATTGTGTATGCTGTTCTGCTTTCACTAACCTCTTCCAGGCAATACCCGCCCCACCACCATACTGTGGTTTCCTCGCCTTGACAACAAGCAGCCTGGCTATCGAGGTCATGGCAGTATATGAAGCAGTAACCTACCTAGAGAAACAGATTTCCACTCATGCATGATTCTCAGTGATTCAATGAGCATGTTCAGGAAGATCCAGATGGGCTGGGTTCGAAGACAATGAGTGAAATCTCTGAAGTTACGGCTTACAAAAATAACTTTCAGTTTTGTGCCAGGAAAAGCAGGTGTAAGAGGAAATAAGCTGATAGGCTTGTAAGCAGAGCCTCTGTAGAATTCGGACAAGCAATAGATGATATAGTGAATTTCCACGAGAGACAAGACGATTAAGTGAATCAAGTGATGATTGCGAATGTGCAGCCTTGACCAGGCTGCAATAATTAGTTGCATAATCTTTACAGGACGTCGCAGTCAACCTCAATATTGTTTGGCTGATTGTGATTTCTTGGCAAGTTTACGTTCACTAGTATGCCATTGATTTCTGAACGATAGACACTCACACCAATTCAGGGTGGTCTGCTTCCAAATCTTCCGCAGCTGTGTTTTTAACGCGGGATGTGGGATTACGAATCGCATTCGTAATCCCTTTGCCACAGCGGCGGTTGCAAGAAACTAAAGTCACATGGGTTGAAGCCAGACGAGAGCGCTATGCCAGGAGCCATAGAAAAATTGCCAGCCGAAATAGCGCCAATATCGCGGACGACTACACGCTGAAGGAAATGACTGACTGATTGGCACCTTGCCGTCTTGACTGACGATAGTTAGGAAACTGGAGTTATACCTCTCCATAACACAAAGTCTGGGCTGAATTTAGAGACCATGTGTTGCCTCTGCAGCATGATCCCTTTCTCGGCATGCCTGGTTTACTCTTGAGGAAAGGTAACATTAACATCAATACGTCTAGAACAAGACACGCTGCAGGAGCTGTCGGATCAACAAAGCAATGCTCTAACTGTCCGCCTGTCGGAGCTCCATTCCAGACCAGTTTCCGACCAAGGTTTAGGGCCTGGTCTGCTCTACCGTGCCATGACATTTAGTCTTTAGGTTGCATTTCCTCGCCCTAAGGTAAGGCTTGTACCCTCCCAATGGCACTCCCGTTGGCATAATGTGGGGTGTCGGGTTTGGTAAGCGCCGCCCAACATCCGGCGCTAACAGAAAGCAGGTAGTACCGTCTACTGTCATACGGTAGCTCAGTCATATCTGACTAAGACCTGACAGTAAAGGAAATACTGAAGCGAGATACAAGTACTTATAAACTGAATAGTTCGGTGTGCGGTGAAGATAATCTAACGATGAACTAACTAGCCAACTTCCAGGCAATCCACACAGATAGGACACACCATACAATATATACATTTACAATTATAGATAATTAGGATTCGAACCCGCCGTCTCCAAATGATGATATAATGATATTCCTTAGCTAAAGCTGAAGGAATAAAAATATAAACCCACGCAAGGTCAACCGGACCCTCTTACATTTATGAGTGCCCATCAATTCCTGCGAGTTCATTTATCATGTTAATGTTATTTGTAATCAACCCCATCATTGACTAATTATTTGTAATTTACTAGGCAATGTTAATTCTGTAGTTTGCCATTGCTTTCTGAACACTGAACGGCTGACCTCTCAGACCTCCGAAATCAGCGCAAAGCATTCCGCTTCCAACCCCCCCCCCCCCCCCCCCCACTCCAGATTTGAAAACCTTGACTCGACATGTCGGGGAATTATGAAACATGCGCGCATCACTACACCTTAGCCACAGCGCTGCGTCCCCCTCCCCCCCGCCCACAGCTAATGACTGAATGACTGGTGCCTTGCCGTCTTGACAGACGCTAGTTTGTATAATAGAGTTATACCTCTCCATAACACAAAGCCCGTGCTGAATTTAGAGGCCATGTGTTGCCCATGCAGCGCTCCCCCACCCCTCTCTAGGCCTGTCTAGTTTACCCCCAGAGGAAAGGTAACACGAATATATCTGGGACAAGACAAGCTGCAGAAGCTGCCGGATCAGCAAAGCAAGACTGTCCATCTATTGGAGCCTCCATCCTAGACCAGTTGCCGACCAAGGCTTAGGGCCTGGTTTGCCATGCCATGACATTTACAATTTAGTCTTTAGGTTGCAATTTCCCAATTGCACTCCTCCGCCCGAAACCGCTGGCACAATGTGGGATGTCGGGTTTTGTGAGCGCCGCCCAATCATTCGGCGATAACAGATAGCAGGTAGTAGCCGTCTACTGTCATCATCATCATCAAGTGCCCTGCCAAAATCATCATCAAGTGCCCCTGCCAACTGGCGTATGCGTTCATGGCTCTCCACAGATCTCGGTCTTTGGTGTTCTGGATAAACTCTGCTGAAATACCTCTATGCCACCACCTCAATCCGTCCAGCATCATTTCTCTTGGTCTGCCTCTCTTCCCCTCGATCTTTCCAGTTGTCACAATGTTCTCCAATGCCTCTCTTCTCATCAAATCACCAAAGAAAGCTGTTTGTCTCTTTCTTATTGTTGTATATAGTGTTCTAGTTTCATTAGCCTCCTTCAGGCAATCACGCTAACTGTCGTTTGTGCATGTTTCCTCTTCTTGTTTTCGTTGTTGGCGCAGGCTCCTGGCTTGACTAGTTGCAATCTTTAAAAGGACTTTTTATTTGGTATTTTTGCCTTCTCAATTGTGAATTAGCTGTAGAAGCTTTTCGATATTATATGACTCCTTGCGCTTTCTTTCAGTCCGCTTCCCGCGTTTCAGTTCGTGCTGTCTTTTGATTGCTTCCCCCGAGGACAGCCATGGGATGATGCCTCCGTCTTCTATGTAGTATTGCCATGTGTATTCATCTGCGAGTTTTACATCTGGCATTGTGGCGGTAAGGCGGGGCATTGGTTTCCCGTTGAGTTTCTTGTACTTTTTTTCTTTTTCTTCCATGCGCTTTCTGTATTCCTCGCACTTGAGTTCGTAATTCCTCGTTATCTCAGGGAACAATATTCCTGGCCTCGGGACGTCCTCTATGCCGACGTCAGGGTGCTCATCTCGGTTTTCTTCGGATGTCTGGTGGGATATTGGCTTCCCTTTGAATGTCTGGTGGGATATTGGCTTCCCTTTGAATGTTTCGGGCGTCGTGGTTGGGCTGCTGGTTTTCGCTTGTGGTTCAGGCTCGGTCTCTTGGTTTTCATCCTGCGACTTCTCTGTAATTCCTTGTTCGGTTTCTGTTGTTTTATTTCGCAGTATTTCCATTTCAGCTTTCTGTAGTTCTCGCTCTGATTTAATGGTTTGTAGCATCTCTTCGTTCTCCTTCTTAATCAGTGCCATATGTTCTACTTCTTGCTTGATGTTTTGCTGGATCTCCTTCATTTCCGCCAGTAGTTTTTCGTTGTCGTTATTCGGGGTTGGCGTCAGCAGTGCCTTGACTTGTTTCTTCAACTCGTCTATCTGCTTTTGAAGTTGATCTCTTTCGGCTTGTGCTATACCCGTGGCTGTCTCGCCCCTTCGCATTGCTTCCTTGACTGATGTCTTCGTGGTAGTTGCGATCTTTAAGGTGTCTCTGTGTCGTTGCAGATGCGGACAGCCCAAGTATCTTGCTCCATGCTTGCCCAGACAGTTGGCGCATTTTCTTTTGTTGTTAGGGGCTCTGAAGTCCGTGTCCAATTTGGCCAGCGGACACTCCTTGAAGGTGTTGTGATCGGCGCAGTAACGGCAGATTTCCGTCTTACTGCGGCATATTGCTCTGCTGTGACCGGCCCTCTGACATCTGGAACATTGGTTGACTCTAGGGATGAATCTCTCTGGCTGCTGTAGTCTGTTGTTGATTGATACTGTTATCGGCATATCTCTGCCCTCCGATATCACCACCGCCAAGGCTTTAGGTATCTTGGAGTAGGTGAGGGGCCGCTCCGCCTTCATGAATCGGATGTGCGAATTCTCTTCTCGTAGCTGTTTCAGGATTTATTCGTCTGTCAGCTCCACTTGAATCCGCTTGACGACCCATCGGACTGTTTTTGAGTCGGTGTTTCCGACTCTGGTGTCTTTCTCCTCCTTCGTCTCTGCTGTCTTGGTTCTTGACTGTGTTGGGCTGTCAATCTTCTCCCTCGTAGTAGCTTCAGTAATAGCTGTAGTATCAGGCTCTTTGATGCAGCTAGTAGGTAGGCTCTCCACGTTGTTCTTCTTGTTGTCGGCTCCCACGCTGCACCTCTTGGTTACCGCGTGTTTCTTGTTGTTGGACTTGCGACGTGACATTTTCCCGCGTATCAGGTTACTTGACAGGATAAGGTGACTTGACTTGTTAGCGCTCGCAGTGCGAATGCAATGATGGTGTATCCGTGCTTCCATATTATACACATGAGCTCTAAGAATCCTATCCAAATCTGCCTTATCGTGCACCAGTAGTCCTAGGCAGACGCTAGCCTGACTAACAAAGTGGATTAGAACATGGTGACCGCTGTGATGCAAGATGCCGAGGACTTACAGTTTGTAAGACTGTAGGAGAGTCATAGCTGTGCTCCACGATGATGGCAGATAGTTCACACCCACGTTTTGCACGCCTGAACTGGAGAGGTCATGGCATGCTGGGAATTAATTAGTACGTTGAATGACAGACAATGTAGAGCAAAGATCTCACCATTCGGCGATTCTTCTACAAGGATAAAAACTGCCATTAACGGGCTTCTAAACATAGCAAATAGCACAACAAAAACAACAACAGCATTATCATATGTATATATATAATGTGTTTTATTTTCCTTTGTATTTTTTCACTTTGATCCCAATGCATATAATTATTTTCCTGGTTTCTGTCGGATGTACTTCAATGAATATACACGTCTTATAAGGGAAGACAACTTCAAAACAAGTAAGTGTTCACGGAGGAACATTTCATTGTTTCCCTTTGTCTAAAACAAGACACTAATGCCATTTAGTATGTGGTCGGCATCTGGTCTAAACTCGAAGCTCCGACAGGCGGACAGTTAGAGCATTGCTTTCCTGATTCGGTAGCTTCTGCAGCTTGTCTTGTTCCAGATGTATTGGTGGTATCTTTCCTCTTCAGTAAACTAGACACTCCGAGAGAGGGATCATGCTGCAGGGACAACTCATAGTCACTACAATTCAGCGTAGGCTTTGAGCTTTGGAGAGGTATAACTGCATCTCTGGTTCTTGCCATGGGTTGTAGTTATCATGCCTTTTTTTAACACATCATAACAAACTATCGTCTGTCAATATGACTGAATGAGTATATTATAGCGAGCGCATTGGTTTAAATGGTTTATTAGTTTTGATAATGTCATGAGCGATGTGTGATCAGTGTTCGCTGCCATCTCCCCTCTTTCGCTCGTCACATTATGACTGTCCTAACACTTCACACTGATAGTGGCCGTACTGGTAATATGAACTCGGTCAGTCTGGGGTTCAACTCTTGGACTCGTCGCTTGTCAAAGTGAGGGAAAGATTGGCCACCTATTCTTCCTCTCTCTCAGACCTACAAAATGTGATGGTGCTATCACATCACGGGCCAATACAGGAAACTTTATTTATTTATTATAAATGTATTATTATTTTTGTGACACTTTTCAATCCACAGTTGGTTAATTAGACGGGATTTTGTGTATGCTTTGTTTGTGCATACTATGCATTTAGACGTTACATCATCGACTATAACAACGACGACAACAATAACAACACCAACAAGAATGTCGATAATATCCAATGCGATTACAATTAATTAACTTCCACAAATAATAGTATTACTGTCACACAACTAATTAACTTCCACAAATAACAGTATTACTGTCACACAACTAATGATGCCTCGGGGGCTTGTGATGTTGCTACCAATATTATTTATTTTGCAACCATTATTATTACTTCTGTTGCTGCTACTGCTGTTTCTACTACTGCTGATGCTTCTGCTGTTGGTACTACTACTACTACTACTATTACTACTACTACTACTACTACTACTACTACTACTACTACTACTACTACTACTACTACTACTACTACTACTACTACTACTACTACTACTACTACTACTACTACTACTACTACTACTACTGCTGCTGCTGCTGCTACTACTACTACGACTACTACTACTGCAATATGAAATAAATTCTACTACTACTTCAACAACTACTATCACTATCAACAAATGCTACAACACACAGCCAGATGATTCTAAACAGCAATCTTCTGGATTGTATTGTTCAGGGAAATACTAATTTATATTGCTCCATTTACATATTTTCTATTCTTTCTTTGCGCGCGCGCGCGCGCGTGTGTGTGTGTGTGTGTGTGTGTGTGTGTGTGTGTGTGTGTGTGTGTCCTATTGATAAGGAGCTGTATCAAAACGCTTACCCGTATCTCTGTGTGTTTTCCAATCTTCGAGTTTCTCATTTATAGTTTGTTTTTTCCCAAAGATTTGCCTCAAACACAAATAGAAGTCAACTGACGTGTTTTTAACCACATAACGAGGAGCAGAGAAAGCCAAGTCTTAGTCAGATATGACTGAGCTACTGTATGATAGTAGACTGTAATACCTGCTTTCTCTTAGCGCCGAATGTTGGGAGGTGCTCTCCAAACTTGATACCCCACATTGTACCTACGGCTTCGGGCGGAGGAACACAATTGGGAGGGTGCAAGCCTTACCCTTCTTCTTCTTCAGCGTTCCGAGCCATTGAGGTTCTTTGCTGCAAATACAATCCGTCTCCATTCGTCTCTCTGGTTGACCTTCTCTTGCCAGTCGTTGATTCCAAGTGTTTGTAGGTCTGTATATATATTATCTCTCCATCCTCTTCTTGGTCTACCTCGGGGTCTACGGTCATTTATTTCCTGAGTGTAAGTTTTGTTTCCCTATTATCTTCCATTCTTTCTATATGCCCCAGCCATTGTAGTATATTAGCCTTCATGATACCAGTAATTAGCGGGGACTTAAACAGATCATAAATGTCTTTGTTAGTTCTTCTTTTCCACTCTCCACTTTGTGTATCCCTAACGGGTCCAAAGATGCGTCATAAAACTTTGTTCTCAAAGGTTTGTAGCAAGGCTTCGTCTCCTTTCGCTGTACTCCAGATTTCAGAGCCATACAGCACAACTGGTCTGATCAGTGTTTTGTATATTGTGATCTTGGTGTTACGAGATAGCGCCTTTGATTTTAGTAGATGTTGCAGTGCATAGTATATCTTATTTCCAGAATTGATTCTAGTTTGTATTTCTTCCCTTATGATGTTGGAGCAGTTGAAGATTGTGCCCAGGTATTTGTATGTTTCCGTTCTTTTAATGCCATGGCTTACCCTTAAAGCCTTACCCTAGTGCGAGGAAATGCAACCTAAGGCTAAATTTTATGCAAGCTAAGACCAGGCCCTAAGCCATGATCGGCAACTGGTCTAGGATCGAAGCTCCGACAGATGGACAGCTAGAGCCGTGCTGTGTTGATCTGGCAGCTTCTGGTTCCAGATGTATTGGTGTCACCTTTTCTCTGAAGTAAACTAGATAGGTCGAGAAAGGGATCATGCTGCACGGGAAACACATTGTCTCTAAATTCAACCCAGGCTTTGAACTATGGAGAGGTAAATCTACATTTTACAAACAATCGTCTATAAAGACAGCAAGGTGCCAGTCAATGAGTAGCAGAAAAAATGGAAAATATTGCAACAACTAGAAACATGTATGGAAAATAAACAAAACAAAGACAAGGATGAAGTAAGAAAAAGTGAGATGTTTCTTGAGAACATCAAGGCATGCATCTGGAACTTATACCGCAGTTGTTATAATACTTGATGATAATGTTGATGATGGCAACAAGGAGAAAAATGAATGTTGGCGACGCCATACTTGGCACCATCTCTTACCCTTGCGGTGTTTTCGATATATCCGATCAATGTTGCCACGTCGCGTGTTGATAGATAAATAGCCGTATAGAATGTTATCCGTTGAGAATGTGACACCGATAGACGGGAGAATCCTGGGGATTATATCTTACAGTGTCTCTGTGTCCTTGTGAAATGTGTACTTCAGGGACCTCGCAGAAAGGATCATACTTAAGGGATTTACTGGGGAATTGGTATTACGAATATGGCTTAGGACAGAATGAGACACAACCACACACTCACATACACACAATGACGCGTGTGATTGTGGTGATGAAGATATACGGAATACACACACAACAACCACACACGCAAGAGATTAACGCGCATAAGTTGTTAGTCGTTAGTTGCGGTTCTAGCTTCACGCAAAGGGTCACCCCATAATGCACCGTTCCCATGTGAAAATTGAAACAGACAGCAGTCCCGATGAACCAACATAACGCACAACCGTGCATTAAGGCTGCTGCCAGAATGCCTACCAACACAACAGTCAGCCAAGAAAATTACAGTTCATCGTGGATGGAAGCGGCGGTCGCTAGAAAACCAGCAGCTGCACACGCGTTAGTTAAAACTAGCTAGTTCAGCCACCGGCTGTCTGCCATTTTTCTGAACGTGCAATTCACAATACAAACTAGCATAAGTGATGATTGTTATAAAGACATATACGCTTGACAGAATGGTATGCTAGAATAACTAATGTGGAGCTTAGGGAAAGAACAAGAGTTTTTAGCATGTCAAGAGGTTAGGAAGCACCAAGATGCTGGAAAGCACACACACACACTGAGAACACATAGTAATGGTATAATTAAACAGTTATTCCCTTGGAAACAACAGGGAGAGAAACATAGTGGGAGATCGAAACTTTAGGGAAATGTGAATTAGAAACAGAGATAAATAAATGAAGGGAGATGCCAGAGAAAGCAAAATATAGTTTGACTTAGCGGTAATTAGTAGGAGTAGTATGCTCCCTCGGAGAATAAAGGGCAAGAAGAACACACACACACACACACACACACACACACACACACACACACACACACACACACACACACATGCGCGCGCACACACACACACACGTACGAAATGTGTTCCGAAAGAATCTCCCGGTTTGGGTCTGTGGTGTAATAAAACCATCACACACTGTAGACTGGAATGGTGTGATAAGACCATCACATGTTGTAGACTAGAATGGTGTGATAAAACTATCACATGTTGTAGACTAGAATGGTGTGATAAAACCATCACATGTTGTAGACTAGAATGGTGTGATAAATCCATCACATGTTGTAGACTGGAATGGTGTGATAAAACTATCACATGTTGTAGACTAGAATGGTGTGATAAAACCATCACATGTTGTAGACTAGAATGGTGTGATAAAACCATCACATGTTGTAGACTAGAATGGTGTGATAAAACCATCACATATTGTAGACTGGAAATGTGTGATAAAACCATCACATATTGCTGTCTGTCTGTCTGTCTGTCTGTCTGTCTGTCTGTCTGTCTGTCTGTCTCTCTGTCTGTCTGACTGTCTGTCCCATCATCATGTCATCATCATCATGTGCCAAGCCGATAAGCGTGGGTGGTCATGTTTCGCCACCTCACTCCATCACCAGAGTCGTGGACCGGCTCTGTGTTCTTGTCTCGACCACACCACGTGGCTAAGCCATCCAGGTATTTATGTCTCTTCCTTCCCCTTGTTAATTTTCCCTCAATCTTGCCAGTTGTCACCAAGTTCTCCAATTTATTTCTTCTCATAACGTGTCCAAATAATTGCCACTGCCTACTTCTAATTTCTCTTATCAGTTTACGGTTCTCATTTGTTACTTGTAGGACTTGTTCATTGGATTTTCTGTCTGTCCATGGTATTCTCTGCATTTCCCCCAGAAACCTCATTTCTACTGCCATTAGATGTTTTTCATCTTGTCTGCTCATTGCCCACGCTTCACATCCACACTCATTTTCTCGTTGCAAATGACATCTTTTCATCGGTCAGTATGTTTCCCATCTTGCCACATGGCTACGTTCACCCTGGCTATTCTTGTTCTAATCTCTTCAAGGCATCTCCAACCAGATGTTATGATTGTTCTGAGACAATTGTACTGATTACAAATATTCTCCCATTCATTTATAAATTACACTGTGTATTTCCTTCTTTTTTTTCTAGTGACGACCATAGTCTGTGTCTTCTTACAACTTAATTCTAACCCCAGTTGTTCACTGTGTGTGTCAACCGCATCATCAACATGCAGCCTGTCGTTTCAAGAATGTTGCTGTAAACTCGGCCTCCGAAAAGTCTCCTCATCGCTTGACATTTCTTCAGCCTCATGCATTTTCATTCAATCTGACAGAAGGTACAGTCGTGACAAGAGATAGTGTTGGAGATCAACTGCAGCCAACCTTCATTATGGAGACGGCACCTGATTGATTGATTGCTTGATCTTCATGACAAGGTGTCTTTAACGTCCAGTCTTCACCTTCCTGCTGGTCGAATCCTGTCTCTTCTTCCGGTAATCACGCCTTTCCAGTTCCATCCTAACCACTGAGACATTTCATATAGCCACCGTATTTCACACTTACTGTAGTGTCATCTCCGTACAGTGTGTATTATTGCCTAGAATCCACCTGAACTTCCAGTAATAACATTTCCCCTGGTCTCTGGGTAGTGAGATCGGATGCCTTTGTGCATTGTTGCGCACTTGTTAGTTTTAAATCGAAAAGAGTATTTCAGGATCTTCGCCGATGCTACGGAGTTCGTGCATTGAGCTGAGTTTCTCCAGACTCAGGTTTGAGTTAGGAGGAGAACGGAGCACTTACGTGTGCCGTGATGTTGATCCAACGACTAAACGAGACTAAACGTGTGTATTATTGCGGTTTTTGTTGTTTTCCGATGTAAGCTTGTAACCGTAACGCCTTCCGTTTTCTGTCGGTGAGTTTGTTGTTATTGTAAAGCTGCAGGGCTCTTCGTGTTTTTGTATTGTTTAGATTTCCTCAGTATTAACCCAGTTTCAACACATTTTATTTGTTTTTGTTCTAGCAAACTTTTGTAAAGTTATTTTTAATTCGCATATCCTTTACAGGACATAGCTGTCAATAGCAGCATCTTTCAGCTGTATGTTGATTTCTTGGCAAGATTATGCTCAGTAGTTTGCCATTGCTTTCTGAGCGGCCGGCTCAGTTATCCCGCAAGTCACCAGCGGGGGTCGAACCGCTCCCAGCTCTCGCCCTGCTACGAGACTCTGCGTGATAAACGGGATTACGGAGAAAGTGGTGTAACCCCTCGGCCAGAGAGACCGGCTAAAGCGAACTACTTAACATAAAATTAACTAGGATTGATCGCACGTTGGTGCAAAGGACACGCAACATTGTAAATACTCGCAACAAGTCACAAACAACTGTACACATGACAGGAGGACAGGATTTAACATATTTTCGTTCGCTCGCTTTGAACTCAAGCGTAGACCACACATACGTGTTACTACTACTGATAGTTGCTTCCGCTAAGCAATATTTGTATAGTGTTAATGTGGATGTATCAGTGTGTGTTTATTGTTTGTGTTCTGACAAAGGCTCTGACAGCAACGTCTATTTTGTCACTGTTCACTTACCAATATGACTTCTCAATGTGTATAAAGCAATCACAAATACTGTAGTATGGGACAGATTGGGTGCTGTAACGGTTTGTTCCATGTTTAGTCTTCGTAGACTTAGATGGATAAAACAGTGGTTCTCAACCATTTTTGGCCCGTGCCCCCCACCCCCCCCCCCCCTTTTCACCATATTTTTAGGACGTCATTTCCCCCCTCACGATACTTTTAGAACGTCATTCCCCCCTTTCGTATTTCCTCCCTAAAAATTCCCCCCTGCCCCTACACAGTATACTTAATATTGAAGCTAAATTTAATAGCACATACTAAAACAAGTTTAGAAATCTACATAAAACGTGATTTGCGGATCTACTTACGTTATAAAATGAATTTCAGAAGCGTGATTCGTACAGAACCGTAAAGTATGTAGGGAAAAACAATATCAAGTAATCGGTTCTTGTATTAACGCAATCTAGAAATAATCTTAATCCCTCCCCCCCCCCCCCCCCCCCCCTTGAAACCCTAAAATTACCCCCTGGGGGGGGGGGGGAATTCCCCACCGGTTGAGAACCACTGCTTTAGAAGAATGGACGATGGTAGAATACCAAAGGACATCTTTTTTTGGTGAAGTACAGGTAGGAAAAAGATCTCGGGGTCGGCCTCTACTATGGTACATAGATGTGTGTAAACGGGTCATGATTGATACAGGCATTGATAATGCACATTGGGAGCAAGTCGCAGCTGAACGTGTTGCATGGAGGGAAAAGATCAGGAATTGAATACAAGCAACGGAAATGATAGCAAATAAGTCACACACTGAAAGTGAGAGTCATCGATGGTGCGTGATCGTGAAAATGACAATGTGTTCACATGCACCCGTTGTGAATGAACGGAAGAACATGCACCGCGCGAATTGGTAAGATCAGTGACATTCGCTACCGCCATGGGTTGTGGGTATTATGCCTTTTTTTTAAAAACACATGTGAACTGGACAATAAGCAAACAGAAATAAAAGAAACAACAAAGGCAGATGACAGAAGAAACGTACTTTCTGAAGTAAATGCAAAGAATGACTTAAGCGGTCAGAAAAACAAAAGAGAAGGTCCTTCAAGAAGCGGCTATAAAGCACAATGTGATTAGATTAAACACAATTAGATATATTAGGGACGTTCATTTGAAACCCGTTCCAATGGCTTTATTACAAAAGTATGACAGAAACATTAACAGGTGTGGTAGAATTAAACAAAGCATTCATTTTCAATGAATTATGCACCATTGGTTGGTCAGAAGTAGTCACCGTAGGCATTCAGGCAAGCATCCTATTGCTCAGGTAGGCGGCGAAAGTCGTCCGCAAAAAAAGATTGTGGTTGCTCACCGAACCAAGAGCTTACCGCGTTCATTACGTCTGCATCTGTGTGAAATCGTTGCCCCTTGAAAGTTTTTTTTAGAGGTCCGAAGAAATAAAAATCACATGGTGACAAATCAGGACTATAGGCTGGATGTTGCAGAATTTCCCACTTCTTCCTTGCTAATGCTTCCTGCACAATCTTCGTGACATGCGGACGAGTATTATCGTGCAACAAAATCACACCGCGAGAAAGCATGCCGGGTCGTTTATTCTTGATGGCTTTTTGCAGCTTGTCTAGTGTTTGCAAGTAGTAGGTAGAGTTGATGTTGACACCAGGTTCTTTAAAGTCGGCCAACAATTGCCCTTCGTGGTAAAAAAAAAAAAAATGCGCTCAGCATAACCTTACCAGCGGAAACCTGTAACTTGAATTTATTTGGCTTTTGGTGATCCAGCACGCTTCCATTGCATGCTACCTCTTTTGCTGCTCTGCTCAAAGTGGTGACACCATGATTCATCGCCTGCCACTATGCGGAAGAGAAATTCGTCACCGTCCACTCTGTAACGCAGGAAGTGGTTCAGACACCATCCCATGCGTTCCTCATTTTGATGGTCAGTCAAAATCTGTGGTACCCACTGTGAACACACCTTCCGATATTGCAGTTTCTTACAAACGACCTTTTGAATTGTCCCAATTGACACATCAAATTCTTTTGCTAGCGAACGTATGCTTCGACAACGGTTCATCTGTACCGCTGTATCCGTTTTGGCGATAGTTTTGTTCTGTTGCAACAATATGCGCTTGATCCGGCCGTCGAAGATGTGTCGAGAACTGACGTCCTTTCCGAAATATTCGTGCCCAGACTGTCACTGTTGTCTTCGACACACATTTGTTACCGTACGCTGTCTGCATTCTTCGATGAATGTCCAGTGGTCGATATCTTTCAAATGAAAGAAACTGAGTCACTGCTCTTTGAGCTTCTTTGGACGGATATTAGATCAACACGGCCATTTTCTCAACTGTCAAAACAGAACCAATGCATCATGGGACGATAAGCACATGCAGGTTTATTCATCGGACAGTACTTATCACATGACAATGACATGATCATGTTCAACCTACGCAGCTTTCAAACTTGATAGCAAACGAGCAAGATGAAGACTCTCTCTCTCTCTCTCTCTCTCTCTCTCTCTCTCTCTCTCTCTCTCTATATATATATATATATATATATATATATATATATATATATATATATATATGTACGGAGCTGGGATATACGATATATATATCGTACTGGCCAAATAGTAGAATCAGGACACGAACACATGCCTCAGTGAAGACTACTGATCATACGAGATGGCGGAGGTCAGCCGTTCCGAATGGATAATAGCACTCGTTGTTAAACATCCGGTGTGTTGATGCCGAGGTAGCAAGTTCAACTCCTACACCGGTCAGTTGGACTAACATTTTGACTTCTCCTAGTTAACTTTGGGACGTAAATTACAAGTTCCTTTCAAGCCGGAGTGGGTTCACCGGATGGCGAAGGACACTGGTATTAGAGAAAGGTAATCCATACACAAAAACCAGTCTAATGCACTAGACTAGAAGTAGTAGCACGTTTGTTTGACGACGCTTGAGTTCAAACCGAGCGAACGCCCCCCTCAAAATAAATAAATAAATAAATAAATTTAAAAAGACCAACAACAAAAACAACAAAAACAACAATAACAACAACAACAGTAACAACAACAACAATAATAATAATAACAACAGCAACAACAACAACATTGTGACCATTTTTCTCAAAAACCGCAACTACACTATCTCCAGTTTCTTTACAATTTTGTGACCCATTGTTCATAAATCGCATCCATACAGAAGCACTGGCAAGATAGAAGATTCCAGTCAGTGGGTTATTGTACTCACTGTGATATTTCTGTTTTCTCAGGACGTTCTTCAATTTTGTAAGCGCAGCGAGTCTCCGTGGCGTAGTGATTATCCCGCCTGCCTCGAGCTCCGAAGGATAGCGTTCGATTCCTGACTACTTCGTGTGATGGTAAGAGACAAAGCCATACGGGATAAACCCGGTGACATGAAGTCCATCTTTTTGCCTTTTACATAATTTCTTCGGGATATAAGCATCTATGGATATGACCATTCTTTTCTTTGTTGGTGTGCCACGGTCTTCCGTTATTTATGACTGTGTAGCAGAGATATTGAGCTTCGCTTGATTGGAGTTTTACTTCTTTACAAGATACAGACCGCCGCCAGTGGTGACGGGGTTACGGGCGCAGTTCGTAATCCCCCATACCCGCGTTCGAAACACAGTTGCGAGCCATTTGGCAACAGACAATCTTGCTTTGGTTTTTTACGAAATGGTATGGGTGTAAGTCGTTCAGAAAGGCACGGCAAACTACTGAACGTAAACTTGTCAAGAGATCACAACAACAACAATGCTGGTGTTGACTGCCACGTTCTGTAAAGGATATGCAACTAACCTGTTTTTAACTACGAGATACGGTCCGGCGTCAGTTGTGACGCGGTGAAGAAAGCGATTCCCAATCCCGCATACTCTGTTTGAAATTAGCTGTGGGGGATTTGGAAGCAGACCGCCTCGCGTTGATTTTTAACAATGGTAAGAATGTCGGCAAACTACTGAACAGTCAAGAAAGCGAGGGGGGGGGGGAGTTGTTGATTGCGACGTCCTGTAAAGAACATGCAACTAACTTTGTAAGGTTTTTATGGCTAGGATTTTAATTTTCTTTATTTTTATTTTGCGTTCGATTGTGTTGAGTTCAAGCGTAGTCCATAAACGTACTACTACTGTTAGTGAACTGAATTGATTTTTGCGTGTGGATTAGCTTTCCCTATACTACTGTCCCTCGCCATCATGCGAACTCACTCCGACTTCTGAGGTACTTGTAATTTACGTTCCCCAGTCAAGGACATCAAGCCAACATTTTAGTCCAGCTGACCGATGTAGGGGTTGAACCCGCTACAACGACATCGGCACACCGGATGTTTAAGAAGGTGTGTTCTTATCCATTAGGCCACACTGATCCCCTTGCTAGGGTTTAGCGATAGACCTTTCTTTTTGCTCTCTTCTATCACTTTGTTAACATACTTTGCATACTACTCTCAGATCCTACTATTAACTGATTCATTGCTAAAGGATTATATATCATCACATGTAATCTCCCATGTGGACAGAAGGAGGATATATCGGCATACTCGTATGTTCATCGTGGTATGTATTTTGTTTCGTGGTATCATCTGCAATGTCAATGTTCAGTGAACGGAAATTTACATTGCAATACTTGTTCATTTGATTGTGTAACAGGTTTGTTTCAAACAAACTGTTTGTTTGGTGTAAATCAGTTAAAACAATGTCATTGAGCTATCAGAGAATATTTACAGTTTGGCCACACATAGTCACTGGCAGCTGTACTTGGTGCATTTTTAATGACTGTGGGGTTTTTGCAAATATTGCCGTTCCAAGTTTTGTATTTACCTTTTATGTTGCATGAACTCCACAGAGGGTGAATACAAAACTTGGAACGGCAATATTTTCGAAAATCCCAGTCATTAAAAATGCATCCTATAGTAGCACAGTGGCTGGCACTCCTACCTGCCGGACTGTGGGTAATAGGCTTGAGTTCGAATTCAGGCGGATGTTTAGAATCCACTTAGACTTTCAGCCTAAAATTGGTACCAGGAACTGTCTTGGGGAGTAAAGACAGCCGATGAGATATTGACTACACTACACCTCGATGCGCGATTTGTCTGTAAACTCGACTACCACCATATACCATATAAACCCCAAGACGTCTGAGATAGATCATTTTCTCCTACAACTTTATCTCCTTCACGATCGATATGCAATTTTTCAGAGTATTGTATCATTGTATATATGCCATTGCGAAGGTAGCCTTTTGCAAGATGAAAAACATACTGACCAATAAATAGATTTCAATTATACGAGAAAAAGAGTGTTGAGTTGCTACATAGATACTGTACTTTTGTAAGAATGTGAAGCGTGGGCAGTGAGTAGTCAAGATGAAAAAACATCTGATGGCTTTGGAAATGTATAAAATGCAAAGAATACCATGGACAGACAGAAAAAAACAATGAACAAGTCATTAAAAAAAAACAAAAAAAAACCAAACAAACAAACAAACAAATGAAGATCGTAAACTGATTAGAGTCATTAGACGTAGACATTCAAAATTGTTTTGGGCATGTTATGAGAAGGGAACAGACCAAGGGGAAGACCTAGAAGCAAATACCTGGATGGCTTGGCCTCGTGGCATGTTCGAGACTGGAACACGGAGCTGATGCACGACTCTGGTGATCCAGTGAGATGGCAAAACACGACTGCCCACGCTTATCAGCATGGCACATGATGGATGGGTGGATGTATAGATCATTTTCTCCCCCACTACAACTTTAGCTCCTTCAAGATACGCAATTTTTGAGAGTATTGTATCATGGTAAATGTAGATCATTATCCCCCCCCCCCACCCCCCCACCCCCAACCCCAACTAAAACTTTAAATCCTTCAAGATATGCAATATTTCAAAGTATTGTATCATGGTAAATGTAGATCATTTTCTCCCCCACAACAACTTTAATTAACTCCTTCAAGATATACACTTTTTCAGAGTATTGTATCGTTGTATATATAGATCATTTTCTAGACCACAACAAATTTAACTCCTTCAAGATACGCAAGTTTTCAGAGTATTGTGTCAATGTATATATAGATCATTTTCTCCCCCACTTCAACTTTAACTCTTTCAAGATACGCAGTTTTTCAGAGTATTGTATCATTGTAAATGTAGATCATTTTCTCCCCCACTACAATGTTAACTCCTTCAAGATATACACTTTTTCAAAGTATTGTGTCATTGTATATATAGATCATCCCCCCCCCCCCCCCCACTACAACTTTAACTCCTTCAAGATACGCAATTTTGAAGAGTATTATATCATTGTAAATGTAGAGCATTTTCTCGCCCACTGCAACTTTAACTCCTTTAAGACGTGCAATTTTTCATAGTATTAAGCTCGTTGCGTATCATTTACAGGACGTCGCAGTCAACACCAGCATTTTTTGCTGTTGTGATCTATTGGCAAGTTTACATTCAGTAGTTGCCATTACTTTATGAACGACCGGCGCTCATACCATTTCGTTAAAAACCAACACAATGCGGTCTGCTGCCAAGTTGCCGGCAGCTGTAATTCAAACGCGGGTATACGGGATTACGAACTGCTTACGTAACCCTTCGCCACTGAGCGGGTTTCAGAATATTGTCTCATTGTAAATGTTGAAGAGATCCTTATAGAAGGGAAAATCATAAATATAAATATAGTTGGCGGCAATATTTGTCTGAACTGCGACATGGGGGAGGGAGAATGTTGGAGTAGAGGAAGGGGCGTAACGCTACAAATTCGCGACTGGCAGACGAATCAAATAAAGTAACCATAAGCTAATGAAAACTGACATGTCTGATTGTGTTGCGTGGTGATGGGACCAGTGCGTGGGAGTGAATACACACATTGGGTTCTTTATTTTTGACTTTAGGTTTTCCGAGGGACGGTTAGACAGATACATAATCAGATTGCCACTGGTACCAGTAGTATTAGTACTCTTCGCGGGTTGTTGAAGAGGACGGAGGAGAGTATAGGAGTGTTCTGAGAGCTGTGATGACGGTTTTTGACTCAACTTAATGTAACTTCCGGTACGTGGGAGGAACATCTTTAATAGAATTGATCCAGGATACCAATGACCGAGATATTTAAAGATACGGAGCGGCTATGTCATTTGGTACAATGTTGGTGATATTAGCATTACGGCATGTGTACTTGGTTGTTTAAACAGTGGTCTGGGTTCCATCCCACAACGTGGCACATTATTTATTGCGACCAACACAGCTCTGGGTTCTGTCAAGCCTCGCACAATGGGTTCTGAATGATGTTTTAAAGGAGTTGTCTGGGAAGAAAAGGTGCGAGCAAGAAAACCCATCACCTTAACTCATTACGCTTTGGCCTAAAATATATGGAAGCTTTTCACTTACTCCTCAACTGCAGTATCTGAGGTCAGATAACCTTCACCTCTGTTTAGATGCCTCCGATGGAACAGATATTGTCGACTACTACCCTCCAGACTACTTTATTCTTTGATGTTATGATGGAGTTAAATGTAACCTAAAGACTACTTGTCAGGTAGGACAGACTTTGCCCTAAGTTATTTTCTTCAACTTGTCTATGATCGAAGCTTCGTCGGGCAGACAACTAGAACATTGCTTTGCTGATCCGGCAGCTTCTGCAGCTTGTCTTGTTCCAGATGTATTAGTGTTACCTTTCCTCT
>JACEFZ010026777.1:642500-647500 GCA_014155875.1 Cepaea nemoralis
ACAGAAATATGGACCTGGCAGTGGCTTCAATGGGAAGGCAGAGAAGTAAATACCTGGATGTCTTTGCCACGTGGCATGGCCGAGACAAGCACACTGAGCTGATCCATGACTCTGGTGATCGAGTGAGACGGCAAAACATAACCGCCCACGCTTATCGGCATGGCACATGATGATGAGTGGCTAGCACGCTACCCATCGGTACGGTGGTCATATGCCTGAATCTACATTGAGAAAATAACAAGGGCTCTCCTGTAATTCCGGCCTAAAATGGGTACCAGGAAATGTCCTGAGAAGTAAATGATGCCCGCGTGATTTTGAGCACATCATCCCTCGAGTCGTTATCCATTTAGGAGGGTCCGTTTATACTTCTTAGTGTTTCTACGATCAGCATGAAGATCCCCTGCCGGCTTGCTGGCCAGTGGCAGGCTTAGGACACAAATCTGACCATAAGGAGTCCGTCCCCCGGCGAGGCATAGCCCGTTTAGCCCATGACACCGCGGTCATGGTTTCCCAGTCTACACCCCATGGAGGTGGGGTTGACTTGTGTAGTCTACGGGTCATCGACAGACTACTAATTTTCACTTTTCACCCCTACTGGGACAGGCTAGCCGAACCTAACCCTGCTGGCTGCAGGGCCAGGCGCAGTCCTTTACCTTGTAGTCGATATATGAAGCCCATAGGCGGGCACTCTCCCACTGTTTATACATCACCTCGACACCACAAGGTACAAGAGGAACATGATGAGATGAGATAAGATCCCTCGAGTGCCTATTGTTCTATAAAATAAGGGACTAAAACCCAATACGTCTCATTGCGTGAAAATAAACCCTTTACTAACTACATATTCACACATCAAGTTACATATTAACTAGAACATTATATACAGCAATAAGAAAGAGACTAACAACTTTCTGTGGTCATGTTATGCGAAATAAGAGAGGCATTGGAGAAAACAGTGACGACTGGAAAGATCGAGTGGAAGAGTTGCAGAGGCCGACCAAGAGAATTTTGCTGGAGGGATTGAGACGGTGGCATGGAGCAATGTCATCAGCCGAGTTGTTCCAGAACATCAAAGATCGAGATATGTGGAGAGACATGAACGCCTCTGCCAGCTGTCATGGTACTTGATGATGATGAGTTATATATTAAAAGCGGCATAAACATACTCACGCAGGCACGCACACACACTCGCCTAGGCAAGCACACTCGCAGTCACAAGAAATGTCCCTAAAAGGCAGTAAAACAACTAAATGAACTGGGACTGAAACTGACAGTGTAACAGTTCCGTTGCTAGCCTGCGGCCATTTATGCAGATGTAGTCGTGTTCTTGTGACATTTCTGTCAATTACTGGGTCTTCTAGACCTTAAAGTGCCAGTGTTTGCGACGAGTTTTAAATGCCTGTGTTAGTTTCTCGCTCTAGTTCTTTCTGCTTGTTGCTTTTCTTTTGAGTTTACTGCCTTATGTTTTGTCTTCTATAGTATTCGTAGTTCTCTGGATGACCTGTGCGTCCATGGAGTGTCTTGTAGCAAGCCTACCTTTTCGTGGTGCGAGGTTTAGGTTATTGGTTGATAGACTGATTGACTGATTGGTTATTGATTGGTGTTGGTTGTTTGAATCCTTGATTCACTGATTGGTCGATTGTTTGATGAGTTAATTTTCTGTTTACTTGAATGGCTGATTCGTTGATGGATTAATGACTGTGTGGTAGGGTCACTCATTAGGTTTCTGGATGATTGGTTGATTATTTGATTGACTGGCTGATTAATTGGCTGGTTCGTCGATTGTTCGATTGACTGCTTGGTTGATTGGTGAATTCTCCGAAAGACTACGTTTTAATTCTGAAATCCGATGCGCTGGCATTCACGTCCTGTGAGTTATGAACAAGTCTAGTAATTATTGGAGATAGGTTGACGTAGAGACCAAACCCGATACGAATCCAAGTTAGCATATCATGAGAGAGAAAAGAAGGGAAGAAAGTTGAACAGGCCTGCTTGTCCAATTCTTAATCCTTCGAAAATAAATTTCGTTCGTTCGTTAATTCGTTCGTTCGATCTCTCGTTCGTTCGATAGTGTGTTCGGTCGGTTGGTCGGTCGCTCGCTCGTTCGGTAGTTCTTGCATTCTCTCGTTGGTTCATTGTCCGAACCAGAAAACACAGAAAAATCAGTACCGGAGCTTCATGCCAGAGGAGAGGTATATTGGGATGTAATCGGGTCCTCATTTATTACAGCAAATACAGTTCCGAGTGATTAGATCGCCGTCCCTAATTCGGAAGACTCAGGTTCGAATCCTCGGTAAAGTGATGGATTTTTTTTTAAATCACAGAAAGAAAGACACCCCTAATCTGCACAGGTCGCGGCGACTGCACTAGCCAGGCAGGCTTTAATTCCACAGGCACAATCCCGGACGAGCCCCTATGTTGCCACAGAGCAGATGGCTTTATGACGGCTAGATTTTCATTTAATGCATTATTACATATTATTCTTGCTATTATAACGAACCTTCTCGTGTACGTTAGTTCTTACTTATATTACACATATCATCTGTGCGCTGTCTGCGTCTTCCCATTTATTTATTTCCCCCTCTGACTCCGTTAACTTTATGTTTGGAATATATATTATTACTTCTTCGTTCGGTTGAGCACATAAACTCTTCTGGCTCAACCCTTATAGTTGGTTACCTTTTGATTCTAGATTCACTCTAACAATGATGAATGGAATACATAGCACGACTCCAGCGACGGTTTCCACCATTTATATTCGTCCAAGAACAATATATACTTCAATTACACTTGCAAGTATTCGACATTACAATTACATCTAACGAACTCCACACCAATCGAATGATTATCAAAAGAGCGGCATATTCAGTAGTGTCGCTTGTCGTCTCTGAGGGGACAGTAGAATCAACAAGCACACTTCAATTTCCCTTGTTTTTTTCCCCCAGTTTTGGGTCTATTGCTGGAACTTTGTCTACACATCCCTTTACCAGTCTTCTATTCACTCTCTCTCTCTCTCTCTCTCTCTCTCTCTCTCTCTCTCTCTCTCTCTCTCTCTCTCTCTCTCTCTCTCTCTCTCTCTCTCTATTGCTACAAGACCATACCCATCTCCACATTCCTCCAAAACATACCCACACAACTCTGTCCTCCAATAAATACTAAACTATTTAATGAATAAAAAGTGTCATGGGTGTGTATAGTGTATGTGTAAAGAAGTTTTTGGTGTGTACTATCGTGTAGGTGAGATCAGATTGACAGTCCAAGATTCATCTCACAGTGCTCATCACACAACGGCCAGATAATGTCACCACAGCACAGAACTTGTTTACGCTCACCCGGTATAGTGTCTCTCTGAACGATGTTGATGAATTCACAATATCCTTGACAACGTTAGAATTAAACAGTTTGTTCACCACTGCGTATTTTTAGTAGATAATGTCTTTCCTGGTGAAATATCCAATAACCTGAACGATATAATATTTCAGGTACTGTTTATACCTCCCATACCCTTGAATGACTTATCGTCTCTATCTGGACGCATAATTACAACACTGTCTATAGAATATCACTGATTCACGGTGTTCATCTTATTCGTTACTGTTCTGTTTATCAGATAATAAGGTCTTGCCTTACAGCCTCTTCATTTGAAAAATAGTTCACGTGAACCATATTGAGCTTCTGATCTATGCTTAGTTGCACTTTATGCTGCTGTAAGTCTCTTAGTGAGAATGCCTTATAGGTATCCGTTAATTCTAGAACTTGCTGACCGGTATGTATGATATCAGACATCAATCTGGCCGATATTTATCCCTGTACCAGATTAGAGTCCATTCTTTCTTTTCAGGAGTGTTGCTATTGCTTTGTTCATGGGAACCTGTCGAAAAGACAATATCAGGTGCTATCAACCTAACTCAAACTCATTAGAAGTGAGAGTAGGCTTATGGCCATTATCAGTTATAACTTCTATAGATTCAGAGAAATGATCTCTGACATAAGGCATAGGAGTTCTACACATAACTTAAGACAAGGTAAAAGAAGGAAATGTTATAGGAAAGCTCAGAAATCCCAGTAACCATCTATACTAGAATCTCCTCTCATAGACCTATCCTTATATTATCATAGTACTTATTCTATCGAGTGCACTGATACGTTACACAATCCACTACGTTACTTCTCAGCTAAATTCGGCCGACGCTCAATATTACGGTCACACACTCAAATACACTATGTTAGATTTCTACTCTATACCACAACTACCTTATAACTATCCTATGCTGAATCGGGAATACTATTGCACATAAATACAAATGCTCGTCGGTTTCATCCAACTTGAAACATTGTAACTCCCTTTCCATAATAGCTCAAGAATAAATCACCACTTTCTCTCGCGGAAGCCTCGTAGCACACTCAATTAACTAGAATATCCAGACTATTTATACTCTGGCTCTGTACGACTATACTGGCCTATTCCACCAAATTTTCCCCTGTCCTCTTCATCTTTTTTTTCAATAACAACCGAATTTCTCCTTTGATGTACGGTCATTTCGGGACATCAATGATTATCTACTCGTTTCTTCCGACCACAGATATTCGTCTCCGTTACTACAAAAGACATCTGATAGTAACTACGTCTTCGTTGTTCAAAAGGCTGTGAAACGGCGTGATCGCGAATCTCCGTTTCCCACTTCAAAGGTTAGTGAAATTGTTTTATCCTGATTCCCGCTCCTGTGTTCAAAGGGTCTAAGATCGTCGTTCTCCGTCGAAAACAAGCGGTATTTGTTTTGAACTTGGAGTCAATAACCTGTACTATCCTCAGTACCGAAGCTATCACTTGTTGTCCTGATCCAAAGGTCAATAACTTTCCACCCTCGTAAAATATAAACAATTTTATGTTTATATATATATATATATATATATATATATATATATATATATATATATATATATATATATATATATATATATATATTTATATATATATATATATATATATATATATATAT
>JACEFZ010026777.1:655000-677500 GCA_014155875.1 Cepaea nemoralis
ACTAAACTTCTTTATGAATCAGCTTTCTTGGATGTTCAGATAAAACTAATATTCTTTATAAAGGACCTTTCTTGGATGTTCATACTAAGTTAACTAATATTCTTTATAAACCAGCTTTAATAGATGTACAGATCAAATTAACTAACATTCTTTATAAACGAGCTTTCTTTTAAGTTCAGATCAAATTAACTAATATCTATATATATAAAATTCAATATCTGTCTGTATGTATGTTATTTATGCGTTCGCGAATGGTCCATCCGATTGAGATGAAATTTTCTACACGTCTTCTTCTCATTCCGGTGCTGCCAACTGTCATAGTTTGTTAGTGTACAAACAGTTATTTAATTAATATTATTTAATATTTTAATTTACATTATAATGTATATATAGCAAAGGGACATAACTTCTAATAACATTGCTATATATGTAAAATTGTTGCATTTTTCTCAAATAGGTGGACCTTTTCGCTACAGTTATCTACAGGCATATGCGTTATAATTCTTCTCCCCCCTCCTCCTCCACCTCCTCCTCCTCCTCCTTCTCCTCCCCTCCTCCTCCTCCACCTCCCCTCCTAATCCTCCTCCTTATCTTCCCCCTCCCCTCCTCCTCCTCCTCCCCCCCTTCCTCCCCCACCTCCCTCCTCCCTCTCCTCTCCTCCTCCTCCCCTCCTCCCTCTCCTCTCCTCCTCCTCCTTCTCCTCCTCTTCCTCCCCCTCCTCCCCATCTTCCTCCCCTCCTCATCCCCCTCCCCCTCATCCTCCCCCTCATCCTCCCCCCTCATTCCCCTCCTCCACCGCCTCCTCCTCCACCGCCTCCTCCTCCCCTCCTCCCCTCCTCCTCCTACCCCTCCTACTCCTCGTCGTCGTCCTCCTACCCCTCCTACTCCTCGTCGTCGTCCTCCACCTCCTTCACCCTCCTCCTCCCCCCTCCTCCTCCCCCTCCTCCTCCCCTCCTCCTCCTCCCCCTCCTCCTCCCCCTCCCCTCCTCCTCCCCCCCCCCACTCCTACTCCCCCTCCTCCTCCTTTTTCTTCTGCTGCGTTATAATATACAATGATAAGATCTTTAAGGCATTTTCAAAGTTTTCATAAAAATAATGCATCTATTTTAATTACATGAAAATTTTCTAACTCATCTCTTTATTTCTCTTCGACATCTATACAGTCATCCCAGCATTTATTGCGTTTTCGTGATATCTTGGTACGTTTACGTTCAGTATTTCAGATTGCCCTATTTAGTTATTGGGATGAAGATTGTTCTCTTCCAATCTGTTCGCCATATTTCCGGGAACGGGAACTGGAGCTTATGACTACTTATATTATTTGAATGAGACGCTCCCCACCAGGAGCTGGGCGAAGCCGGGCCGGGTCGTCTTTTTTGGGAACGGGAGCAGGCTCCGAATATGAATTAAATGAGACGCTCCCTGCCAGGGGATGGGCAAAGCTGGGCCGGGCTTCTTATTTGGGAACGGGAACATGAGCAGGGGCCGCATATGAATTAAATTAGACGCTCCCCACCAGGGACTGGGCGAAGTCGGGTCGGGTCGCCTTTTTTTTGGGAACGGGAACGGTAGCAGGGGCCGAATATGAATTAAATGAGAAGCTCCCCACCAGGAGCTGGGCGAAGCCGGGCCGGGTCGTCTTTTTTGGGAACGGGAACGGGAGCAGGCTCCGAATATGAATTAAATGAGACGCTCCCAGCTTTGGGAACGGGAACGGGAGCAGGGCCGAATATGAATTAAATGAGATGCTCCTCGCCAGGAACTGGGCGAAGCAGGGCCGGGTCGTCTAGTTCTTTATAAACCTGCTTTTTATGTTCAGATCAAATTAACTAATATTCTTTATAAACCAGCTTTCTTTTCGTTTATGTTCAGATCTAACTAACTAATATTCTTTATAAACGAGCTTTCTTGAATGTTCAGATCAAATTAAATATTGTTCTTTTTTTTTACGTTGCACATCCCTTGCAGGACGCTGCAGTCAACACCAGCATTTTTCAGCTGCCGTTGTTGTACTAGGCACATTTTACGTTCAGTAGTTTGCCATGGCTTTCTGAACGACCGATACTCGTATCATTGTTAAAAATGCACAAATCGGTCTCGGCTGCGTTTCGAACCCCTGGTAATAGGCTCACGAACCGCGTCCGCAAGCCTTTGGCCATGGAGATCGGTATTTTCTTATGTTTATTATTCTTTATAAACTAGCTTTCTTTTATGTTCAGGTCACACTAACTAATATTCTTTATAAACCGCCTTTATTTTATGTTCAGATCAAATCAACTAATATTCTTTATCAACCAGCTTTCTTTTATGTTCAGATCAAACTAACTAATATTCTTTGTAAACCAGCTTTCTTTTATTTTCAGCGAAAACTAACTAATATTCTTTATAAACCAGCTTTCTTTTGTGTTCAGATCAAATCGACTAATGTTCTTATAAACAAGCTTTCTTTTATATACAGATAAAATTAACTAATAATTTTTTTTTATAAACTAGTTATCTTGCATGTTCAGATCTGGTAATTTGTTTTTCTTCCTGATCCACAAAATTCTAAGAATTTTTCTGTAGCATTTACATTTTAAAAAAATGTCGATTTTCTTCTTTAGTATTCGATGCAGTTGAAAGGCTATAAACAGCCCTCCTCGTCGGTCTATAAACACCTCATAAACTATGACCATAACGTGAAGAAATGAATCGTGTATTGTATAGTGTATTTGGCAAAGAATAAGAGATTCTTCAAATATTGTGAGACGCAATTAAGCGGTTCATGCCGTTTTTATGCAAACAGAAAGAGCTGGATAACAAATGTTCCCCATACGAACAATACCCGCGACTGTGTGTGAATTGTTTGAGTTTAAATATTATTTATTTATTCACTTCATATAATGTGCAACTCTACAGTATGCACCTGACGAGATGCAGCGAAATATGCCAGACAATACATCTTGTAATATATTGTTTGTGGATTCTGTATTTAAATTCTTTTTTATGTGTGAAATGGTGTAAATTTGTATTGTGGTATAAAATAAAAGACTATAAATTGTGTCCAAGTAGAAAAACGTTTATTCATATGTATGACAGACCTGGCCATTGGCGACACCTATTTAAGGGTGTCTTGTTGATGGAACGCTGAAGGGCTCCTGTCTTTTTTAACTGTCATCAATTTCATTGATGACCAACATGTTCGACCAACATATTTATTCTTCAAAGGATTTTTTCCCCTCTTGTAAACTGAGACACAGGCAATATAATGCACAGTTCATTGTCTGTGCCAGTATGTGTCTTCATTATTCACAGTTTTATTTTTATTTTCGATGTAATTGTCTTATGTCTGTTCACATCAGAGCAACGATATTTGCGTCTTCAGGTCGATACGTCCTAGGTCTTCTCGGCACTCGTTGACCGAGTTTGCCATCCCGGGCGGTGTCATCAATATCAAGGGAGCGGGGCGGAATTCCGGAGAACTTCAGCTTTCAATCTTGATCTTGTCCAGCCTATTCTCATTAGTCTACTTGTTTCCCTTTGCCCAATATGTACGCTGCCAGTACATGTTATTGTATTTCTCGTCTTATTTCAGCGAGTTCATTATTTCGCTTGTGAATTCACAAAGGAAGACTGTACAGTTAGGTAGAAGAATGTTTAGTGATTTCATTAAGGAAGACAGTACAGCTAGATAGAAGAATGTCTAGTGATTTCATAAATGAAGGCAGTACAGTTAGACAGAAGAAAGTCTAGTGAATCCATAAAGGAAGACAGCATAGTTAGGTAGAAGAATAGTGAATTCACAAAGAAAGACAGTGCAGTTAGATCAGTGGTTCTCAGCCGGTGGGGAATTCCCCCCCCCCCCGGGGGAATTTTAGGGTTTCCATGAGGGGGGGGGGGGGGGGGGAGGATGAAGATCATTTCAAGATCGCGTTAATACAAGAACCGATTACTTGATATTGCTTTTCCCTTCATACTTTACAGTTATGCACGTCTCATCCTTCTAAAATTCATTTTACAAAGTAAGTAGACCCACAAATCACGTTTTATGTGGATGTCTAGACCTGTTTTAACATATTTACCTTCCATTTTTACGTATACTGTGTAGGGGTGGGGGGATTTTTGGGTAGGAAATATGACAGGGGGGGGGGGGGTAGATGACGTTCTGAAAATATGGTGACGGGGGTCACGGGCCAAAATTTTGATAGGAAGGGGGGGGGGGAGGGGAATGACGTTCTAAAAATATGGTGAAGGGGGCCACGGGCCAAAAAAGGTTGAGAACCACTGAGTTAGATAGAAGAATGGCTAGTGGATTCATAAAGAAAGACAGGACAGTCAGATAGAAGAATGTCTAGTGAATTCATAAAGGAAGACAGTACAGTTAAAAGAATGTCTAGTGAATTCATAAAGGAAGACAGTACAGTTAGAAGAATGTCTAGTGAATTCATAAAGGAAGACAGTACAGTTAGAAGAATGTCTAGTGAATTCATAAAGGAAGACAGTACAGTTAGAAGAATGTCTAGTGAATTCATAAAGGAAGACAGTACAGTTAGAAGAATGTCTAGTGAATTCATAAAGGAAGACAGTACAGTTGGAAGAATGTCTAATCAATTAATAAAGGAAGACAGTATAGTTAGAAGAATGTCTAGTGAATCCATAAAGGAAGACAGTCCAGTTTGATAGACGAATCAATGGAAAAACCTTAATATAAACAGATATGGGAGCCGGGCTGGTGTAGTAGCTGGAGGCATTGCCTGTCGGTTCGCTGATCATGGGTTCGTACTCTTATCGAAGCTGAGTTTAAAGAGTTCAAAAGGCAATCGGACCGACTTCATTGTATCGGATATTATCCCATTTGACTCAGTCTCTTTCCGCAAGACGGCCTGACGAAAGCGCCGCACAAAGCACGAACTCAGCGACGACCTCCTTGAGTTTGGTTAAGTGCATATCCTTTACAGGACGTCGCAGTCAACCCTAGTAATTTTGGGCTGTTCATGATTTCTTGGCAGGTTTACGTTCAGTAGCTTGCTATTGCTTTCTGAGCAACCGGCACCATTTTCATTAAAAAAGAAACTAACACAAGGCGGTCTGTTCCCAAATCGCCAGCATCTGTGTTTCGAACGCGGTATGCGGAATTACGAATTGCGTCCGTAACACCTTCACCAAGGATCCTAGAGTATCCGAGAATACTGTACTCGTAAACCGAACGACGTAGCACGGAATCGAACCCACATCCTTCGGAGCGCAAGACAGGCGGCGTAACCACTTCACCACGGAAAGCGGCTAATGAAAATAGAATAATATAGGCAACAATAAGAACGAAACACCAGCGCTGGTGTATTTGTAATGACTGTGGGGTTTTTGAAAATATTGCCGTTCCAAGTTTTGTATTCACCCTATGTGGAGTTCATGCAACATAAAAAGTAAATACAAAACTTTGAACTGCAATAATTCCCCCCCCCCCCCCCCCCCCCCCCCAACCACCACCACCACCACAAAACAAAACACACAACAACTACAACAACAACAACAACAAACACACAAAACAAAACAAAACAAAAAAGCCACAGTCATTAAAAATACACCAAGTGTAATAAGATGAGAGGCACTGGAACACATTGTGATGACTGGGATGATCAGCGGTGAAAGAGGAAGATAAAACAAAAACAAGAGCAATTACGCTGGATGGTTTAAGACCGTGGCGTGGAGAAACACCATCAACACAAATGTTCAAAAACACCAATATAATAATATGAGGATAAAACCCCGTGCAATGAAGTCAAATCTCTTGTCATTTAGATCATATTTTTAGCCTCTTCCAGACACTCGTTGCCAGTTACTCAGGTAGTCTAAAGTACCCACACCACTAGCTCAAAAACAATATAACGTAACACCTTGTGCCACATTTATTGAAAGACAGAAGATCAAGTGGTTTGGCCATGTCGTTAGAATGCAACATCAGCAACTACCATCACTGGCCTTACATCAAAGATCATCTGCGACGAGACCACGAGGACGTCCAAGAAGAAAATGGATTGACGACATCAGAGACATTGTACAACCACACGGAATGACACTATCCAGTGCCGTCCATCGGTCGCTGGAATGCAAATTAATCCACCCCACGACGCTTGACAGCAGAAGTGGAAGATGATGATGATGATGATGATGATGATGATGATGATGATGATGATGACTACCTTCCTGCCATTCAGTGACAGTGCCTGGCGGGCACTATAGCTTTTCTGTTCTCATATTGTCTGTCCTCTACATTTTTGACTCAATCAATCAATCAATCAATCAATCAATCAATCAATCAATCAATCAATCAATCAATCATGTGTCATGTCCACAATGAAGGTTGGCTGCAGTGGATCTCTAACACAGTCTACCTCCCGCCTGGATTCTGTCAGACTGCTGTTTGTCCATCCTTTGTTATCTTCTCACTTGAATCATTGTCTACCTCTTGCTCACTTGTTTTCAACCTTACCCTCCAGTATGGTTTTTATAAGATTGTTATGTATTTTAAAGTGGTCGAAATATTCCACTTGCTTCTGTTTTATTTCTTTCATCGGCTCTCTTTTCATTCCCACTTTTTCTAGATTCTCTGCATTTGAATATTTATTTATTTGCAAACAGAAGGACATGGTAGTCAATTTAAAGTTACCATGGTAAACAATTGATATTACTGTACGAACATGTGTATATTTCAGCTTGGACGATGTATCTAATGATTTTATTCTACGTTGCGTGACTTCTGCAGTATGTACCTGACGAGATGCAGCGAAATATGCCAGGCAATAAATAATACATTCTAAGGTTTGTGTCTTCGTTATTGAAATTCACTACGGGAAAAGATTGTTTTGAATATTTATTATTTTTAGTCCACGAAATTCGTCATATTCTTCTGAATATCCATACCTCCAGTGCCTCTATTTGACTTTTCAATTGCTAGTTCCCTGTCCGGGCTTCTGCGCCATATGGTCATGTTGAATACACATAACATTTGACAATTATAATTTTTAATGAAGGTACAAATGTCTAGAAATATCAACCCAGAGTTGATCACTACGTCTTGCAAACGACAAACAGCCTTTAATACACATCATACAAGAAACGGTCCAGCTATGGATGTGCGATGTACATACAAGAAACGGTCCAGCTATGGATGTGAGATGTACATACAAGAAACGGTCCAGCTATGGATGTGCGATGTACATACAAGAAACGTCCCAGCTATGAGTGTGTGATGTACATACAAGAAAAGTCCCAGCTATGGATGTGCGATGTACATACAAGAGTTCCAGCTATGGATGTGCGATGTACATACAAGAAACGGTCCAGCTATGGATGTGCGATGTACATACAAGAAACGTCCCAGCTATGGATGTGCGATGTACATACAAGAAACGTCCCAGCTATGGATGTGCGATGTGCATACAAGAAACGTCCCAGCTATCAGTGTGTGAAGTGCTAGATCAATCACATTTTGTAGGTGTGAGTGCGCGATGGAACAAGTGGCGCTACTTGTAATGATAATAATTTGGTTACATATCCGTTTACATAACGTTGCAATAAACCCCAGGATTTATTGTTTATTTGTGATTTTCTAGACAATTTAAGTGGGCGAAAGGATAATAGTGCTGGCTCTTTAACGTCCGGTGCGCTGATGACCAGGCTTTTCTACTCGCCGCAAGCGGCGAGCCTAGAAATCGAACTCCCGCAATTTCCTAACCGCTACAATAACTCGCCCTCTAATACATAAAAATAAAGTAACTAGCGCATATTAACGCTCACCATCACAAACACGCACACCACACACGCACACACAAACACATACGCACATACGCACTACCACATCTACCATAAATGACACCCAGACTTAAACACTCTGACTGCCAGTACAACTAGAGACGGATATTACTAGCACAATTTCGCTCCTCCTAATAACGTGAGATAACTAGCTTATATGGACATTCACATCGGCACACACACACACACACACACACACACACACACAGACACACACTCACACACACACACACTCACGTGCATGCATACGCACGCACGCATACCCACACACACGCACACACACAATCTTGGTGATTAGGGCCCCAGTCCCTCGAGTAGGGACCCTCGAGTTCTCCTCCCCGACAAGGTGGCAGTCGTGATTTGATGTCGGAGTGACATGTCAATAGCAATTCGTGTCCACAACTACACTCGTGACATGTCAATAGCAATTCGTGTCCACAACTACACTCGTGACTCCAGCAAACACCTTCTTTATCTGCCAGTTCCCTGAAACACAACCGTAGCTGACACCAGTCTTATATTTGTGGTCCATCTCGGGGAAATTGGTCTCGTCCTGTTGACCTGCACCTGTTTGCGAGAGGAAGCCACTGCGGTGTAGTGGGTAAAGGCTCGGTTGCAGGTCGGTTGTTATGGCTTCCTTCCGCAGTGGGGCGGATTTCAATTGTGAAACTTGACTTGACCTTCTAGGGCGAACCAATCAGCAATGGGTCCAGGAAAGGGTTTGGGAAGTAAAGGCAGCCTGTGTGATACTGACAACACCACCCAATATCTTCATGCTCTTCTTCCTCCTCCTTCCGCTCTTCCTCTTTCTCATCCTTCCTCATTCTCTTCCGCCTCCTCCTCCTGCTGCTGTTTCTTTTTTCATTTTCTGCTTCTTCTTCTGCTTCTTGTTTCGTTTCTTCTTCTGTTTATTATTCTATTTCTTTCTCTCCCACTTCTCCTTCTCCTTTTTCTTTTTCGTCTTCTTAGCAGCCAGCTTCACGGATAGACATTCTCAAGTTCATTTAAAGGTTGTCTTTGAATGAATCGGATATAGACCAAAGACATTTTTTATTTTCCATACACTGAACCATTTGACATCAGATACTGCGTATATTATTTATATATTAAATACATAGGCATAAACACTTCAATATCCCTGACATATTGAAAATTGCTGCACACAAATTCTTTCTGTTTTATTTACATATTTAACACCAATGCACGAAACATTTCTCATAGTATTCACATATTGAACACCCCTCCATGAAATACTTCCTTTATAAGTCACATATTGAATGCACCTGTGTCAAACGCTTCCCTTGTCATTCACATATTGAACACACTGCCCCAAATAATTCTTTTATTATTCACATATTGAACACACCTGCATCAAATACTTTCCTTATCATTCACATATTGAATACACCTGGATCAAATACTTTCCTTATCATTCACATATTGAATACACCTGGATCAAACACTGCCCTTATTCATACATTGAACCTCTAGCAACAATGTTCATGTCAGGCTTTAGAGAGGCAAGAAAACTAATAAAATAATATGTTGGGACAATCTGGAGGTAGGAAAACAAAAACAACAGAGAAGAACATTACATCATAGTGAGCTAAGCAGAAAAAACACTGACCAAACACATCACAATCAGAACAGGACATCGCGGACTAAGAGCACACCTTTATCGAATGGACTGAACTGACTCTGCCTCTTGCAGATATGTAGCACCCAAGCAAACCCTCAAGAATGCACTTACTTGACAGACCTGCGGTAGGAAATCTATCAGACTGGATCGACCTTGCGAAACAAATGTATAGACCGCAAGCGAACCATCCTGTTTGTGAACCATGCCGGTATAGTTGCATAGCAATCATTGATCGCTGGAGAGGAATAACTGAAACACTGCCGTCATAGCCCTCTTTCTCCAATATTTCTTAGATTTGGCCACCCTAGCAATGTTTCTCCAACATTTCTTTGACAAATGTAACAAATATTGTGTTACATTTGTAACAGGGATAGGGGAGGCTGAGTGGTCTCGGGGTATGGTGTCCGCCTCGAGTGCTGGATATCCCGGGTTCAGCCCCGGAGAGGGTCGGGAAACATCTACCCAAAGTATTTCAGGATCCTTGCCGGTGCTACGGACGTCGTGCACTAAGCTGAAATTCTCCGGACTCAGGCTTGAGTTAGGAGTAGAACGGAAAACTTATGAGTTACACCCGCGTGCCGTGATGTTGATACGTGGACTAAACTAAACTATCTTTGACATTGCCGCACTAACAATGTTTCCCCAACATTTCTTTGCTTTTGCCACCCTAGCAATGCTTCTCTAACGTTTCTTGTCTTCACCGCCCTAGCATGTTTCCACAACATTTCTTTGACTTTGCTGCCATAACAGTATTTCCCAAACATGTATGTTTCACTTTGTCGCCATAGCCCTTTTTCTCCAACATTTCTTTGACTTCGCCGCCCTAGCAATATTTCCCCAAATATTTCTTAGTCTTCGAGGCCCTAGCAATATTTCCCCAATATTTCTTAGTCTTCGAGGCCCTAGCAATATTTCCCCAAATATTTCTTAGTCTTCGAGGCCCTAGCAATATTTCCCCAATATTTCTTAGTCTTCGAGGCCCTAGCAATGTTTTCCCAAAATGTCCTTGACTTTGCTGCCATAGCAATGGTTGCCAAACATTTATTATTTTTTTCTTTGCCTCCCTAGCAATCATTCTCCAACATTTCTTTGACTTTGCCGCCGCAGCCCTTTTTCTCCAAAATTTACCTGATTTTTCCACCAAAGCAATCTTTCTCAAACAATTCTTTGATTTTGCTGCCTTAGGGGTCTTTCCCCAACATTTCTTAATTTTTGTCGCCCTAGCAATCTTTCTCCAACATGTCTTAATCTTTGTAGCCCTAGAAATGTTTCACCAACATTTCTTTGACTTTTCCGCCCAGCAATCTCTCTCCAACATTTCCTAATCTTTGCCGCCCTTGCAATGTTTCACCAACATTTCTTTGACTTTGACCGCCCTAGCAATCTGTCCCAAACATTTCTTTGACTTTGCTGCATTATACAAACTTTCTCCAACAATTCTAAATCTTTGTCGCCCTAGCAATGTTTCCCCAACCTTTCTCCTTTCTTTGACCGTTATACTCTTTTAAAAATCATCTGTCAACAAGGTAGTAGCCGGCTCTGTATTAAAGGGTTTACGGTCGCAAGTCGTAATCCCACATACCACTTTCTAAACACTGCTGCGGGAGATTTAACAGCAGACCACCTTGCGTTGTGTTTTATACAATGGTATGAGTGCCGGTCGTTTATAAATAAATGGCAAACTACTGAACGTAAACACTGCCAAGAAATCATAAACAGCCAAAAATACTGAGGTTGACTTCGCCGTTCTGTAAAGGTTATGCAACTAACTTTGTTTTTAAAATCAAGGTAGTCTGTCATTAATTTTGGCAGTGACAATATTGGTTGATAGCCGGAGAAATTGTCTCCATCAATAGATCCTTTGTATACCAGAGTCAAATTGAAACTATAACTAACAACTATATTCAAATTGAAACAATAACTAACATCTATATTTAAATTGAGACTATAACCAACAAGTATTTCCAAATTGAGACTATAACCAACAAGTATTTCCAAATTGAGACTATAACCAACAAGTATTTCCAAATTGAGACTATAACCAACAAGTATTTCCAAATTGAGACTATAACCAACAACTATTTCCAAATTGAGACTATAACTAACTATATGCTAGTTGTTCTCAAGTTAAAATCAGAACACAATATCACAACAACTGAAATTGAGACTTATCAGATGCAATGTCTCATCAACATAACTGCATGGGGTGAAAAAATGGACAGTGACTAAAAAGATGTAGCCTTGACATTGCTGGTGATCCTTTGCCGTCAATCTTCAATGCGGAAGCGATATTGGATAATGATGGTGCGATAACAACCCCGCGCCGTTCAATGAATTTGAACCCTCTTGTGGGGTGTCAACTGTCAAACTGCCATTTACTGCCAATATAGTACCTTGCGGTGTATGGCAGGGGGTTCTTGAGCCTCAGGAATTAAGGCCGCCTGGCTAGTGCAGTCGCCGCGAACTGTGCAGGTTAGAGTTTTCTTTTAGCCCCGGACAGAGAAAAAAAAAACTTCATACCTTACCGAAGATTCGAACCGGGGATCTCCGGCATTCTAGCTTGTTGGTTGTATGACTGCATTATTCACCCAGCCACCACCATCCTCTTTGATAGCGAACTGCGCTGATGGCATAATAAAAGACGGTCGAGGGTTCAACCCATCGGCTCTTCATTTGCTAATCGAAGACAAGGTCGACCACCATATCCTGCCTGCCTATATAAATGCTTCAGGATACAATTATTTTAACCGATTCAGTGCCAAACAAAAAGAAAGTATGGAACAAACATGGTACACAATAAAATTAACAAGTATTATATTGTACAATTACATTTACTGAGCGTTGACATTGCGTAAGATACCACGAAACAAAACAAATTATACGATGACCCTAGTATGGCGATATATCGCCCCTCTGTCCAAATGAGAGGTCATATGTGCCTATATACTATCCTTCGGTGCTGACGCAGTTGATTACCATCCCAGCAATGATGTACATAAAACTAACAATAAAAATCAACACGATTAAATGATATGAAGGTTTTTTGAGTATATGTGGTAGCCACATATTTTTAGTTTTCCTAAGGCTCAAACTATTATAAGCTCCTACATTTTCTCAGAGCTTTCGTATATTTGGCTGGGCCTTGGGATGTTTTTGGACACATAAACAAATCCCTGCTACTTCTGGGCATGGTCTATTTAGTGTTTTGATTGTTGTGACTGTATGAATCCCATGGTCCCAGTTGTTCATTGTACGAATCCCATAGTTACAGTTGTTCGTTGTATAAACCCCATGATTACAGTTATTAATTGCAGGAATCCCATGGTTAGCAATTGTTCATCGCATGAACCCCATAGTTCCCGTTATTCATTGTATGCAGCCAATGATTACCGTCATTCATTGTATGAAATGAACCCAGTGATTCCCGTTGTTCATTGTATGAACCCCATGGTTCCCGTTATTAATTGTAGGAACCCCATAGTTACAATTATTCATTGCATGAACCCCGTGGCTACCGTCATTCATTGCATGAACCCAATGGTTACTGTTATTCATAGCATGAACCCCGGCTGTTTATTTTATGAACCTAGGGTCCCAGTTGTTCATTTTATGAACCCATAGTTCCAGTTGTTCATTTTATGAACCCTTGCTCTCAGTTCTTCACTCTTATACGACATAAAGAATGTTGAAACTCGTGACGACTCCATTGCCAGCATTAAATGGATGGGGCGCATGAGCACACCAAGCGGGAGTACAAGGCTTGGGTGTTAAATGTATATTCCTCTCTGAAAGACCGAATACCAAACTACTGAAATCAACGCAAAGAGGCCTGCTCCCATATCACATGCAGATGATATTGGACCATCGACCGTGTATGTCGGATAACTGTGAAACTGCGTTTACTAAATAACCCTTAAGCAGAAATACCGCATTTTGCATCTAACATTCTCTGTCAGTATGGAATCGTGCAGAATGTGTGTTCTTAGGATTGCTCCATCACTGCGAAAAGCGAGAACATCGAGAAGAAGAGCATTGAGTTGAGTTGAGATAAGAACCAACATCACTGCATGCAGGAAATCCCATACGTGCTCCGACCCCTCGTTCAACAACCAGTGAAGAGACATACTACTAATCGTTTCCACCACTATCTGCTTGAAAGTTCTCATAGTCTTCCCTCTCAGTTTTGAAATTCTTCCAGAACCCCTGACGATTTGCCTCAATCTCATTCTTTCCACATAAGAATTCTTAATCTGTTCCCCCGCCTTCTCCACAATGTCCTACAAGCGCACTGCCGCCTCTCCCTTGTCCATAGACAATCTACCACCAAGAGGTGATTCCCTTCAAGCCTATCAGCCTGATCATTCCCCCCGCACTCCCGCATGGCCAGGGCAAACCATCCATACAGTTCTCACAATTTGTGACCGCTGAAGAGAGAATAGCCATACCTCACGAAACAATCCTATCTCCACCTTACTTAGCATACTACTCGAGTCCGTAATGAATACAATGTGTGTTGCAGGGGTCTCCTCTAAGCAACGGAATGCCGCTGTTACTACTTCCACGTCCATTCTCATGCTGGAAAATTCACATCAACCCCTTGTCATTTGTCGTCTAGTTGGACGATCGTAGAACGTTGTCCCGCTATATTGCATTGTCTACACAGATCTGGTTTCGGGAAAAACCACACACAGCATATTGAAACAACACTGGCCTGCTGTCTGGCGCACTAGTGTAACCTTTCCATCTTTACAGACGAAAGTATGTAGACTGAATCTAAAACTCCATCGCAATATGCCTGGGCTGGATGAAGAGAACATGTGTTGCCCGTGCACATGACCCTCTCTCGGCCTGCCTTGTTTTATCAAGATGGAAAGGATGACCAGCACATCTGGAACAAGGTAGGCTGTAGATGCTGCCGGCTCAGCATCGCACCTCCATGCAGCAAAAGATAAAAAACGGTCAGGCCCTCACATCCGGGGGATTTTGACCAAGAGGTGTTCAGCCATATCCTTCAGCTGAGAGCCATAGACCAAGTATCCCACCTATTCTACACACTTCATGTGTCTTCACAAAGTCAGACGAGAGTCAAGCTCAGCATTGTCTTCTCTCCCCGCTGATTCTACCAAGCCCGTTCCCTTGGCTGTAGTTTCGCTAATAATAGATAGTGACAATGAGAATCTAGTTATTCCATTCATACGCGTCACTAATTAGATGACGAGACATTTGGCTACCTTAGGAGGGTCACAGTTACTCCCGGCGTTTACTCGCGCTTGGTTGAATTTCTTTACTTTGACATGCAGAGCACTGGACGTACCTCTTTATTGGTAAGCGAGCATGTTAGTCACTGCAATACAATGTTCATTCATTCATTCATTCATTCATTCATTCATTCATTCATTCATTCATTCATTCACTCATTCATTCAATCATTCATTCGTTCATTCATTCATTCATTCATTCAGTAGCATGTCTTCGCAGAACCTCGCTAGCATAACAACCTTCGGGAAAACTTCTAGGTAATATAAATATTGAGCACAACCCACTACTGGCAACGCCGATCGCATTCAGGTATGAACATAAGGCCTATCCACGTCAATATGGAAGCACTATACTCGAGTTTCGCCCTCATTTGAGCTCGTCAGTAGTGCATATCCCTGACCGGATCCGGAAACAGTCCCGGATCACGCGTGTGAAGCGGGTGTGTAACCACGCGGCACACACTGGACACACCAAATTATCACAACAGAACACCACAACGCTACCCATAGTATGCCATGTTCAAGATTGCCCAATCGCCGAGACCGACGTCCGTCAATCGATGGGACCCGAACGATCAGGACTTCTCACTGGCAAGGAACACCAGGCCTCCTAAATCCAGTGAGCAATAATGAATTGATTATGTGGTTGTTTCGGGATTTGAAATTTAAATATTGAGCACAACCCACTACTGGCAACGCCGATCGCATTCTGGTATGAACCTAAGGCCTATCCACGTCAATATGGAAGCACTAAGGTTCTAGGTAATAAGCAAGATGTCCCGAAACAGATACACCCATCTGGAGATCATCCGCAACATCCTGAACCATCTTCTCTTTGGCCTTCCTTTTCTTCTCTTCCCGAGCATATACCCATCCATTATTGTTCTCTCTAAACTTTCACGACGTTTCAAGTGACCAAGATATTTCAGTTTTCTTTGTTTTATCTTCGTTAGTAGCCAACCTTCTTCAATATTCAGATCTTGTCATATGGATGCATATATTCTGTTCTGTATCCAATATATTCTCAGAACCCGTCTATAACATTTTTATTCAATGTCTGGCGCACTAACACCCAAATATAGTCGTATTTTTGGGGGTTAAACCAAGTACCTCTTTGATGGTAAGCGAGCATGCTAGTCACTGCAATACAATGTCCATTACCTTTCTTAAAAGCAGTTAGTTGTATGTCCCTCACAAGACGATGCAATCAGTCCCAGGATGTATTAGCTGTTTTAGAGTTTAATAGGCAATTTTACTTTCAGTAGCTTGCCATTGCTTCCTAAACATCCGACGTTCATACCATTGTGAAAATAAAAACAAAACGATCTCCTCCCCAAATCGCTTGCGGCTCAATTTGAACCCGGTATTTCGGGTTTGAGGAACTGCGTTCACTATCCTTAAGCCGACGGGACCTTGCTTACTTCGCATAAATCATCACACTGTTGTTGGGGATGAAGAATAGGAGCGGCGCCAAAAGAGCATCAATTTTGCCAGCGTATGTCGGAACCGTTTGCTAAAGCACGAATACAAATAGAAGTTGACAGAAGCATTGACAAGTTGCAGGAGATTGCAGATGTTGCCTGCAATTTTGCGTGCTGAAGAGCTGCCTGTGATATTGTGGCTGGAGAGATATGTTTGGTACAAATAAAGAGCCGTCCATGGCAATTGGCAGAGCAGGAATATCATAACTATTGTAATTAACATTATGGTTACTTTGTTCTGCTCTCGTGTGGGTCGTCTATTTTGGCGAGGCTTAAGTTTGGTCGAGTAAGAGGCTGTGTTTGAAGTTGTGGAAGACCGCTCCGACATCTGGGTGACAGAACTGTTGTCTGGCACTACATGCTGCTGGCTATCCTTTTTGTTCTTGACTTTAGAGCCAGGCTGTTTGGTTATCGTCGTGGAGATGAGAGCCAGTTGCTGGCGTTTTCGGGCAGCCACAAAGAGTGCCCGGATGAGAACACAGTTAAAGATGGTCAAACATATAAACGGTATGAAGGTGAATACTATCACATACCACCACGAGTAGCCAATCTCGTAGCTAAAACTGCTAGCAAACTCCGTGGGCCTACAGCGGGGGCCTCGCCCTGAGTTAACCACTTCAAGTTCAAACAAGGTCGGAACCGTGTTTATCAGTGCCAGGACAACTACTGCCAGCGAAGCAATCTGAGCTCGGTTCACAGTACACAAAACCTTCCCTTGCATTGGATGACACACGGCAATGTATCGCTCGACAGTGAACACCACTGTTACCCACACACCCACATTTCCTGAGTAGTTACTCATAAATCGGCCGTACGGGTTGAAATAATAAGCCGTGTCGTGTAATCCTCTCTTCCTGCAGTCAAGAATGGACAGGGCAAAGTTGAACACCAAGAACACACTATCTGCCAGGGACAAAACCAGGAGATATACATTTGTGGATGTTCTCATAGATGGTTGGAATAAGACGATGATGTTCAGGAAGTTCCCCAAAAGACCGATGGTCACAATAACCGGAGTTAGAACTCCCTGAACCACAAACCGGGTGTTCTGTAGTGATTCCTCGACTGCAACATGTTCGTTGACTTCAGTTGTGTATCCATTTATATCCCTGAAGAACATCTGCCTTTTGCTGGAGTTTAACACGCTGGTGATCTCGTGGACATAAAGGGAAGCCATAGAAAGTGCTGAATTGTCCACAATTCACCTTTTAAATAACGAGAAACACTATAACCTTAAACATCTGGAAACAAAATTGACCTGTGCTTACCAATACCATTTGTGTTAACGTACTGCTCGGAATACTGATTCTGGATGGTGATATGTCTGTTTCCAGGTAAGTGTTGATGTCTACTGTTGTCTGTTTCTTGAAGATGACGCTCAGGGAAACGTTGGCTTATATTTGCTTGTATAGTGTTTTTCCAGCTTTCTAGTCACATTTTACTTTATTTGTTTCTAGCAAATGAAACTTGAATTGCCAGCCAGTCAACAGTGTTATCTTCTTCTTGTGTTTTTATCCTTGTAGCGAAATTTCATTATTACCAGTTGACATGAGATGTGCATTTCGACTTATTTATATATTACTCATATCTTTTATTTTTATAAATCAACATAATTTATGGTTTCCACTTGGGCCGAATCAATTCTTGACTATCAGCGTTAAATATGAAGTGTCCCATTTTCATTTTCAGACCTTTCATAGTCGACGTGTTTATAATTTTCATAGGCAACTGATAGAGTTATGGCAGAATAAAAATAGAAGCAGGTAACTAAAGCTTCGTCGTTACTCTTTGGAGGGAAATATATCACACCAGGTTACGCACCTCAGTCTTCTTCGGCATGTATACGTGTACGGTTTGCTTCCCCTGGACAGTTTCCATCCTAGGTAGCTGGCCCTGTCTGCCCTGGTAACCAATATACAGTCTCCAGATGTAAGAATTTGTACAGTCACATAGTATAACGAGTGGACAACTTTAGCGTGTTGGTAGTCAACTGTTGTAGAATATTCGTAATATACTGCTGTTGAATGTTCGTCATCAAATGTGTATAATATTCGTAAATAAACTATTGTTGTATGCTGATAATCATCAGTTGTAGAATGTTCGTTTTGAACAGTTTAGGAATGTTTGTAATTTCTGCAGTAAAATGTTCTCGAATTTTGATGAATCTTCGTAAGCTGTTGTACAGTGTTCGTAATCAACTGTTGTAGAATGTTCATATTGAACCGTTGAGAAATGTTTATGGTAAACTGCTATAGATTGTTGGTTGTCAATTATTAAAGAATATTCGTAATCAAACTTTTGTAGAATGTTTACAGTCAACTGTTGCAGAAAAATGTTCGTACTGAACCAGTACAGGACGTTCCTTCATCGGCTGTTGTAGATTGTTCTTATTGAACCGTTGAGGCATTTTTGATATCAGCTATTGTAGAATGTTCGCATCAAGTCGTTGAAGAATGTTAACAACCAGCTGTTGTAGAGTGTTCATATTGAACCGTTAAGTAAATTTCGTCATCAGCTGTTGTAGAATGTTCGCATTGAACCGTTGATGAATTTTTCTGATCAGTTGTTCTAGAATGTTCGTACTGAACCTTTGATGAATGTTAATAGTCAGCTTCTGTAGAATGTTCGTATCGAGTCGTTGAGGAATGTTTGTTACTAGCTGGTGTATAATGTTCGTTTTAAACACTTGTCAGATATCGGTCTCGACCAAAGTCTGTTGGCAAAAGCTCATTTTGGGGACTTTCCAAATCTACAATGTAACGCGTGCTGAATTTACAAAGTCCATTCTGAACATGCCGAGGGACTTGTCCCTGAGCTGAAAAACAAGCCAGACTGACAGGTAATCAATACAAACTTCCAATTCTTAATTCACCAGTTGTCGAAGACTTTATTCTGTAACAGCCTGGCTGGGTCTTCAGATAGTCTCAGTGAAAGTTCATTTGTCGTAACGATTTGCATAAATCAGTTTCCTTAAACGACATTGTATGTTAAAAAATCAGTGTTACTAGCACGAAAATACACTACTGAGAACGTATATATTGTTTATTGCTGGCTTGTCGTAATTTCTCTGTTGTGTAGATTTCTTTTAAATGATCTGTTTCCATTTGATGGCGGAGTAGGCAATTGAAAATAACGTCATCAGATTAGATGTGCAGTTCCTGAAACAAAAAAACATATAGAATGCGTAAATATATTAATATACAATGATTGATATTCACTTAGAATAAGTTAAGTAAATTGCATGCCCTTTAGAGAACGTCGCAATCAACCTCAGAATTGGTAATTTACTAGCCGAGTTTAAGTAATTTTCCATTGATTTCTGAACGGCCTGCGCTTATATAATTGCATTAAATTCAGGGCAAGACAGTCTGCTTCCAAATCGCACGTAGCTGTGTTTCGAAAGCGGTATGCAGGATTGCGAAATGCGTTCGTTACCCCTTTGCCACATCGCCTGCTCGCGACGGATAAGCTTATAATAATTATAAAAATAAACAAGAGAGAGCAGAGAGAGAGAGAGAGAGAGAAAAAGAAAGAGAGAGAGAGAGAAAGAGAGAGAGAGAAAGAGAGATAGAGAGAGAAAGAGAGAGAGAGAAAGAGAGAGAGAGAGAGAGAGAGAGAGAGAGAGAGAGAGAGAGAGAGAGAGAGAGAGAGAGAGAGAGAGAGAGAGAGAGAGAGAGAAAGAGTGAGACTGACGGCTCAAATAAACATCTGAAAGTATTTGTTATAATCTTGTCAAAATGACATCTGAAAGTTTTTGTTACACTGTTGTCAAAATGATACCTGACAGTGCTTGTCATCACTGTTGTCAAAATTATACTTGACAGTGTTTGTTAACACTGTTATCAAATGACATCTGAAAGTGTTTATTAACACTGTTTTCAAAATGACATCTGACAGAGCTTGTTATCACTGTTGTCAAAATGACATCTGAATGTGTTACACTATTGTAAAAATGACATCTGAAAGTTTGTGTTACACACTCTTGTCAAAACGACATCTTAAAGTTATTTTTATGTGATTTTCAAATTCTCTACAGCAAACGACAACCCCGGTGTTATCAGGCCCATAAAGAGAAGCAGCGAATAGTAACCCGATAGTCTACCATGCATGCTGTAAGAGGCGCTTAAGGAGTTTCGCCCGTGTATTAGCGAAGCCTATAGGGCAAGCCAAGAATAGTAGCACACTGTAATTCTGTCAGTTTAGTTTAGTTTAGTTTAGTTTAGTTTAGTAGACGGATCAACATCACGGCACACGGGTGTAACCCATAAGTGCTACCTTCTACTCCTAACCCAAGCCTGAGTCCGGAGAATCTCAGCTCAGTGCACGAACTCCGTAGCACCGGCGAGGATCCTGAAATACTTTGGATAGATTTTTAAATCGAAATTTTGCCCGGGCAGTGCCGTTAGGCTACTCTTTTTCAATTTCCAACTGCCATGGGAATTTTTACGTGCGCAACATTACACACGGGTGTCCGATCTCACTACCCAGAGAAAAAAAAATGCACTCGTGAGCCGAAAAGGCAAACCAGTCAATCCAGCAACAGCCAGCCGTCATCGTTCCGAACATGCAGTTCACGCTACAAACAACCGCGGAAAGATGTAAAAGCTAGGAGACTCAGGAAGTCACCGCTGGAGCTACGGAGTTTGTGCTTTGTGCGATGCTTTCAGCTGGTCGTCCTGCGGAAAGAGATCGAGGCATATGGGATAAAACCCGGGCCAATGAAGTCTTTCTGGTGACTGCCGTTTCCATCGACGATGAGCTATATTTTTTCGTGGGGGACTTTTGTGTTTGCATTCTGGCGGCGGCATTATGCACAGTGTACCTGTGTGGGCTGTTAGCTTGCCGAGACTCCTTATTCCATTGCTCATATTGGGCAGTGAGGAGCATTTTGTGTGATATTCACTGGCACAGGAACGGAGCAATATGGGGACGACGCGTTGCCGTGAAGTTGGAACCTCGACTAACTAACTAACTACCCAGAGACCAGGGAACATTTTTATTACTAGAAGTCCACGTGAAAAAATCCCGGCTCTCGCCGGGGCTTGAACCCGGGATCTCCAGCACTCGAGGCGAACACCATACCTCGAGACCACTCATCCCCCACTGTAATCTGGCAAGTATTGTGTAAGCGTCGAGGAAGGCGGGTTGAGCGTGGGGCTATCTTCCCTATTGCTTAGAAAAACAGAAAACCAGTGTAGATGCAAAACCGGACCAACCATGAATAAGCCTGCGGCTTGGGGAAAAGGGGGGTGGGGGTGGGGGGGGGGGGGGAGTTGGCGGGAGTTTGTTGAGGTCCTATTCCTCAAGGCGAGATTAAGGGCGAAAGATGGTGGGTTGGTTTGTTGCCTAATTGATTGGTTCGTTGGTTGGTGCGTTGGCTGATTGAATGGTTGCTTGGTTGGTAAGGTGGTTAGTTGGTTGGCCGGATAACTGCAGACATTCTGGAAGAATGTGAGTCCTAACTCTGAAGTCATTTGTATTGATGTTGGGGTCGTTTGAACCATGAAATGGACTCACACCCATCAGTGTGATGTTGGAGTGCAAACTTTCCTGCCTACTCAGTACCCAGTACAGACCCTACTGAGATTGCTTTGTCGAGTCGGAAGGATCATCCCTCCACCAAACCTACCCATACAGATGGAAGTCTTTTCGTGGATCCAGCAATAGGAGCGTCAAAACATCAGACTTGATAATTAAAATGCAATGATCTTGATGATTCATTCATGTGCCATGACGATAAGCGTGGGCGGTCATGTTTCGCCATCTCACTCGATAACCAGAGTCGTGGATCTGCTCAGTATTTTTGTCTCGACAATATCATGTGGCAAGCCATCCAGGTATGTACTTCTCTACCTTCCTCTTGCTCTCTTCCCCTCGATCTTGCCAGTTGTCATCAAGATCTCAAATTTATTTCTTCTTCAAATAATTTTGACTGTCTATGTCTAATTTCTCTAATACGATTTTCATTTGTTTCTTGTTTTCTGTTTTCTTTTCCATTCATGGTATTCTTTGCATTGTCCTCAGAAACCACATTTCCACAGCCATCAGATGTTTTTCAGCTTGACTGCTTTGTCCAAGCTTCACATCCATACAAAAGAACACGATTAACTAGTCAATGAACCAACCAGACCAGCAACCAACAACACATAAATACAGCCATCAAACCAAACACCCAATCACCCGACCATCCAACTAACCAATTAAACAACCAAACTAACAATTAATCAATCAACATATCAATCAATTAGCAACCCAGCCAACCAACCAACGAATGAACTGACCAACTAACCAACCAACAAATCAATCAACGAGCTAACCAACCAGTCAACGA
>JACEFZ010026777.1:682500-697500 GCA_014155875.1 Cepaea nemoralis
ATTCCACTTCGCATTCTCCTGCTATGAATCTGTACTAAGAATGTTATTTGTATTTTTTTTCGGAACAAAAAAAAAATGTGTTTACTTCAAACGTTAATGCCTCTTAAATGTAATTGTGTCTGTCTAGCAGCATCGTATAATTACTTTGATTGATAATTGCCTTGCTCGTGACGGAGTCCCTTGATTGAAATAAAACATCGATGGCTACAAACCTGTCTGGTAATGGTATTCATTATGAAACATTGGTGAATTCAATGGTTAGGTGGTATTGTGCTCTGTGAACCATTGGTGAAATCTCACGGCGACCTCGCTGTGAGCTGTGAACAAACGGTACAAATAGTAGTGTAGCGAGGCGCCGGTGGCCCATGTCCTTATGCATTCTTTTGTTTTGGGTGGGCGGGGGGAGACGGCTTTCGGAGGCTCTCGGTTCTCTTGTTCGCTCGGGTCTCCATGGGGGATGGTTCTTTGGGTTGTCTTCGTGCCGCGGTCTTTGCATGGAGCGAGTATGTATTTGTCTTTCCTTTCGGGTGGACCCGATGGAACGCCTTGCGTCAGGTGTGCACTGGTGCGGCTGCTGGTCAATTGATGGCCGTGCCAACACCTACCGTTTGATAGTTGCAGCATGTCAAGTGATTTAAAGATTACGACAGAGGTGCAACATACTACTGAGGTAGTGGAAAGGTAATACTTGAGTTGTGGGTGGTCCAGCCAGACCTGGACTTATAAATGTATTTTGTCTCGAGGGGGAAGATGAATTGGCGAAAAGCCAATCATAACAAATGAAGAGTTGGTTGACCGTTGGCAATCTAACTAGGTGCTTTGTTCTGGAATAGCCGGGGAAGTGAATCTGAACAATATATCTCCACAGAGGATTTCATTTGTTCTTGGCGTCAGATGAGCTGTTGCTATCTTTCTTTCTACGGCTTGAATTGGGCATATTGTCATCTTTCTGTGAAATATCATCATTGGATAGCTATGGTAATCTATGATCTATCTTCTTGAGCCAGAAGAGGCTAGCCACAGGACTATCTCTTTCGTCTGTCACTCGATAGGATGATGTCGGGAGGATAATGGACTCCTCTATCTCACTGAGAGAACCTGAACTCATTTACACTATGACTTGTGCAGGGCAATGCCGGTACATTGGGGCGACAGCTCAGTCGAGAGCGGCGGCCGGGAGGGGTAGTATCTGCTTTCATATTCTTGCTGGGAATGGGAAACTACACGGTGTGCCATATAACCCCACTACTATACTATATTTAGTTAACGGGGAGAAACACACAGATTACTAGGCGCACCACACCACAAGATCTTGGTTGCGAGAAAGGCATGGTTTGCAAGTGAGAGGAAAGCATGGAAATGAATGTGCCCAATAATAATAAAGGCTTGGTATGAGTGTGGAAAGTGTGTCTTGTAGACAAAACGTTCCTAGGGTGGACAACCTGACATCTACAAGCTGGAGGTCTACTCAAGCCCGGACGTAGCCAATCCAGGGGCTACCTGACAGGTCAGGCCCATTCATTCGGGTATCGTATATAATACATTGGGTAGAGATCCTATATGTCAAATGTAGTAACTGAGACCCTATTGGTCCTCAGGATTGTGTGATGCATGAGTCAACCCAGTCGCTCAATATTGTTTGTCATCTCCAGGGTCCTCTTCTGTTGGACGTGACTAAATCGGACAGTATCCACACAGCTTCTATGCTAGAGCCAAATACGTCTGATGAAGCCAGGTCAATGTATTAGCCATATCACACATGGTGGCCTAACTCTGAGAGAGAGGCAAGGGCATATCTTGAGGAAATGACATAGGCCCGAGAGCAGTTGAATTCTGGGCTGAGTCTACGCATGATTATCCTGCATACCATGAGAAAATGACAATTTGCAGTAATGTTGCATCTCGGGTCCTTTCAGTGACATAGGCCCGAGAGCAGTCGAATTCTAGGCTGAGTCTACGCATGATTATCCGGCATACCCATTTTGTACCGGACATTGAAAGACACCTATCTATGTTAATTCCATGAACAATTCCCATTATGGGAAACCATAATTCAATGGAAGTCCTCAAAAACCAGTGGATTTGATTCTACAGAAGCCTGTTGAACTTACACCCAAGTACCGGGAAGGAAGGAGATTCTGGCACACGTGGTGAGATGTATGTGGACAGATCGGACAGTATATGAAGCTGGGTCTGTGACTATGGCAACCTGAGGCTCTGTGCCTGAACTTTATCTGTGTTGTGTATGTTTAGAACTTTCTGTGTTAACTGCCTTGATGTTTTTCTGTGCTGTCCTGTATTGATTTAATAAATCAAGTTTTAGTTTATTCCAACGAGCACTGTGTTATATATATATGGATCAGCCAGAAGAACACGGCAGGAAATAGGTCCTTAGGTCGAAAGAAAGAGTGACAGTGAGTCCGGGGAAAACGGAGGAGGGTTGGCAGGTAAAGACCTATCCCAGCCAGGGCTATAAAGAGAATAATTTTGAAATATTGTGATAGGGCTATTTGGGACCCTCCACGTAGCTTGTTACAATTTCTGGGGGCACGTCGCGGGATATGTGAAATCCTGGTGGAGTTCTGGCTGATTTAGTGATAGGAGACAGATATCCTTGTCTACTATCAATAGGTTCTGCCTACCGTGCCTGGCTATTGTCTATACTCTTCCTGACACAGACTGACCGACATACGACGTGTTGTGGTCGTGTAATGTAACTTGTTGTGTACTTGTGAGTGCAATTTAATAGACAATTACCTCTTCCCTTACCCTCTGAGTTTAGGATGGCATCAGCTGGGTTTAATGTCGCTGACGTACAGGCTACAGGGCGTGAGATGGGCTATGATGGAGCGGAGTTACAGAAATATGTGCAGGAAGTGGAAAGAGACTTCAGACAGGCTGTGCGCGAAGCCAAGAAAAGGGAGGCCGAGCAGGCAGTCAGAGACCATGAGTTCCGTATGAGGGTGTTGGAGCTAAAAGCTCAAACTGCCAAGGAAACCGAGGGTGCAGTGGGAGGCGCTGTTCTCCCTGACTCAACATCTTCTAGTGGCGGTCCATACCAGGCAATGAAGTTCCCATTACTCCCGTTCGATGAACACAAAGATAAGATCGACCAGTATCTTCACAGATTTCAGTCGATGGCTTTGGCTATGGGATTGGAACGTGGGAAATGGAACTTGAAACTCTCACAGGGCCTGAGGGGGACAGCGTACGAGGTCTACTCAAGGTTGCCACCTGGTATGGAGAATAACTATGAGGCTCTGGAAAAAGCATTATTGAAAAGGTTCCAGATGACAGCCCATACATACCGACAGCAGTTCAGAAAGTCGAAGAGAGAGCCAGGAGAGATGTTCGCAGCCTACAGTGTCAGACTGAAGTCTTACCTGTTGAAGTGGATGTCATTAGCTGGATTTGCTAACGACTATGAAAGTTTGGAAGAATTAGTGGTCGTGGACCAAATGAAGAGGATGATGCCTAAGCCATTGCAAACCTTCTTGCTTGAAAATGGGGCAGAAAGGTTAGACATAGTCAACACATTGGCGGAAAAGTATGTGCTAGCTCATGGGGATAATGGGGAATTGTCACAACCCAACCCCCGACCACCAGACACCTGGTCTGGAAAGAAGAAGAACCCTAAAACAGCTCACACTAAGAAGGAGGATCCTTTCGAGAAAATTCCTATTAAGAAACCCTCTGGTAAGAGTCCACCTGGATCTCCTAAAAGAAAGTGGAGTGAAAAGTGGTGCGCCTATTGCAAATCTCCCACACACAATACGGTTGATTGCCGGCGTAAACAGAAAGACTCTCACTATGCTGCTTGTCTTGTAGAAACCGGGGAAGGGTCTCACAAGGAAGTAGAAGGGAGGGATCTTGGGAACAATGATTCAGAAAAACCACCAGTAGTAGAAACGGTACGTGTGAACGGACAACCAGTTGAGTGTCTCTATGACACCGGTCTGCAGTTTGAGGCTGTAATTTCATCACACTTAGTGAGCCCGGAGCAGCTAACCGGGGAATCTATTGAGATTCAAACGGCGACAAAGAGTGCGGTAGCGATGTCTCTTCCAATTGCGAAGGTAGACATCAAATCAAAATATGTTACCGGCACTATACAGGCAGCCGTTCTGCTAGATCCTATCTTCCCAATGATCTTGGGTTGTCGCTACGTCTTTCTAGGGATTCCAACCGAACCCCATGTACGTAGGGGCGATGCAAACCAGATCTCAATCGGAGGATGAGCAGACGCCGGCCTTGATCGTGAATCCCTTGCCTGGGGAGTTACGAGCTGCTCAAAGCCAGGATGCTACATTGCAACCTTGCTTCAACCAGTTGCCAAAAAAGTCTGACCCACCAAGACGGGGTCAGTATTATATGAAGAATCGGTTACTGTACCGGAGAGCCGGAGTGGAGGAACGCCAGCATGGACAGCTGGTAGTTCCTAAGGCCTATCGGGAACAGCTTCTTCATATGGGACACACCATTTCATTCAGTGGACATATGGGTGTCGGGGAAACTCTCCAGCGCATTTCCTGCCATTACTACTGGCCAGGGATGACTGGAGACGTGCATAGGTACGTCAAGTCGTGCCCAGAGTGCCAGCGTGTGGCACCAAAACACTGGACGGCTCCGGTAGTCCTGGGAGACATGCCCATTATGAACTCTCCTTTCGAGAGAGTTGCCATGGATCTTGTTGGTCCTCTTCCTCGGACTAGGAAGAGGAATAAGTACATTCTCACGATGGCGGATTGCTGTTCCATGTGGGGCGAGGCGATACCGTTGGCCACAATCGACTCTAAGCGAGTGGCTGATGCACTGATGGAGACCTTTACTCGGTTGGGATTTCCCAACCAGATCCTAACGGACAATGGGTCTCAGTTCTGTGGTAAGCTGATGGAAGAAGTCTTTCGTATCTTCCAGACTAACCACATTCACACAAGCCCGTACCACCCTCAGTCTAATGGGCAAGTAGAGAGGTTTAATGGTACCTTGATGACCATGCTTCGGAAGCTGGCTCAAGAGAAACCAGACAGATGGGATGAGTATATCTCAGCCGCCTTGTTCGCCTATCGGGAGGTTCCCCATGGGTCGACCGGGTTGCCACCAGCCACTCTACTATTCGGGAGGCCAATCAAGGGTCCCTTAGAAGCCTTATTGAGATGTTGGACAGAGGGAGAAACTTCCGAAGAAGTTGTATCCTCATATAAATACGTCGAAGAGTTAAAGAAGAAACTCCAGACGGGTTGGGCTTTGGCAGCTCAGAATCTGAGAGCGGCCAGAAAGAGACACGCGGCCTACTACAATAGAAGGACGAAAGATAGGTCTCTTAAGGTGGGGGATCGGGTTCTGTTGTTACTTCCAGTAGGTTCCAATAAACTCGAGATTGTGTGGCAGGGGCCTTTCCCGGTGGAAAGGGTTGTTTCCCGCACCAACTATGCCATCCGAATCAGGGGGAAGTCCAAAATCTTCCACATTAACCTCCTCAAGAAGTATGAAGAACGATCGGACGGTACTTCTCTCCCACTCATGACTATGGCGGTCGCGATGGAAACTGAATCGGGCGAAGACGCGGATAGGGGGTATCCATTACACCCTGGGGAAACCTATAGGGATGTACATATAAATCCTGATCTGTCGGCTGAAGAAACAGACCTGGTCATCCGTTTGTTGGAGTCCCATCAGCAGATTCTTACCGATCGGCCAGGGCGGACAGGGTTAGTCGAGTTTGATATGACTCTGAATACCCAAGACCCCGTTCGCCAAAAAATATATACAGTGCCCTTTTCGAAAGAGAAGGCCCTGGAAGCTGAAATCCAGAAGCTTCTGGACGATGACATCATCACTCCTTCGACTTCTCCGTATAATGCCGGAGTTGTCTTGTTGAGGAAGCCAAGCGGGGAGCACCGCTTATGTATTGATTACAGGCATTTAAACAGTTGTACAACATTCCAAGTTGAGCCGTTACCAAACACCAATCAACTGTTTGCAAGATTAAATAGGGCAAAGTACTTTTCAAAAATCGATTTAAGTCGGGGATATTATCAGATCCCTGTGAAGCCTGAGGTTCGGCCCATGCTCGCTTTCAGTACTCCGAGCGGCCATTACGAATTTAAGGTGATGCCTTTTGGGCTGAGCAATGCGCCCAGTGTGTTCACACGCATGATGAGAAAGTTATTAGACCCTTTAAGGGATCCCTCTGTCGTCTCGTTTATGGATGATATTCTCATCGCGTCTGACAATCTGAATGATCACCTGAAATCCTTGGAACAGATCTTCATAAGATTGAAAGAGGAGGGGTTAACCGCCCGTCCAGCCAAATGCATGATTGGATATCAATCCTTGGAATTTCTGGGACATACTATTACCCCAGGGGGACTGGTACCGGAAGAAAAGAATATTGAGAAGGTCCGTCTCGCACCCCGTCCTAAATCCAAAAAAGATGTTAGGTCTTTCTTGTCTCTGTGTGGGTTTTACCAGAAATTCATTCCGAAGTTCAACGAAATAGGGGCGCCGTTAACCGAAACCCTGAAGAAAGGATCGCCAGATCCTATAGTCTGGACCCCGAGCTGTGAAGAGGCTTATGGGAAGCTGAAACAGGCGTTGGTGGATAGGCCAGTCCTGCAACTCCCAGATTTGGAGAAAACGTTTGTTCTGAGAACCGACGCGAGTAACATAGGGATTGGGGCAACTCTGTTGCAGGAAGGGCGAGATAATCCTTCGGTGCTGTGTCCGGTGGCATATGCCAGTCGAAAACTGTTACCCGCCGAACGGAATTACTCCACCGTCGAACGGGAATGTCTAGCTCTAGTGTGGGCGGTACAGAAATTTCAACCTTATCTGTATGGAGTCCAGTTCAAAGTGCAATCCGACCATCAACCTCTGACGTTCTTGGCAACTTCTAAGAAACTGAACGCGAGGTTAATGAGATGGTCATTGCTCCTACAACCGTATCAGTTCACGGTCGAATACATCCCCGGAAGGGAGAATGTGGGAGCAGATTTCCTATCACGGCATCCTATGGTTGAATGTGAGGGTGGGGTCATTCGAACAGAACCACTGACAGTAGAAAGTTCGTAGGGTTCGACTTTCTTAAGAGGGGGCCTAAGTAGCGAGGCGCCGGTGGCCCATGTCCTTATGCATTCTTTTGTTTTGGGTGGGCGGGGGGAGACGGCTTTCGGAGGCTCTCGGTTCTCTTGTTCGCTCGGGTCTCCATGGGGGATGGTTCTTTGGGTTGTCTTCGTGCCGCGGTCTTTGCATGGAGCGAGTATGTATTTGTCTTTCCTTTCGGGTGTACCCGATGGAACGCCTTGCGTCAGGTGTGCACTGGTGCGGCTGCTGGTCAATTGATGGCCGTGCCAACACCTACCGTTTGATAGTTGCAGCATGTCAAGTGATTTAAAGATTACGACAGAGGTGCAACATACTACTGAGGTAGTGGAAAGGTAATACTTGAGTTGTGGGTGGTCCAGCCAGACCTGGACTTATAAATGTATTTTGTCTCGAGGGGGAAGATGAATTGGCGAAAAGCCAATCATAACAAATGAAGAGTTGGTTGACCGTTGGCAATCTAACTAGGTGCTTTGTTCTGGGAATAGCCGGGGAAGTGAATCTGAACAATATATCTCCACAGAGGATTTCATTTGTTCTTGGCGTCAGATGAGCTGTTGCTATCTTTCTTTCTACGGCTTGAATTGGGCATATTGTCATCTTTCTGTGAAATATCATCATTGGATAGCTATGGTAATCTATGATCTATCTTCTTGAGCCAGAAGAGGCTAGCCACAGGACTATCTCTTTCGTCTGTCACTCGATAGGATGATGTCGGGAGGATAATGGACTCCTCTATCTCACTGAGAGAACCTGAACTCATTTACACTATGGCTTGTGCAGGGCAATGCCGGTACATTGGGGCGACAGCTCAGTCGAGAGCGGCGGCCGGGAGGGGTAGTATCTGCTTTCATATTCTTGCTGGGAATGGGAAACTACACGGTGTGCCATATAACCCCACTACTATACTATATTTAGTTAACGGGGAGAAACACACAGATTACTAGGCGCACCACACCACAAGATCTTGGTTGCGAGAAAGGCATGGTTTGCAAGTGAGAGGAAAGCATGGAAATGAATGTGCCCAATAATAAAAAGGCTTGGTATGAGTGTGGAAAGTGTGTCTTGTAGACAAAACGTTCCTAGGGTGGACAACCTGACATCTACAAGCTGGAGGTCTACTCAAGCCCGGACGTAGCCAATCCAGGGGCTACCTGACAGGTCAGGCCCATTCATTCGGGTATCGTATATAATACATTGGGTAGAGATCCTATATGTCAAATGTAGTAACTGAGACCCTATTGGTCCTCAGGATTGTGTGATGCATGAGTCAACCCAGTCGCTCAATATTGTTTGTCATCTCCAGGGTCCTCTTCTGTTGGACGTGACTAAATCGGACAGTATCCACACAGCTTCTATGCTAGAGCCAAATACGTCTGATGAAGCCAGGTCAATGTATTAGCCATATCACACATGGTGTGCCTAACTCTGAGAGAGAGGCAAGGGCATATCTTGAGGAAATGACATAGGCCCGAGAGCAGTTGAATTCTGGGCTGAGTCTACGCATGATTATCCTGCATACCATGAGAAAATGACAATTTGCAGTAATGTTGCATCTCGGGTCCTTTCAGTGACATAGGCCCGAGAGCAGTCGAATTCTAGGCTGAGTCTACGCATGATTATCCGGCATACCCATTTTGTACCGGACATTGAAAGACACCTATCTATGTTAATTCCATGAACAATTCCCATTATGGGAAACCATAATTCAATGGAAGTCCTCAAAAACCAGTGGATTTGATTCTACAGAAGCCTGTTGAACTTACACCCAAGTACCGGGAAGGAAGGAGATTCTGGCACACGTGGTGAGATGTATGTGGACAGATCGGACAGTATATGAAGCTGGGTCTGTGACTATGGCAACCTGAGGCTCTGTGCCTGAACTTTATCTGTGTTGTGTCTGTTTAGAACTTTCTGTGTTAACTGCCTTGATGTTTTTCTGTGCTGTCCTGTATTGATTTAATAAATCAAGTTTTAGTTTATTCCAACGAGCACTGTGTTATATATATGGATCAGCCAGAAGAACACGGCAGGAAATAGGTCCTTAGGTCGAAAGAAAGAGTGACAGTGAGTCCGGGGAAAACGGAGGAGGGTTGGCAGGTAAAGACCTATCCCAGCCAGGGCTATAAAGAGAATAATTTTGAAATATTGTGATAGGACTATTTGGGACCCTCCACGTAGCTTGTTATAAGTAGTACAGTAAACCTTTAGTTACCCGTCACTAGTTTAACCGTCAGTTTCTGTTATCCGTCATCGTCTAAAAAATGCGTGAGTATCAACAAACAAACATGCATCTTTAAGATTGTCTATTGATTACTTTTACACCCTCCTGTATAAAGCTGGAAGTGACTGTACTGTATGATGGCGGAAGTGACTAATCTTCGGTGGCGGAGGATTTGAGCTTGATCTGGTGCACAGCAAACCCGTCACTAACCAGTCGCTATTGTTTGTGTGTGTGTGTGTGTGTTACATACTGGTCTCAGTCGTGACAGTGTAGCCTGTGCGTTCCAATGAATGTTTTGTTTCATAGTGTCCTGATTAACTGTTTCGGCATAACGTTACGATCGTGCTACGGTTCTGTATTTTTAAGCTGTTTCGATTTCACCGCGTATATGTAGGACTAAAAAAGTAAGGCCAAATCTCTTTGATTTTATTGTTCTGCAAAATTATTTTAAAACGACTGAAACTCATATTTGTGTAGTGATAGGTTTTAACCAGAAATTACTAAACGTCCTAAAACCCGCAGTGAAATCACGCTACTGTGCAAATTTATTAAGAGATTTATTTTAACCGTCTATTCGGTTATCCGTCACAGCCCTCCTCTGGACGGTGACGGTTAATCGAAGTTTTACTGTGGTATGAACTCCACCGTGGAGTAAGCTCGACATGGGGTTTCCGAGTATCAGACGTAGTCTCCCTCGCCGAAAGGTTCGGCCCCTTTACTTTCCTTGCACTTTCCGGGGGTAGGCACATCTGGCGCTTGATGGCTAGCCGTGTTTCTTCTGTCGTGCGTTCGCATATTCTCTTCAGAGATGTGTCTTGTTTTGCACCCATACCAAATTTTAGCCCTCATCCCACATGTTAAGCCCTCCTCCCACATGTTAAGCCCTCCTCCCACATGTTAAGCCCCCATCCCACATGTTAAGCCCTCCTCCCACATGTTAAGCCCTCCTACCATATGTTAAGCCCTCCTCCCACATGTTAAGCCCCCATCCCACATGTTAAGCCCTCATCCCTTATGTTAAGCCCTCATCCCTTATGTTAAGCCCTCATCCCTTATGTTAAGCCCTCCTCCCTCATGTTAAGCCCTCATCCCACATGTTCGCATTTATCCCTCTAGCTAAAGTGAACCGCCTGTCTGTTTCCTCCCTGGACTTACTTAAATGTGTATTTCACCTGTCTATGTAACTGAGTTAAGTGAAGAGCCAATATCACAGCACTCAAGACATTCCCATATGTGCTCCGTCCTCATCTGCAACAGCCAGCGAAAAGTCCCAATAGTATTAGTGCCAGTAGCAGTCTGATTATGTGTCTGTCTGGCCTTTCCTCTGAGTTTTGAGTGTCGGCCAGATCCTCTGGTTTCTCATTCCTTGCAGCACCATTCTCGCCAAGCTGTGATCTCTATGTGATGTGATCTGTTAGTTAAACAAACATGCTTTCTACTGGTGATTAAACTGTTCAAGTATACAGCCCGTATTTTCTGCACTAAACGATGCCAGCCAGCGTGAGTCGCATAAGGCCAGACTGAACCCGAGAAAGAGGAGGAAATATAATCAGGCCTGTTTAGGACTAACGCGAAAGAGAACAAAGAAAGGAAATAATATCACATCTCCTTTCCCCCCTCCCCCCTCCGCCCATAAAAACGGACCTAAATTATAACCGACGCTGCAGAAGCAGGTTGAACGCGGCCGAATTTTTATTTCTGGTAAATATTGGATTGGTTGAGGTTCCTTGAGCAATGAACACTGCTTGAATTTATTGGAGCAAAGTTAATATGGATCTTTATACTTTTTTCTTTAACATGCACGAAACACTTTTCTCATCAAAGTGTGCACAGAAGGTTGGCAGAAAAATTGCGTGCGTAGCTACAAGTTAGCTGTGTATCTTTTACGGTACGTCGCAGTCAACTTCAGCATTTTTTGGCTCTTGGTGATTTCTTGGCAATGTTACGTTCAGTGGTTTTTCAATGCTTTCTGAATGACCTGCATTCAGACCATTATATAAAGACCAAAGCAAGGCGGTTTACTCCCAAATTTCCTTCACGTGTTGTTCTTTTTCCGCAGGGAGTGGTTCATCTGTAGTCGTCGCGATTGATACTCCATCTATCACTTCGGTGTCTTGGTCTTGTAGATCAGAAACAGAAATGGATAAATAATACACTATGATCATGTGCCGGGCCCTATGCAAGATCATCGCTCTCGTATCTGCCCGCCGGCAAGCCTCTTCATCCCTTGTTAGTTCTCCGGCTTACTCATTCTCGCGCAATTAGTGACCGCAAGATTCTGTGTTCACCTTTGTGCTGATCTACTCCTGCTTCTTCTGTCAGAGCCATACCTTCCATCGCTGATCATTCAAAGACACATTGACGTGGGAGTCTTCGTTGTGAGGTGGTTACTGCGCCTGCCTAGCTCCGAAGTGTATGGGTTCGATTCCGGCCTACGTCACTAGGTTCAGGAGGGCAATTTCCTCGGAACACCTGGGGGTAGTCGCTGAAGCTCTTGAGATCGTGAAATGTACCAAACGTTCGGATGGCCACTCTGTGGAAAAAGATAGATACATTGGCGGCGTTCTGGAGAAGAATTACGAACGCAGTTTGTAATTTCGCACCCCATTGGAAACATAACTGCAGGCGATTTGGAAGCAGACCACATAGCACTGTTTTTTTTTTAGCACTGTGAGTGCCGATTGCACAGAAAGCAATTGCAAACTACTGAACGTAAAGTTACCAAGAAATCACAAACAGCAAAAAAAAAAAAAAGAAAGAAAAAAAATGCTGGAGCGACTACGATGTCATGTAAAGGATATGCAATTAATTATTGAAAGACATATTGACATTTAATATGGCCGCAGTATTTCAGTTTCCTAGATATGGTCCACTTTATGAGTCAGCTTTTTTCGATGTTCATATATTGTATAATTTCATAACTTTTCTTTTTCTTGGTTCACGATATACTAAGACATTTTCTGTAACATTCAATTAACGACACCAGCTCCGTTTTGCTTCTTTAATGATAGTGAAATGACCTAAGTCTCATATTCGTACGCTTGCAATAGGATACATGTTAGTCGTCAGATTATCCTCATTGCACATCTGATCATTCAGTCCGTAAGTGCTCCGATCGTCTCCTCACGATCTCCCGCAGCATATAGCCGTGGTCGACATCAGTTCTATGTTGATTGACTATTCTTCTTTTGTTCCTTGGGTCAGAGGTGAGAAATATACGTAGTGGTTGGGGATCTATTGCGAAGGCTAATGGACGATTCCTGAAAACGAAGAGTCAGGCATATGAGACAATGATCTCCAGCATGAGAATGGAGGTAGAACAGTGATAGTGGCACTCCATTGGGGAAAGGAGGCCACTGCAACACACATTGTATTCAATACGGACTCAAGGAGTATGCTTAGTAAGGTGGAGAAAGGAGTGTTTCGTGTGGAATGGCTATCGTCGCTTCAGAGGTCACAGATTGGGAGAATTTTATGGATTTTTTGCCTTGGCCACGCGAAGGTGAGGGGGAATGAACAGGCAGATAGGCTGGCAGGGAATGCACCTCTTGGTGGTCGAATACCTTTGGACAAGGGAGCGATGCAGTGCGTCTCTAAGACCAGGTGGAGAAGGTGCGGGAATAGATTGAGAACCCATATGCAGAAAGAATGAGATTGAGGGGGATCGGCAGGGTTTTGGAGGAATCTCAAAACTGAGAGGGAAGACCAGAAGAACTTTTAATTAGTTAGCGCTGGGAACGATTAATAGTATGATTCTTCGCTGGCTGTTGAACAAGAGGACGGAGCTCACATGGGAATGTCCTTAGTGCAGTAATGTCGATTCTTAGTTCAACTCAACTCAACTCAACTCCTTGCACAGCGCTCCTGTCTGGCTTTACCCCCTTTGCCTGATGTTCTTGCAGTCTGATCAAGATTGTAGATTCCCAGTATCGTGATTCCTATGATCGCCCCGCCTCTCTGACGGCATTCGTTATATCTGACCGGTCCATTGCTAGTCCGCGTTCTGTAGAACAGGCATATTCACAATCCTGTCTCAAATGTCACCAGTAACTATCTAGCAAAGAAGGGCTCAAGTATGATTTTTCAAACTGAGGCAGAAATATCACTTAGTAAATGTGATATTTTGAGTTGCCATTTCAAAGCTTCCGTGATTGAGGGAGGAATTCACAACCGTGGCGTTAGTCTAATTTGTTTCATTTCCCCCAATGTAAGATTTTAATAAGTAGTAAGCCCGACCCGCAAGCTTACCAGCCTGCTCATTTCCTTCAACACGCACAAGTCCTGGCACCAACAAAAACAAAAAACGCGGATTTTTGTCAGATCTCCTAAGATATTCCACCCACTATCTCCGACCCAGCCCATCTCGATCTGTCTGATGAGTCACATGACAGATGAATGATCTCAACAATTTTACTTTAATATATTCTTAATACTATTTAGCCTGTGCATTGTTATGATCAGTCCATGTCTGGCTTAGACTGCCCATAGCAATGTAGAGCTAAATCAGTATTAAATAAATAATCAGTGTAAACGCCGTATAAAGAAGAAAAAAGTGGCGGCAATAACGTATATTGGGATAGTGAATCATCGACGTGCGGGCGGCAACAGAAGCAAACTGACCTGGGGGAAAAGAGCTGGCTTTCTCGCGGTCAAAAGGAATGTGCAGTGATAATGTTAGCATGTTATTATGCACTGGGTGTATAGTATTCGGCCTCCTTGAGGGTGGTAAACCTTAAGGGTAAGCACAAGTAGCGGTGTTCTTTTGGGAAAAATGAAAAAAACAAACAAACATAAAAATAAAAAATTGATTCGAATGTCTCGAAGCTGAATGTGCAAAATGATCGGTATATGATGCTAGCTTCATAGTTTTAGACCGGTCGTCACTAGAGGAGTGCTTTAATCAATATCTCACCAACCACTTGTCTTCCACCGTTAATTTCCTGGTACAAATTAAAGCCGAGTCGATCAATGGAAAGACGTCTGTGCCTGGTGGGGATTCGAACCTATGAACATTGAGTCGACAGGAATAAGTGCTAGCCACTGCTACTCTACCTCGGGTTCAAGGGCCCTTCTAGTTTTTTTATATTCAAACCATTTCCATAAAGACGCACAGAAAATAATTATTGCCACAACAACAATTGCCACGTTTATGTTTACCGTAGTTCTACTCTCCTACATAGAAAACTTAGTTGCTTTTAATAGACACTACTCAAAAACTGTGAGGGATTACAATGAAACAAATTATGTGCTGCAAAGACTCTAAAAGTAGAAGAGCGCACGTACCCAAACATTCGCAAGTCATTCACACTGACGACAAGATCTACAGGCATATTCACAACCCTTACTCAAATGTCGCCGGTCTCCCTGGGCTAGGGGTTACATGACTTTCTCCGTAATCTCAAATACTCTTAGGTAGCGTGACGTGCGTGAGAATCGGTAGCGGTTCTCTCCGCGTCGGTAACTTAGGGGTATGTGAGCCGGTCGCCCAGAAAGCAATGGCAAACTACTGAGCGAAATCTTGCCAAGAAATCAACAATCGGCTGATAGATGCTGATGTTGACAGCGATGTCCTGTAAAGGGTATGCGGGAAAAAAATACTCAAATATCACCTGTAACTAGGGTTGCCAGACGTCCGGCAAAGAGAGGACATGTCCTCATTTTTAGCCTAATGT
>JACEFZ010026777.1:702500-959563 GCA_014155875.1 Cepaea nemoralis
GACACTGGCAGCATAGTGTCCACAAATATATAATTCTTATGCGATTCGCTTATATACATAGCAAATACACAGCAATATAAATCAACACAGATGCGGGATGTTGTTAGAGGGACAAACAGACGCTGTCATTAATGGACGATATCAATCATGATGAATTTTCTTCAATGTATGCCCAGAAGTGCATCCACAAATAGCAGTGTCATTTGGGACAATGCGTTTGGAACATCACAGATAGGAAGGATAATTTGTTCTAGCAGCGGTCGGTAATATAAATATTTCAGTAACTGGATTCAGTATACAAGGAGAGGAGCATGGAGTATGGCTCCTTCATCTTCTTCTTTTGTACTTCTTTTTTTTTTCGTGAAGAGACCCAGTGAGGACGTGGCTATAATTTTCTGTTTTGTTGCTTGTACTAACCTCCTATATGATTTGTTCAGTGCCATTTTTACTTCGTATAGACAATCTTTCGTGTTCGTCCTCTCGCCTTGTATCCGATTTTCTCACGCAAAAAAGCTCGAGCTTGTTCCATTCTAGCTAAATGCCCGAACTATTTAATTCTTTGGTGTTCTATAAAGTCAGTAATCGGTGTCATCCCTACACTTGACCTTAGTCTCGCATTTATCTCTCTATCTCTTCTTGTTTGTCGAGCTTGTTTGTTATTCATTCCATCTCACATGATGTGATTTTACTGTGGTTTTTGTGTTGGCCCAGCACTGTCTATGTCAGACATTGGCAACACATCGGTGCGGCGAATAAAGCATCTTTCAGGCTTTTTGTTTTTTAAACCCATGTTGATATTTTGATATTTTAGAATAGTGCAATTTGATGGTTGAAGTTGTTTCCTTTCTGTATTCTCGTTTCTATTTTTCTATCTAATTTTCCATTCTCTGTGAACACATTATCCAGATACTATTATTCTCTTAAAAATAAAAACAAAAAGTCTTTACAATCGAGAGGATTGACTTCATTGCACCGGGTTGTATCCCATATTACTCGGTCTCTTTCGGCAGGGCGACCTCCGTATGAACTCCGTAGCTCCAGTGACGACCCCCAGGAGTCTCCGAGAAAAATGCACTTATGAACCGAAATCGAACCCACAACATTCGAGCGCGAGGCAGACAGTTTGACCACTTCGCCACGGAGACTCCTTTTACTCTCTAACGTATTATAATGATTTGCCATTTATGTCATACTGCACTTGCATTCGTCGAATGTTCATACATTCTGTCTTTTCGATGTTCATCTTCATATCAAAATGGAAGGCAATGACCATTCTCTAAAGCGTCTTTTGTGCACACGTGCTTAAAATACTGTCAGCCATTTTGTAATTGAGTGCCCAGCTATCCTAGATTTGATTAAGGTATTGCTTTTATTAATTGATTACGTGCCGAAGAATAATATACCGCCCGCCAAATGTGATCTCATATTTGGAAAGAGGGACGATATATCACCATACTAGGGTCATCATGTTATTTGTTTTGTTTCATGGTATCTTCCACAATTTTACGCTCGGTTAACGGAAATTTACATTATAATACTTGTTCATTTGATTCCGTACTACTGCCAGACGACATCTCGGGGTAAATATAATAATTCCAACGAAGTAACTTGTTAACAGAATACGGCTCGTAAATAACAGTCGCCAAATGCAGGTTTAAGAAGCCAAACCTGAACTGAAGAAGGAAATCTACTCCAACGGACTTTGAAAGTTGAAACGTTGTTTATTTTCCGCAGTGCTCAGGCTTGCAACAACAATAAGTATAAATATTATGATACTATGCCTGTTCTGACCAGGCGGGTAGTATTATAACAAGAATTAATATTAGTAATATGCCTAAAGCCGTCTGCACTCGAGTTCTAAACAATGTTCTTACTCGTCCATCCGGTGTCCTTCTCCCTATCTTCGCAATGTCCTTTCTGCCAATCATTAGACATCAAAATTCGGCGTTTGTCTGCCTGTTTCTTTGTGGCTTCGATGCATGTTGTGTCCATAGATTGTTCCGTCCATTCCAATTACTAATTCAGCCACAATTACTATATAAAGCCTGTGTTTAGCCAACCGATATTTCCTAAATCAACATGAGCTGTCGCTCCGAAGAATCTCCCAAGTCAGTCTGCCGTTGTTAATGTTGACGATCTTTGATGACGTTTCTGCGTTGATACGTCATGTGCTTGGATTTCTGAACATTTTGGTTTTGGGATTCTCTAATCTTTCTACTTTATCTTATTGCGTCACACCTGCTACTTGGCAACTACGTTTTGTCTAAATTCAATTTCTGCTAGTCATTGAATCAGTTACAGATAAATAAATGAAACACTTTGTGATAGCCAAGTAACAAGTATTGCATGTATATGCATGTATCACTACATGACAAAGGCCCATTCTTCTTCTTTCCTTCTTGCAATAGTGTCTTTGATGGTTCAACCAATAAACGTATTAACGTTATGAACTCGGCTGCTTCTTTGGAGTTTCTCTTTAGTTCCATATAGCTTGGAGTTTAGTGTTGATGCAGAGGGCCAGTATATCTTTCTGAACTCATTATACAGAGGATAATCCCGCAGAACAATTCAGCATTTTGTTTGTATAGTGTGCAGGATACTGTGGTAAAGCAGACAGACAGAGTCTTTTCATGTTCGTACTGAGTCCGAGAGGAGCATTTTGTGTGATATTCACTGGCACAGGAACGGAGCATAATGGGGACGACCCGTTGCCGTGAAGTTGGAACCGCGACTGACTGACTGACTGACAGATTGACTGACTGATTGACTGACTGACTGACTGACTGACTGACTGACTGACTGACTGAATGACTGACTGACTGACTGACTGACTGACTGACTGACTAAGTCCGTTATGCCATTCCCTTTGTGCAATAAGTCATTATCCATGAAAGTTAGAGAAAGAGGTCTTGCATGTTACATAGAACCAGTTTTAACATACGACTGCCAATCCTGGACAATTAGTAAACAGGTGAACACATCCATGGAAGCCTTGGAGATGTGGTTTTATAGAAGAATGTTGAACATTAATTGGACAGTCGAAATGAGCAATCTAGACGTTTTAAGGGAAGCTGAGTCGCAAAGAGACCGTATCAAAAACATCAACAAGAGGCAGTTATCGTTTTTTGGCCACGTTATGTGAAGACACAAACTGGAACATGTTGCGACAACCGGACAGATTTGCGGAAAGAGAGATAGAGGAAGGTAACGTGAGAATATTCTTGACAGTCTTGTGTCATGGCACGGAAGGGAGTCAAAACACAAACTGATCCATGACGCCGGAGATTGTAATTTATGGAGAGGCATGATCGCCCACACCAACCCGCTAGGCGCTGGATAATGATGACATTCCTGAGGTATAGAATGGATATCTATCCTCTTGGTCAACAATGTTGATCTTAGTTATCGTTGGGTTTATTCTAAATGCAATAGGCTTATGACGAGAGGGTATTCGACAATTGCCCTTTGAGAAGCATCATCATCAGCTTGAATCATGCCGATAAACGCGGTCGGTTATGGTACACCAACTTACACGGCTACACGTTTCTCAGATGAGGTATATATTCATGTTTCGAATATGCCTAGCCATCCATGTGTTTTTATACTTGGCTTCCCTTTGGTTTTGACTCATCAAATTTTCCAGTTGTCGCTAAGTTTTCCCATTTATTTCTCCTCATAACATGTCCAAATAACTTGAATGTCTACGTTAACATCATTAATCAGTTTACAGAATTAATTTGTTTTATGTCTGACCATGGTATTTGTTGCATTCTCCTAAGAAATCACATTTGACCTGCCATCAGATGTTTCTCAGCTTGTCTGTTCATAGTTCACGTTTCACGGGCATCCAAAACTGTGTATCCTATATAGCACGTTAACACTCCTGTATAGCACGTTAGCACGTTAAATCACAACAAAAAATATAATAATAATGGTAAATTATCTCAAACGACAACTAGCCAAAAAAACATTCCCATATGTATGGCACTTACAACTTCCTTAAGTATTTATAATGCCCATGTTAAACATTGCCTCAGTGAGTCATTTGTTATTGATTATTTTTCATGCGTTTTAATGCTTATTGTTCTTTTGTTGTCAAAAATTTGCTTCATAAGTAGTGTTGAATGAAAGAATGTATGAGAGGAAATAGAGAAGAAGGGCAGAATGTCAGACGGGCCTGCATGCCCAATTCTTATCCCCGTGAAAATAAAGATCTTCGTTCGTTCGTTTTCCTTTTTCTCACTGCAATTGACATCTTCTATATTGATGAATATGTTTTCATTCTATTCTTGCAAAAAGCTTTTTGTATTTTTACCTTAGCGATTCTTATTCTATTCTCTACAATGCATTCTCCTTCAGATATTACAACTGTTCCACATTAGTTGTACCGATTTAATTGCGTTAAGAATTTTACCATTTGCTTTGATGTTACATTGTGGTAATCCTTTCTTCTTGGGAATTATCATAATCTCTGTTTTCTTACAACTTTATTCTAACCCTATTTGCTCATTTTTGACAATAACAGCACCTACTAAATGCTGCAGACTGTTTATTATCTTAGTAAATGTTGTATCGTCTATATATCGTATATTGTTGATGTTATATTCTCCGATGGTAATTCCTCTCATACCCTTAACATTTATCATATTTTCAATATATCAAGAAAAAACAATCAGGAGAAATTAGATTAAAGAGCCAAAGACCCGCTAACGGAGCATAGTGCAATGCAATACAATAAAGACAACACGGGGCAATAGAATAGAATAGAATAGAATAGACAAGAATAGAATAGAATAGAATAGAACAGAATAGAATAGAATACGACGCAGTAAAGCACTGTGCAATACAATACACATATAGTTTTTCTAATATAAAATAATATAATAACACTTTCCTAATCAAACACCTCGAACAACAGTAAACAAAAACATCTCCCCCAACACACACACTTTTACAGCTTATACTCGGTTTGCTTTTAGCACTGGCTTCCAATTTTCATTCTGTTAACGAGCGAGAACAAGAGAAGAATTTCCTACGTTCTCACATGCCAAAATGCGTTTATGTTTTTTTTTCACATGATTCCTATCGTCTTTTTATTTGCTCGTTTGTGAAAATTTCGTTCTGTAATCAACATCAATCCCGTTTTATCCTCTAATCGGCTCTTAATTGTATCTCAGAGGCTTTTATATTCTTGCACGGTCATTTCTATTTTACTGTTGTTTTATAAATATTCTTTCATCTTAGTATTCAGGTTCGTGTAAATTCGTCCTGTAATCAACATCATTTTTTTACATATCCTACATTCAGCACTATGGAAGAGGCTTTTAAATCCTTTCATCGTCGTTTCTATTTTGTTATTGTGTTATAAATATTATTTCACCTTAGTATTCAGGCCTACATTTATTCTAACCCTAGTTGCTCATGTATAACTTTGGGAGTCTCCGTGGCGAAGTGGTCAATTCATCTGCCTCGCGCTCCGAAGGTTGTGGGTTCGATTCCGGGCTACGTCTTTCGGTTCACGAGTGTATATGACTGTGAGAACAGGAAGTTAAAAGAGGTGTGGGCCTATGAAAACACTATGCAGGAAGCCAAAGAAGATTAATAAACCAACACTGAACTGGTGTCATCAGCCGCTACACGCTGCGGGATTTACTGAGGAGGGGATCCGAGCACTTATGGACTGAATGGTTCGATGTGCAATGAGGATGATCTGAGGACTAACTAACTAACTAACTAACTAACTAACTAACTAACTAACTAACTAACTAACTAACTAACTAACTAACTAACTAACTAACTAACTAACTAACTAACTAATTAACTAACTAACATTGTGTTATCATGTATATACACATGTGAATCCACAACTGTGTGAAGGATTAAGGCTTTCGTGCTCCGTGCTGAGATTCTCCTTGTAAGATCTATGGAAGGGCTAATAGAGTCACAGCTGTACGGATGATCTGGTAGATACTTTCAAGACTCAGAACTACCTTTCGGAGCTACCCGATGTGGTTTTCGATATTATAATGGAGGAGGGGGAGCAGTATACCCATCTACTCACGGGAACAGTGACCTGAGATACTTTGGAATGCCTGTCGCATGTAGGAGTAAACATTGGGGGGGGGGGGGGGGGGTGCATAATGTGGCGTCGATATCATAACATGACATGAAATGACATACATGACATTCATGTCGTGATATAACATAGCGTAACATAAAATAGCACATATAACATACCATCACGTAACATAACATAGCATAGCATAACATAACATAATATAACATAAGATAGCATATTATAGCATATCATGACCTGATGTAATATAACACGGCACAACATAGCAAAATATAGCATAGCAAAGCATGGCATAATATAACATAACATTGTATATCATACTGAGAGAACAGGAAGCTTACTGCCAAAACAAAAATCCTTGTCTATCAAGCCTGTGTCCTTAGCACTCTTCTTTGTGGCAGTGAAACCTGGTCAACTTACTCACACCAAGAGAAACGTTTAAAGAGCTTTCATATGCGGTGTCTGCGAAGAATGCTTGGCATTAAGAGGCAAGACAAAATCACAAATACTGAAGTATTGGAAAGATTAGGTTGTGTGACGATATATTCCATGCTCAGTCTTCGTAGACTTAGATGGATAAGACACGTTAGGAGGATGGATGATGGTAGAATACCAAAGGACATCTTTTTTTGTGAATTACAGGAACTCAGGGTCGGCCTCTACTACAATAAAAAGATGTGTGTAAGCGGGGCATGATTGATACAGGCATTGATAATGCACATTGGGAGCAAGTCGCCGCTGAACGTGTTGCATGGAGGGCAACTATCAGAAATGGAATGAAGACAAAGGAGGAAATGATTGCAAATAAAGCACACACAGAGCGTGAGAGAAGTAAGACGGTGCATAATGGTGAAAATGACCATGTTTTCACATGCATTCATTGTAGACGAGCATTTACAGCACGAATTGGCCTTATCAGCTACATTCGCCACCGCCATGGGTTGTAGTTATTAAGCCTTTTAGAAGCACAATGTACTAAAAATTCGTCTATCAAGACAGAAAGGTGCCAATGAGTATAAGTATAACATAACATAGCGTAGCTTAATATATCATAACATACCATAGCATAAAATGGCATGATATAACATTGCATAGATAACATAAAGTAATGCAGCTGTACAGAACAGAATTACGAAAAATACAGGACGGTACGGCGACTAACCGCTAGGGTCTTCTCCGTGATTATATGTTGTGTTTTTGTGTATGTATTTGTTTGCTGATGAAGGCTAGTCGCTGCAACGTCCTGTATGTTTCGTAATTCTATTCTGTAACGCTGTGTTATATTATTTTGTTTACATAGATAACATAGTTCAGTATAACATGGCATGATATCACATAACATAGAGTATAATAACATAACTTAACAACATAACATAACACACCATAACACAGCACCACATTACACAATATAACAACGTAACATAACATAACATGGGGTTTGACATGCTCTTTCTACAGTGACATCTTTCAGCAAAGCAAATACTCCTTTACCCCCCAAACATTAATCGCTAATGGCAAGTGAATAAAGTCGCTGTACTTTATATGATACACCCAATGCATTGCATTTGTTCAAACAAACGACAGACCATTGATTTTTCACTCTTCAAAGACAAGTACAAAGCGTTATTGTTATTTCACAATCAGGGCAACCCAAGGACTCTGACTGGGAAGGCACACTGGCCTCTGTTGGGATGTCGATACTAACAGAATGAATAGGGCATGTCATGGACCCCTTATTGGGGTAAGCTTGACATGCGTGGGACTTTCAGAGGCGAACGTTGCATTGATCTTAACAAGTTAAAGACATTGGCTGCGGTAAAGCAAAGAAGTAAATTTAACTAATAGGGGGGGGGGTGGGGGGGGTGGGGGGGGGGGAAGGGGGGTTGTCGAATATGTTACCTATCATTATTGTTTCTTAACGTTTAGCAAATGTTCTGTTACGTGTCTTAAGACCCACAGCCGGTTTAGTTACATTATAAACAGTAAAATGTGTAAAGTGTCGAGAATGTTCCAGTTCTAAACTTCAGACGAGACGATAAATGTCTCATATTGCCTGTTTCGTATCAGAGCTTGAAGATGAGAAAAGTTATGGAGATGTTACAATATTTACTGGTTTATATTATATGGATAGGCCTGTATCGTTTTTACATATGTTACCTATCAATATCATTATCATCATCATCACTATTTTGGTTGTGAAAATTACCTTGAAACAATACACACATATTGAATCCTTGGTCATTCTAAAAATTACGTTGAAACAATATTACACGTCATATTTTGAATACCTGGTTAGTCTAAAATTACCATGAAATAATACCACACATCATAGATTGAATATTTGGTCATACTAAAATTCACACTGAAACAATATTACACGTCATAGGCTAAATCATTGGTCATTCTAAAAATTGCCATGAGACAATATCACACGGCACATGTTGAATCCTTGGTCATTCTAAAAATTACCCTGAAATATCACACGTCATGGGCTGAATCCAGTTTCTTCCTCTGCTGCGTTCATCGGGAGTATTTTTTTTTCCAGACGTAATTGCGTTGTGTCCGGTTTTATGCCTGTAGGCCGATACATCCCACTTCAGTTTGTTGACCGGGTTAGCCTTCCCGGGTGAATCCAGTTTCATGCGGGTCGAAACTTCAAACTACCAAACTGCAAAACTGTCAAACCGTAACACTGCTTATGATATAATAGAGACTAACGTATTAGCGAGTGTGAGCAACAACCATTCCGCGACTCCTGCTCAACGCTAGCGACCAAGTACCACATAACACTGCTCAGTGGTTCTTTAAAAGAAGGTAAACGATCCTTCAATTCTTCGTACACGATGATAGACCCATATTTCTTTAAACCAATCGGAATTGGTCGGTCCTCATGGCGAAGGGTTTAATGACGCGGTTCGTGATCCCTTATACCCGCGTTCGAAACACAGCTGCGCGCGATTTGGCAGCAGATCACGTTGCGCTGGTTTTTTTTTTTACCTAAATGGTATGGGTGCCGGTCGTTCAGAAAGTAATGTCAAACTACTGAACGTAAACTTGCCAAGTCATCAACAACAGCAAAAAATGCTTTTGTTGACTGCAAATGTCCCGTAAAGGACATGCAACTAACTTTTTAAATCGGCATTGGGTGTGCGATGTGTGGGTATCACACGGGCAACCTTGACTTCGCAAGACAATTCCTGACCCCATATTAGGCTGGCTTGTCCGGGCAGCCCAGGTCAATTTTTAAACATATCCACCCTCGATACGGATTCTAACCCATTACCACTAAGCAGACAGCCAAGCGTCTAGCTACTACGCTCCCGCTGCTGCGATGAATAAAAATAAGTCTTAAAAGTCGAAAGGATCGACTTGACTTGACTTTATTCTTAAACACAAATTCAAAATTCGGTCTCGTTCAGCCTGCTTCTTCAGTTGCAGCTAAAGTTGAGATCCGTGGTTTTTGTGGGTTTTACCCTGTTTCTGTCTTTGCGCTCTTGCGAGTGGGTCTTGACTCGGACTGGTTGTATAAGCGTTTGTGTCTGTGACGTCAGCTGGGTGATTGGCGGTGAGTTATCCTTTGTGCCCGTCTCCTCTGGCGGTTTCTTTGTTCAAAGTTGGCTTTTGGCCCGTCTGTTTTGCTACGATGCAGTCCTTATAAGGACTCTTTTCTTGGCTATGTGACTATGCCTTTTTGCCTTAACATCTCGTAGAACACGGCTTGAGCTTTTCTCCACTCCGCCTTTTTTGCTTTTTCGGCTTCGTCTTCGCTCCAGTTATCTTCAGGTGTGTCGGAAAGCTCCTCTAGGCTAAATGCATCAACCTGGCAGGATACTTATTTCCTCTTGAGTCGCTTGGACTTAGTGGTTGGACTTCTGGTTCTTTTTTTTCGGGTTGTTCTTTGGTTTGGTTTCGTCTTGTGGCTTCTCTGCGATCTTACGCGTGGCTTCTGCTGGTTTGTTCTGGGTTATTTCCCTTTCGGCTTTTGGCAGTTCTCTTTGGGTCTGGATTTTGTGTAGAATTTCTTCGTTATCCCTTTCAATCTGTGCCATGCGTTCCACCCCTTGCTTGATGCTGTGCTGGATTCCCTTCAAGTCAGTCAGCAGTTTCTCATTGTCACTGGGTGGTGTCGGTGATTGCAGTAGCTTGACTTGTTTCTTTAGCTCGTCAATCTGGCTTTGCTTTTGAGATCTTTCAGCCTGTGAGTTGCACGTGGCTGTCTCTTACCTCCGCATTGCTTCCTAGTATTGAGTCTTTGTGGTAATGACGATCTTTAAGACGTCTTTGTGTCTTTGGAGGTACGGACAGCCCAGGTATCTTGCTCCATGCTTGCCAAGGCAGTTGGCATACTTTATGTTGTTGTTGGGCATTCGGAAGTCCGTGTCTTGTTTGGTCAGCGGGCTTTCCTTGAATGCATGGTGCTCGGCTCAGTATTGGCAAATCTCTGTCTTGCTGCGACATGTTGTTCTGCTGTGGCCGGCCCTCTGGCATGGCATCTTGAGCATTGGTGATTCTTGCGATGAATCGTTCAGGCTGTTGTGCTTTCTTGTTTATCGATACCTGGCGTGGTATCTCACTGCCCTCAGTCGCCACCACCGCTAAAGGGGTTCTTGGAGTACGTCAGAATCCGCCTCGCTTTCAAGATTCGGATGTGGAGATTCTCCTGTTGCAGTTGCTTAAAGATCTGTTCATCTGTCTGCTCCACTTGGATACGTTTGAAAACCCATCTGATTGTCTGTAGGTCGGTGTTTCCGACACTGGTGTCTTTCTTCACTCTCTTCTTCTCAGCTGTCTTGGTTCTTGTTTGTGGTGGGTTTTCGTCGGTCTTCCTCGTGGCAGCTTCATTTGTGGCTACTGTAGGTTCTGGTTCTTTGCTGCAGCTCACAGGTAGGTTCTCTTCTCTCGTCATCTTTGAGGTCTCGGGGGCTTCCACGTTGCTCATCTTGTAATTCAGGTAACTTTTGGTGTTTTTCTTGTCACGTGCCAGCTTCTCCCCTATCAGGTTTCTTGAACAGTTTGTGTGACTTGTTCTCGATTGCGCTCCGCAAGTGCGAATGCGACCCGAAATACAAAATGTGGATCGACTTAATTGCCCCGGGTTTTATCCCATACGGCTCCGTCTCTTTCGGCCTGCTGAAAGCGTCGCATAAAACACGAACTCCGTAGCTCCAGCGACGACCCGCAGGAGTCTCCGAAAAAAATGCACTCGTGGACCGAAAAACATAGCACGGAATCGAACCCACAACGTTCGGAACACGAGGCAGACGGCTTGACCACTTCGCCACGGAGACTTCCGAGCCTTTTGTTAAGACTTTGCCGTGAATTATTTTAGTTACGTAAAATGTCTAATGAATGTCTTTAGCAAACCGAAATATGTGGTTTTCCCCACAAAACAATGTTATTCAACCGAAATCTTTTGTGGTAGTTTCTTCTTTCTTCTTTTGCCCAACAATTTACGCCGTGAGTCGTCGCAGAGAGGAGGCAGGTGTGATATTCTGTTTCGCTTGTCTTGTTGCTTGTACCAACGTCATATTTTATTTTGTCAATGTCTCTTTCACTCCATCTAACCGACTCTTCCTGGGTCGTCCTCTCGCCTTGTATCTCGATGTTCTTGGCTATACTGTTCTAGCTGCTGGTTGGTCTTCTCCCAGTCTATCTTATTGTTCGAAGCATTTAATTTTCTGGCATTCTATAAAGTCAATTATCTGTGTTATCCCTACACTTGATATTAGTTTCTCATGTGCCTCTCTATTTCCTTTTGTTTTTCCAGCTGCGTTGCTTGTGCATCATGTTTCTCATTGTGTTATTTTACGCCTGTGTTTTTCTAGTACTGCCTTTGAAAGTTTCTAGTTTATTAAAATGGGCCATTTATACTTGTAGGTACCTTAAATGTCCGATGAAAGCTGAAGTTAACCGACATGTCATGCACGTTTTTAATTAACCTAAATAGTTGCTGACAAGTTGCTTAATTCAATTGCCCGATGAATGATTTTTGTCAATCGAAATGCTTGATTTAATGTGTTAGTTCATTGACATGTCTGAGGAATGTTGTAGTTAACGCAACCTGTCTGATTAAAATTGCAAGTTCACAGGAAATTCGATTTAATACATTTGCTAAAACATACCCTAATTGTGTTAGTTAACCCAAAATGTCGAATAAACATATTAATTAACCTAAATGTTTCGTTCAGTGAACCAAAAGGTGCGGAAAATACAATCGCATTGGATAGGACACACACTGACAAAACCAGAAGGTAATATATCTAGACACTTTTTTCTATAACCCACATGGCAAACGGAATATTAAAGTTAGTTGCGTATCCTTTACATGGCGTCTCAGTCAACACCAGCATTATTTGCTGTTATGATCTCTTGCCAAGTTTACGTTCAGTAGTTTACCATTGTTTTCTGAACGACCAGCACCAATGCCATTTCGTTAAAAAAAAACAACGCAAAGCGGTCTGCTGCCAACTCGCCCTCAGCTGTGTTTCGAACGCGGGTATGCGAGATTACGAACTATGTCCGTAACACCTTCGCCACGGAGCATGCAAACAACATTATAACGGAATCTAAACCACACGGAGAAGAGAACTGCAGAGATGAATAATATTGGCCTGGTTTGGTTGAGGACCTAGAGTCCCAGTGGTGGATAGAGTGAAGAAGAAGAAGAAGAAGAAGAAGAAGAAGAAGAAGAAGAAGAAGAAGAAGAAGAAGAAGAAGAAGAAGAAGAAGAAGAAGAAGAAGAAGAAGAAGGAGAAATAGGAGGAGAAGGAGGAGGAGAAGGTACAGACAGTACAGAAAAGTTTCATAGTACAGAAAGATGTAATACATTTAGCGCACACAAAAACACATTTAGTGAACTTCTGAGCAACCTTGTTTGACGTCAGTGTATCGTCATAGTTAACCCTTTCGCTAATTGTGTTTTTGTCTTCGCTATGACATTAATATTAACGACCGGAATCATTTCCCCTTGTGTTGATTACAATGGTTCCGTCGCCCTGCTACTGAGTTGAGTTGGAGCGACACTGTGAGCTGTGGATTTCATGCGGAGTGCTTTTACATCTGTCCGGGGTTGTCTGTGTCGTGAACCCCATGTTTGGAATAAATGGCCGTCGCAGGTTTCTGACCCAACTGGGTTTCCTTATGCAGTAATGTGTGGCTGCTGGTTTTCTAGAGACTGAGTGACTGCCGCTTCCATCGACGATGAACTGTATTTTTCGTGGCGGATTTCTATGTTGGCTTTCTGGCAGCGGCATTATGCGTAACATACTTGCGGGATGTTGGTTTATTCAGACTCCTCTCTGTTCCTCTTTTCACATGGAGCAGTAAAGAGCATTCTGTGTGATATTCACTGGCACAGGAATGGAGCATTATGGGGCAACCCTTTGCCGTGAAGTTGGAACCGAGACTAACTAACAACCAACTTGTTGATGCGATGGAATGTCTTTAGTTCTTTCCATATGCTCTACAGTTGTGGTTCTGTCATACCACTTTAGTGCTATTCTGCGCAGTCACAGCTTAATGAATGTTTATACTTTTTTTAGTAATTGTTTAATTCCCTCTACTTATTTTATATCTATAGAACAATAATGATTTCGTGCTAGGATTAAATTTTCAAGGTTTAGTAGTAGAATACATGGACTTTTGACTTCCACGGTGCTATAATATTTGCCGTCTCACATCCGGCCGTCTCCACACTCAACCAAGACAGGATTCAGCTAAGTAACCTCTGTATTTTCTATGTAGTGATTATTTTATTAGTTTGGTGTCTGTGTACCTAATAGCCTCAACCCAAATGAATAGTGAAAATCACAACTTATATCTTAACATAGCAAACACAAAGATAATGCATACAGATAAAACTAACATGGAGAAAGAAATATACATTAATGGGGAAAAATTGGAGGTGGTGGAAAATTTTGAATATATTGGGTCATTGATTACCAACAACGGGGACACAATGAAAGAAATTAAACGGCGACTATCAATTGCTCTTCAAAGACTAAAACAGCTGAATAAATTATGGAGTGGGACAGAGAGAAATACAAAAATTAGATTTTTAAGAGCATGCATCTTTCCCATTGCAACATACGCCTGTGAGACATGGACACTTACTAAACAAGCTGAACAGCGCATAAACGCCTTTGAATATAAATGTTATAGACGAGTTCTAAAAATATCTTGGGTAAAGAAAAGAACAAATGCATCCATACTTCAAGAGTTGAATATTGAAGAAGGTTGGCTATGAAAGACGATAAAACAAAGAAAATTGAAATATTTTGGTCACTTGAAACGTCACGAAAATTTGGAGAGAACAATAATGGAAGGGTATATGCCTGGGAAGAGGGGAAGAGGAAGGCCAAAGAGAAGATGGATGCAGGATGTGGCGGATGATCTCCAGATGGGTGTATCAGACGCGGGACATCTTGCTTATGATCGAGAGGTTTTCCGGAAGGTTGTTATGGGAGAGAGGTTCTGCAAAGGACATGCTACGGAATGAATGAATGGTGTCTGTTTTGTTGTGTTCTGTGCTGACGAAGGCTTTGGCCGCAACGTTCATTTTGTTTCTTGTAATCGTGTTCTAGTAAAGCTCACAATCTACTTATCGTATTTTGGTAATTCATTCATTTATAATATTTGCCGGTATCGTTTGCATTCTTATTTTAGCATCTTCATCTGTTAGTCGTTAGTCGGGGTTCCTACTGCGGGAAAAGATTCATCGCATAATGCTCTGTTCCTGTGCCAGTCAATATCGCACAAAATGCTCTTAACGGTCCCATGTGAACAGTGGAACGTGTAGCAGTTTCGACAAACTAACAGCACTTTCCGCTGCCAGAATGCCAACACAAAAGTCCATCACTAAAATTACAGTTCATCGTCGATAGAAGCGGCAGTCACTAGAGAACCAGCAGTTGCATACACATTGCTGGGTAAGGTAAAACCAGCTAGTTCAGCAACCTGCCCTCCGTCATTTTTTTCTCGAGGTATGGTGTCCGCCTCGAGTGCTGGAGGTCCCGGGTGTAAGCCCCGGTGAGGGCCGGGAATTTTTCACGTGGACTTCTAGTAATAAAATTTCCCCTGGTCTCTCGATAGTGAGATCTGACACCCGTGTGTATTGTTGCGCACGTAAAACATCCCTTGGCAGTTGGAAATCGAAAAAGAGTTGCCTAAAGGCTCTGCCCGGACAAAATTTCGAGATTAAACATCTACCCAAAGTATTTCAGGATTCTCGACGGTGCTACGGAATTCGTGCACTGAGCTGATATTCTCCGGACTCAGGCTTGAGTTAGGAGTAGAACGGAGCACATATGGGATACACCCGTGTGCCGTGATGTTGATCCGTCAACTAAACTAAACTAAACTAAACTAAACTAAACTAAACTAAACTAAGCTAAGCTAAAAAAACAAAAAAACAAACAGAAACGATTGCCTACTGATGGAAAACCCAACGTTTACGTCATAGTGATTGATATTGTGAACACATGTAAATGTTATTTGCAGAAGCCAACAATAGATTTACTGAACTTTTAACGACATTTCTTGAAATTTTTAAATACATTTAACTGAATTTGTTAATGACATGCCAAGGAACTGTTAATATTGCATGGAACTGTTAACAACATTTCACAGAACTTTAAACGACATGTCATATATCTTAAACAACATTTCCTGGAACTTTTCACGACAATTCACGAAACATTTCACAACTTCTCACTGACTATACACATTTCACGGAACTGAAGCCATTATTTGTTAGGAAGCTTAGCTACATTTAAAAGCAACATGTCATATTTCACGGCGCATTTAATGTTATCTCACGGGACTTTTAACATTTTAGAGACTTTGCATCATAATGTCTAGGAATGTCTAGAGACATTTCACAGAACCTTTAACATCATTTCACGAAATCTTAATGTTTAATGGAATCTTGATTTAAATACAATGACCAATTCGGTAATGATTTAATGCACGTAGATTCTGGCTATCACGTGCATTAAAGATCTAGTTACACGGACATATAGAGCACCAGTGAGAAAGCTTCATTACTTCATGGCCTTGACGTCTGACGTTCAACGCATTATTTCAGCATCCAAAGTGAACCTTATTCCCCACGGTTGCTGTGAACTGGATTGAATATTTCTGCAGCCAAAGCGATAGCAGCATTTCATGAGTTAAAGAATATTATCTGCAATTTATTTATGTTGATTGAAAAGAGTTATTAAGAAATAAATCCAGCCCATCCTGATGTACGGAAGCGAATCGTATGTAATTAGTAGCAGACAAGTGATAAATATGGAGAAGCTACGGAGATTAACTGATTAAGTGCCATGGGATGATTAATTGTCTTAAGGGACTTCCGTGTATCTTCCATAGGCTTATACACAGTAGTTTTCCCTATTTAACCCTCTTTACTATGATATATAATATAACATGCCTGGTAACATACTAACAACTTTGAAGTCATAACTGTGACACACACATACTCCCGATGTTCCGCTATCCATTTCTGTTTGGTCCATACATACATTTTGTTTGGCACTGAATCTGCTAGAGAAGGATAATAACACAGTGGACAGATAGAAAGAGTAATGGGGATATCGCGAAAGAAGATAACTCACAAAGGGAACTGGTTACTTGGATCAGAAGAAGACAGTCTACATTCTTTAGTCATGTCACGAGAAGGGGAAAGAACGAGTATGTCGACGCAACATAAGAGTTGGATGGCAAGAGAGGCAATGGGAAGACCCCCCCCCCCCCCCCCAAAAAAAAAAAAGAAGCTGCGAGACAATTTGATATCTTTGAGGAACTCAGGATCAGAAATGACTAGCAGTGTGCATGACAGAAGGCTGTGGAAAGACACGGTCACCAACGCGACACGATATGCGATATACCATTCACGGAGACAGATACTTTGCAGCAGTTGCTGCTTGTGCATACACGGGTTATCATCATCATCATCATCATCATCATCATCATCATCATCATCATCATCATCATCATCATCATCATCATCATCATCATCATCATTTACTCTTCCCTCGCTTTGCATTCAAGCCTAGTCCAGACATGTCCTACTACTTCTAATGCACTGCACTGATTTTCATTTGTGGATAAGCTTTCCCTGTTACCAGTGTCCCTCGCCAATAGGCGAACCCACTCCGACTTCTGAAGTACTTGTAATTTACTTCCTCAAGTAAAAGACGAGAAGTAAACATTTTAGTCCAACTGACCGGTGTAAGGACTGAATACGCTACGTCGGTATCAGTTAGTTAGTCAGTTAGTTAGTCGACAGATCATCCTCATTGCACATCGAACCATTCAGTCCATAAGTGCTCGGATCCCATCCTCAGCAAATCCCGCAGCGTGTAGCGGCTAACGGCACCAGTTCTGTGTTGGTTTATCAATCTTCTTTGGCTTCCTGCGTAGTGTTCTTGTTTGGCCACCCCTCTTTTAATTTGCTGCTCTCGCAGTCTGGCCATTGTTGTAGATTCACAGTCATCACTTGGTTCTCGCAAAAGTCTTACTTCTCGTAGAGCATTCAGAATGTCAGCCTGGTCCAGGTGCGTCCGCCCTCCACAGTAGCCTCACCTGCGAACTTGTCAGCCCGCTCATTTCCTTGTACTCCCGCATGCCCTGGCACGAAGATGAAACTAATCTTTGCCAGCCGAGACCGCTCCAGAGGTATCATCACATAGGGAGTTTAAGAGCGTAGACTCCTGTACACAGCGGGAATTTAAGAGCGTACACTCCTGTCCTTTCGCCCATGTTTCTGTATTATTATCAGTATCATGTATTTTACACAGGAGATCGTCTCAAACACTGCAGTTTTCTTCGCTTCCAAGATAATCAAAGACATCATTTCAACAACGATTATAAACATAAGCGTAAGCAAATGTCATAATCTTCTGTGAAGTCCTTGAGACTATTAGTCACGTCGCGGGTGGCCCTGAAGTTCATTCACAGATTCATTGCTAATTCTCCCGCCTCAGACCTTTCCCTGCATATGGTGTCCGCAACGTACTGTGTCCATCTTTATGCTGGTCAGTCCCCGCGTATTTTTCTAGGACTCATGCTCGAGGGAAGAGACCAGGGGGAAGACCGAGCAGTAAATACCTGGATGGCTTGGCCATGTGGCATTTTCGAGACAGGAACACGGAGCTGATCCACGACTCTGGTGATAGAGTGAGATGGCAAAACTTGACCGCCACCGCTTATCGGCATGGCACACGATGGATGGATGCTTTTAGTCACTGTTCTAAGAGGTCAACATGACCGAAAGGATAAGAGTGACCGTTCTTAAACTTCCGGTGTGCTGATGCCGAAGTAGCGGGTACAACTTCTACACTGTTCATCTGTACTAAAATGTTGACTTCTCGTCTGCGACTTGGGGACGTAATATATAAGTACCTCAGAAGTCGGAGAGGGTTCACCTGATGACAAGGGACACTGGTAATAAGAAAGCTAATCTACTATAGTGCATTCACATTTGTCTGCCTCCATATAAAAATCCATATTTCAGTAACCAACTGAGGGGAAATGATGAGATTTAGCATATAACCTTATCATTATGTCCACCCAACGAACAAAATTTTGTTCTGAAGATTGTACAGCAGATTTCAATGTTTGTTTATATGCGGTATATAATTTACGGTTCAGAGATGAAGTGCATATTATAAAATGTATTGCATCTTAACCCAGAAACATCAGCGTTCAATGGTGAATTTTCTCCGCGGTGCACGGGAATTTCCTTAAGAGAAACACGTCACGTAGTGGAAAGGAAGTGTTCAGAGGTGTCGTTAATAATGTGAGTGCTTTCATGAAACGTGATTATTTTATAAATCTTACCATTTATCGCTAACATTTGAATGTGTGTATATTGTTGAATGGGATTGAATGTGAAATTGTGTACACTTCAAAGCATCGTTATGAAGTTGTCCACATATTTGTGTCAAGAAGCTGGTCGTAGGAAACTGTTTCATACTATTAAAACTCTTGAGAAAAGAACAGTGCATGCATTGGGTTTGAGTAAACGGTAATTTAGTCGATAGATGCAAGAATCTGGAATGAAACCATCACGCAATAAGCAAACGGTAGGTAGAAAGACAATTGTAGACAGCTTTGACAAGGATGTCATAAGGCGAGCTACTATAAAAATGCTGGATGCCAAAGAAGCAGTGATTGCAAACAAAAAAAACTTAGGGTTTGGTTGAATAAGAACAATAACATAGAGCTATCCAAAACAACTTTGTGGAAAATTATAAGGACATTAAGGGGGATGAGTGGTCTCGAGGTATGGTGTCCGCCTCGAGTGCTGGAGGTCCGGGTTTCAAGCCCCGGTGAGGGCCGGGATTTTTATCACGTGGACTTCTAGTAATAACAATTTCCCCTGGTCTCTGGGTAGTGAGATCGGACGCCCGTGTGTATTATTGCGCTCGTAAGAATTCCCTTGGCAGTTAGAAATCGAAAAAGAGTAGCCTAACGGCGCTGCCTGGGCAAAATTTCAGTTTAAAAATCTACCCAAATTATTTCAGGATTCTCGTCGGTGCTACGGAGTTCGTGCACTGAGCTGAGATTCTCCGGACTCAGGCTTGAGTTAGGAGTAGAACGGAGCACTTATGGGTTACACCAGTGTGCCGTGATGTTGATCCGTTGACTAAACTAAACTGAACTAAACTATAAGGACATAAGGCTTCACTTTTAGAATGTACAAGAGAGGTAGAAATATCATTTGCGAGCAACCGCATTTAGGAGCCGAGGGAAGCAGATACCTACTTGAAATACGGGAAATGCGCAAAGAAAATTATGACATAATGTATTTAGGTGAAACTTTGATCAATGTGCACCACACAAGTGAAAAGGAATGGCAATCAGTCGATGGAAAGATAAACCGATATGTGCCCAGCAGTAAAGGACAGCGTTTGGTCATAGCCCATGCTGGTAGTACGCATAATAGTTTACGACAGAATGCTGGACTCGTGTTCGTATCAAAGTATATATACAGTAGGGATTATCATAATGAGATGAATGGTAATGTATTTAGAGATTGGCTCGAGAATACAGTGCTTCCATCCCTAGATAGACCGCCTTGTTTAATCATGGACAATGCATCATATCACAATTTAGTTGCCCAAGAAGACAAAATATCTACAGCATCGAGCACAAAGGAAGCAATAAAGATATGGCTCCCAAGGGAAAATATACAATTTCCAGAAAAGTATTTAAACTACAGTTGTTGTCCCTTGTAATACAGGAGCAAAAAAGCAATAACTATCACATCGACAAGTTGATAGAAGAGCATGGCCGTAGGTGCTTGAGACTTCCGCCGTACTATTCTCATTTACACCCTATAGAATTTGTGTAGGCTAAAATTAAAGGACAGGTGGCAGCTGATAATATTACATTCAAATTGTCTGACGTCAGGATACTAACCCAGACCGCGCTATTAAATGTTGATAAAAGTTACTGGAAAAAATGTGAGGACCATGTGTTGAAAGAGGAAGATGACTATTGGAGAAAGGATGGATTTAATTTTATGCAACCGAGAGCAGTCATCAAATTCCTACTGGAATTGTCCGACACAGATTAAGGTCTGGGCAGATATCACAGACATTAATCCACATGCACACCTACTGGGATAATTTGCTCCAACTATTCAGAAGAATTGCAGGCCTTAAACATGACAGCATCGGCACAAACAATACAACTTGCTAATGGCAACAGTTTGTATTCCACACCGATGAATTGTTAGTTCCGCAAGCCCTCAACAGTGACAAACAACTGGCATAAAACAACAACAACAACAACACTTAACGCATTTAACACCAACAGCAGAGTAATATTGCGATGGAAGCTGACATATTGTGGTATAATAAGTAACGTGAGAGCAAACACGTTGTCAAATTAGGGGATAACACACGAACTTACCAATCAATCTATAACTTCAATGAAAAGAGGACCTACATCTTGGCTGTTAAGAAGAAAGCCCACTACAGAGACATTGAAAACTATATTTGTCGTGCAAAACAGGTAGTCATGTTCCGTCTCTGAACGGTAAACAGCAGAGTAGACTATATTTCACAAAGACTCAAAGTGGGTCTGTCACCCATGTGTACGTGTGAACAAACTACACAGACAGCTGAACAGATCCTTAAAAATTGACAGATGATGACTAAATTGCGGTATCATTTGTGGTCACTCCATACGCACATTAACGCACAACTATTTGGAAGCTTTCATGAGCTCCATATAAAAAGCTAAATGCATCCTAGTAACATGGCTCTTTGTTAACACATTATTAACCAGCAGCTGAAGAAACAAGAAGGAAATGAAAAATAAGGTAAGAAATATATTTCTTCTACTTTCTTGTCAGTTCCACATTATTTACCTCATGCCTCTGTAAATTCTCTGTCTTTACTAATATTACACATTGCACCCCTCTCGGGAGTCTCCGTGGTGAAGTGTTCAAGCCGTCTGAGTCGGGCTCATAAGGTTGTTGATTCGATTCCGGGCCGCGTCCTTCAGTTCACAAGTGCATTTTTTCGGAGACTCCCGAGGGTCGTCGCTGCAGCTACCGAGTTCGTGCTTTGTGCGACGCTTTCCGCCCTGCGGAAAGAGACTGAGCCATATGGCATAAAAACCCGGTGCAATGCAGCCAACTTTTAAGCGAAATTTTTTTTTATTGCGCCCCTCCCATACGAATCTGGCTACGTCTTGTACTTGTATCGTCAACCGAATTGACGTGCATTACTGTAAAACAAGTAGGGTGAATTCACTACATTTTCGCCAAAACATCAAAGAAATGTCGCGACTTCGATGATTTAAGTTGCCTTTTGACCTATAAAAGACATTCCTTGGGTGGGGGTAAATTTAAGACGGCAGGGAAAATTTCATAACGATGCAACAGACAGTTTTTATAGTAATTGCTCGTGAACAAGGGCACGCAAATGTGAACAGACTATAGTCAACGTGAATCCGGTGAGCCCGAAGCAGTAGCACGTGTGTGGAGTTCCCCTAAGTTCAAACCGAGGGAACGACAAAATAATAAAATGCTCTGTTCTTGCCAATCCAGTCTGACAGTTAACATGACCAAAGTATTTCAGTTACCGAGACACTGACTGGCAGCTTGTGGGCTTGACAGACGATAGTTTGTTACATTGTGCTTAACAAAATACAGGCACAACAACTATACGTCTACATAGCTCAAAGCCTGTCAGGCTGAATTGTAGAGACCACGTGTTGCCCATGTAGCATGATCCCTCTCTCGGCTTGCCTAGTTTGCTTCAGAGGAAAGTTAACAACAATATATCTGGTACAAAGCAACCTGTCAGATCAGGAAAGCAATGCTCTATCTGTCCACCTGTCGGAGCTTTGATCCTAGACCAGTTATCGACCAAGGCCAAGGGTCTGGCCTGTCCCGCCATGACATTTATTCTTTAGGTTGCATTTCTTCGCACTAGGATGAGGCTTGTATCCTCCCAATTGCATGTCTCGGCACGAAGCCGTTGGCATATATGTAGGCTGTCAGGTTTGGTGTGCGACGCCATATATTTGGCACTAAGAGACATCTAGTAGTACCGTCTACTGTTATATGGTAGCTCAATCATATATGCCTAAGAACTGACAATAAAGTACATATAGTATAATATGAAAGTAAGGCCTATTGAACAACATATGCATTCATCACTGCTTTGTGGAGTAGAGACCTGGACCTTTAGTGAAACAGCGGAACATAAAGTAGAGACATTGTGTAAAATGTCGAGTGCATTAGCGAAGTTGGTAGCAAACTACGCCGGTAATTCAATGAGCACGGTCGGTCGTGGGTTCGAAGCCTGGGCTAGTCGCTTGTCAAAGTTAGGGACAGATTGTTCACTATTTATCTCTGCTCTCAGGCCGACAACATGTGATGGCGTTTTCACCCCACAAACCCGTAGCAGAAAACTGCTCCGGAGCATTTATTTGTTTGTTTGAAATATGGTCTTGAGAAGAGTGGGCGAGTTTCTTGCACGGAAAAAAAGGATAAATAAGGATGACCTAGAACAGGCGCTGTTGTAGAAATCAAAAACAAAGAACAGTGTACTTTGTGCACAACTAACAATAAACATCTACCGAAAACCGTAAATAGGGAGAATATTTGATAGCTAAAGATGAGGATACAATGTTTGAAGTATATTGTAAGGCCAAAATCTGTGACAAGGCGTCCAAGAGACAAGTGGACTGACAGTATCAAGATATAGTTATGATACAGCCTGGCAGGTTGTACAAGGAGAACTGAGAATGACACTCACAGAACTGGCAACAAATCACATATTCACGCATATACTCGATCAATAACCGCCGTCCCGCCCGTGACGTACTAAATCGGCCATATTATTAGTCCGAGCCGCATTTGGTTGCTGTCTTATTTTAGATTGTCTAACAAGCAATTATTTAAAACAGTATTGTCTTTTCCTACCATTATTTTGGAGTTGCTCCGGAACCCAGAAAATCATCTTTTCCACTTCCACTTATACCAATAAATCCGGGGCCGTAGAGCCACTTCAACTGATCTAGATGATGACCCTTGTTTGAATCATACACCTCAGAAATATCCGAGGCTGACATTCCACAGAACAGACCAAGAGTAAATATGAAGACTACCATCTTGACTGGAGTCTCAGAAAGTGGAAGTAGCAGACGTAATCACGGGATGGGATCATCATCTTATCTCATCTTCTTTGTCTTGTATTGAGATAAAGTATAAACAGTAAGAGAGTACTCGTTTATGCGCTTCATGTATCGAGATTCCCATGGACTGTGCTATTAACTCAATCCATCGTTTACGTGGCCAGCCTCTTTTTCTGTTTCCCTCTGGTCTGTAAATCATAGCTTACTGTGGTATACTGTTAGCTGGTAACCTACTTACCAGGAAAATCCATTTGACTTGTTGCCTTCTAATAAAATCTAGCACTGCTATAACCCCAACTTTAGTCTCGATTTCTTCATTTCTTCATTTCTCTCTTCTTGATACATTAACTATTCTTCTCAGGAATCGCATTTCTGTTGTTTTGATTATTCTTTTCCTTGCTTCTGTCATTGTCAAAGTTTAATACTAATCGGAGGTTATAATGTAAACAATATACGCTTTGCAGTTGACATAGTATTGGTGGCGGATAAGCAACAGACCTACAACAATTGTTGGACATTGTAGTAACAGAGAGTGCATAGAAAGGACTCTTCTTGAATATCAAGAAAACGGTAACAATCGTGATATCAAAGAAAATAGTGACACCAAAATGTAACGTAGAAATAGAAGGTAACATTCTTAACCAAAAGGATAAATTTAAATACTAGGGGCATTTATAACATGGTCTGGCAAGAATGCGACAGCGAGGGGTGGCGAGGGGTTCTGACCGACGATCAACGCTCAGAGGAAAGGTGAGACAGACATATAATCAAATTGCTACTGGAACTAATGGTGTTGGAACTCTTCGCTGGCTGCTGCGGATGGGGACGGCGCGCTTATGGGAATGCCCCGATTGCTGTTATGTCGATTCCTAAATCAATCAATCAATCAATAAAATCAGATGAAAGATAAAAGATTAAGAGCAGAATAGGGCAGGTAAAAGCCGCATTTCAGAAAATGAAATGTATCTTATGCAATAAGTCGCTATCAATGAATGTAGGAAAGAGAGTGCTGAAATGCTATATAGAACCAGTTTTGCTGTATGGCAGCGAATCTTAGAATGTAAATGAACGAATTAGGAAGAACTTAGAAGCAACATAGATGTGGTTTTTGAGACGAAAGTTGCGAATTCCTTATACTGCTTCAGTAACTAACAACGATTGCCTGAAAGAGGCTAATGAAACTAGAACATTATATACAACAATACGAAAGAGACAAACAGCTTTCTTTGGTCATGTGATGAGAAGAGGGACATTGGAGAAAATCGTGACAACTGGAAAGATCGAGGGGATGAGAGGCAGAGGCAGACCAAGAGAAATGATGCTGGATGGATTGAAACGGTGGCATGGAGGAATATCAGCAGCAGAGTTGATCCAGGACACCGAAGACCGAGATCTGTGGAGAGCCATGAACGCCTACGCCAGCTGGCAGGGCACTTCATGATGATATTCAAGTTTGGTATTGGTAGCAGCAACTACTGATGTATGTTTGTTCTCTAGTATTGATGTCATTTATCCAATGGGTTTGATTACCTTATTGCATCTATTTGCGATCTCGTCTTCTGATTTGCCATTTGCTGATATTATACTTCCTAAGTAGTTAAAGCTCTTTATTTGTTTCAGGGGGTGTTATTTTAGATGAATCGGTGTTGTTTCTTCTTCTTTGGTTATTCGTAATCCCGCACACCCCCTTTCGAAACTCTGCTGTGGGAGATTTGGCAGCAGACCTCCATACGTATTCTTTTTTAAATTAGAAAAATGAAATTGTATGGGTGCCGGTCTTTCAGAAAGCAATGGCAATCTACTGAACGTAAACTTACCCATGATTTACAAACAGCCAACATATGATGGGGTTGACTGCTACGTCATGTAAAGGATATGCAACTAACTTAACTATAGTCATTACCTTTGTTTTATGTGTGCTAATGTTCATGTTATGTTCCTTACTCACGCCGTTTAGACTATTCATGTGGTCTTCTAATTCTGCTTCTGATGTTGCTATTATTGCTTGATCTTCCGCAAATATGAGTTCTTTAATGATGTAATTTGCCGCTGGTTCTTCTTTTGTGTTCTGTCCGTCACGCGGTGTTTGCAGGTTTATTTACATATGGGTTGTCTATATGGGTTGTGAATAAGAGAGAAAAAAAAGGGGGGGGGGGGGGCGGACACAACCTGGTCGTACTCCGTATCTTATGGTGATGTGTTCTGAGTTTACTCCGTTTGTTCTCATTATGCATTTACTGTTTTTGTGTAAGCTTCTACATTAGTTTGTTAGATGAGTACACACTTCATATCGCTTAAGGATTTCCTAAAGTTTGTTTCTATCTACTCTATCATATGACTTTTCTTGGTCTGCAAAGGCTAAGTAGAGTGTTTAATTGAATTCCATTGATTTTTCTTTAATTTGTCTAAGAGAAAAGATGTCATCTGTGTTTCCTTTGTTTCTTTTCCTAAATCAAAGTTGTGTTTCGCTTAGTTGGGTTCTATTTAGTTCGTAATGTTTTCTCAAGAATTTAGCAACACATTTTTTTTATTCCAGTATGACTCAAAAGAGAAATGTCTCTGTATTTTGTGCAGCAAATTTGAATAATTATGGCGTTTCTCCAGTCTCGTGTGTCTATTGTTCTGCGCAAACTTGGCTACATGGAGAAGCCGTAAGATTAACCCCATTGAATAAATCGCCGGTACAAGGCGAAATACAAAATGAACTAATTAATTAGTTCATTCGGTATTTCGCCTTGTCCCGGTGATTTATTCAATGGATTTAATCTGACGGCTTCTCCAATTTCTTCTTTCACTATGTCGGTACCTGTGTCGATTTCCAGAATTCTTGTGGCATCTGATGGATTGTCGAGAAGTTGTTAGAAGTATTGCCTCCATTTTTTTAAAATTAATGAATCCTCAAACTAACCGATATGTCATGACTGTGTGATTACAACGAGACCTTATTTTATGATGATATTGTCATTATACAAATGTATTCCTCTCCACAATGTAATATACAAGTAAATGGAAATATTCTTCAACAAGTGAATCGGTACAATTATCTTGGAACAGTTATAACATCTGATGGGAGATGCCTTGAAGAGATTAGAACAAGAATCGCCATGGCGAAAGTAGCCTTTAGCAAGATGAAAAACATTCTGACCAATAGAAAGATGTCAATTGAAACGAGAAAAAGAGTGTTGGGGGGATACATAGAGCCTGTTCTTTTGTATGGATGTGAAACTTAGACAATGAGCAGTCAAGCTGAAAAGCATCTGATGGCTGCAGAAATGTGGTTTCTGAGGAAAATGCAAAGAATACCATGGACAGACAGAAAAACCAATGACCAAGTACTACAGGAGACAAATGAACATCGTAAACTTATTAGAGAAATTAGACGTAGACAGTCAAAATTGTTTGGACATGTTATGAGAAGAAATGGGTTGGAGAACTTGGTGACAACTGGCAAGATCGAGGGGAACAGACCAAGAGGAAGACCGAGAGGAAAATACCTGGATGGCTTGGCCACATGGCATGGACGAGACAGGAATACTGAGCTGATCCACGACACTGGTGATCGAGTGAAATGGCGAGTCATGACCGCCCACGCTTTCCGGCATGGCACATGATTGATTGATTGATTGATTCCTCTCCTATCCGTGAACTACATTCGCTAAAGATAGGGCGCAACTGTACAGATGTTCCAAGTCAAAATGTTCCACTGCACTCTATCTTCAACGCCTCTCACAAGTGGAACACTGCAGCAGCGTCCCCATTCTGTAATATCATCAGTGAAGAACTTCGTTTGTCTGGCACTTTCGGGTTCGCTTTCTAACTCACCCATAAACCAAGAGACCAGTCTACAAGGTGATGCACTTAAGCTTACAATCCGAGACGCTCAAGCTATTGCTGTAAGGCAGATCAATAATCAGACTGACAGATTATGTCAAGGGTATACTACACAAACATCAGCTCAACACGGTCCGGGCGATACATCTGGCCTAGATGTGTTGTGTTTAAACAATTTGAACTCACACGAAGGTTGCAGGCAAATGGGGACCCCATGGCGACACCCATGAGAGGATTAACAATAGAATAGAATAGAATAGAATAGAATAGAATAGAATAGAATAGAATAGAATATCCATGCACGCATTGTATTTTATCCTCGTATTAACTTCTACACAAAAAGGTGAAGGCATCTCTTATCAATCTGAGGTATATTGAACATATGACGCCGTACCGATATTTGTGTAAACAAACAGGCACTAGAGAGGGGATGTGATGGCTTTTACTTTCCAAGACACGTCCTGGTACTCATGTTATCCTGGGTCGATTTATAAGTCTAGGTCACCAACAATCACACACACAAACACACACACCCACACACACCCACACAAACAAACACACACACACGCACGCACACACACACACACATCCCTTTAATAACTTAATATACTGTTTTGTTATATTGTCATATTTGATTGCAGTTAAGGTCTTACTTATTCTTTTGTGTCTAAAGTCCGATGTTTTGTTGTGTGAACTCGATTGAACCCTGATTCGGCCTGGCATCCATTGAAATGTAGTTCTTGTGGAAAATTTTCTCCCGTATCGGTGCTATCTTAAGGGGACCTACTTTACAGAGCTCTTTTCCCCTTCATTATCAGAAGCTAGCGGGGTGAGTGAGACCGGTACTGTAACTTTACGTGATTGTGAGACAGTAGTCATTAGATAATTGGTGTGAGAAAGATTATTATCATCATCATCATCATCATCATCATCATCATCATCATCATCATCATCATCATCATCATCATCATCATCATCATCATCATCATCATCATCATCATCACCATCATCATCATCCACTCTTGCCGTCAAGCGACGTTCGGAGGAATAATTGGCGCTCCAGTACCTGATGGGTAGTATTGGATAGTATCATTCCTTGTGACTGTACAATGTCTTTGATGTCTTCAATCCATATTCTTCTCGGTTATCCTCTTGTTCTCGTCGCAGATGATCTGTGAAGTAGGACCAGCGCTGGTAGTTCATGGTGTTGCATTCTAACGAGATAGCCAAGCCACTTGATCTTCTGTCTGTCGATAAATGTTGCACAAGGTGTTGATCCCACTGTCTATCAGATAACAGCTTATATTACTAGGTCTCGAATTGTTAAGTTGGCAGCTCTCCTCAGACATCGTATCTCATAGATTTATAAAGTTATTTTTATTGATTTTGCGAAACTTTGATCTGGATAAGATTGAAGTTTGAGATTGGTAGCATATGGTGATTAGTAGAAGGATAAGTGATTTAAATGGTCAAATTTGTGGCCTTTGAAATTAAAGTTCGTTCGTTTGTTCGTTCATCATTGTAGAGGTATATAAAGATGGAATTAGGCAATGAAACAGCACAGCACAGTATGGCACAGTACATCACAACACAACACATCATTGCACGGCACAGTACAGCATAGCACAGCATAGCTCGAACCAACACAACACGGCACAGTACAATACAGCACAACACAACATAGTATAGCGCGGCAGAGCACAACACAGCATAGCACGGCACAGCACAACACATCACGGTGCAGTGCAGCACAGCACAACACATCACGGTGCAGTGCAGCACAGAACAACGCAACGCAACACAGCACGGCACAACACTGCACAACACTATACATCATAGCACAGAACAGCGCAACATAGCATAGTATAGCACATCATGGCGCAGCACAGCACAGCATGGCACATCACGGCACAGCACAGTCGGCCTTGCTGACAGTACGCTTAACTGGACACATTCATCTCTTCGAGATTTATGCACTTCATCGTCAACAGGTATCAACACAATGCCCTGGTGCACATTATAGACATAAACCAGAAAACATTTCACAAAATTAACCCATCACCTACAACAATATGTGAAAACAGAAAGAGAGAGCAACGTCTTTATTAAGCACCACAAAACGTCCCCCTCCTTTTAACTGATTCAGTTCCAAACAAACAGTAGGTTAGGATCAAACATGGTACACAATCAAGTCAACACGTATTGTAATGTATAGTTTCGATCAGTGAGCAATACAATTGCGGGGGATGACTGGCACCTTCCCGTCTTGACAGGCGATAGTTTATAAAATGGACTCATACTTCTCCATAACACAAAGCCTGGGCTGAATTTGGAGATAGTGTGTTGCCCGTGCAGCAGGATCCCTCTGTCGACCTGTCTTGTTTACTCCAGAGGAAATTTAACACCAATACATGTGAAAAGCTGTAGAAGCTGCCGGATCAGCAAAGCAATGCTCTTATTGTCTGCCTGTCGGAGCTTTCATCCTAGACCAGTTGCCAACCAAGGTTAGGGCCTGGTCTGCCCTGCCATGACATTTAGTCTTTAGGTTGTATTTCCGTGTACCAGGATAAGGCTTGTATCCTCCCAATTGCACTCCTTCGTCCGCATACGTTGGCACAATGTGGAGTGTCGGGTTTGGTGAGCGCCGCCCAACATTCGACTCTAACAGAAAGCAGGTAGTTCTGTCAACTGTCATACGGTAGCTCAGTCATATTTGACTAAGACCTGGTATTAAATAAATAAATTGCAGGGGATACAACGAAATAAAACAAAGAACACGATGAACATAATATGGCGATATATCGCCCTTCTGTCCAAATGAGAAATCACATTTGGCGATACATTATCCTTCAGCACTGAATCAGTGAACAATTAATAATACTTTTCGACACGGAATTACTGCACGTTACATATTTTCAGAAACAAATGACTGTAATTTATAAGCTTTCGACAAAGTATTGCTGCATGTTACATGTTTTCAGAACGGAATTACTCTAATGTATATACTTTCGTGAAGGGATTAGTACAAGTTGCCATGGTTAAAATAAGGAATTACTACCAGTTACAGATTTTAAAGCCGGTGCAGTGGCTTTGGAGATAGTGAGACGCGCAGTTTCAGAAATTCTCGACACACCGAGTCGAGGGTTCGAAATCAGCCGCGGTCGATTTGGAAACAGACTGCTTTGCGTTGATTTCGATGGTATGCGGCGTCGGTCGTTCAGAAAGCAATGGTAACCTGATGTACTAAATTGCCTTGTAAATCACCAAAACACTGGGGTTACTTGCAACGTCCTGTAAACATGTTGTTACAAATAATACTGCGTCTTACACTTGCAAACCATGACAAATCTCCACTTCCCAGTTTTTATAAGGGCAGTTGTTCTCATCATCAGCACTCAGTTCACGTGCAGGGATACTCGATCTGTGCCTTCACTTAATGTTATCTGTCCAGATGTTCATCTATCTATCTATTTCGCAGCTTGCCTTTCCCACTTCTCTTAAAGAGTAATTTTTGACAAGGAATCATGCCTTCTTCTTCCTCTTCTTCTCCCTTCATTCATTCATTCATTCATTCATTCATTCAAATATCCGATCTATAGCAGTCATTAGGGATTTCGGCTCCCTATCACTTGAAGTTTAATTAATATGACATCGCTTTTATTTGCTGCCCAACAATTTAAGCCATCCGCAGATATATTTGCATCTTCCGTCTGAAATTGTCTCACATAAGAGATAATTTCTCCATTCTTCATTTTCTGTTGATATGCCCCTTAAATGCCAAGCGTCTTTTCATCATTGTTTCAAAGTTTAATCGAGTTACGTCTATCCGCAGCCAACCCTCGTTTATTTGATTTGTTTTAAATATTATTTACAATAGTGCGTCAGGTCTCAGTTAGATATGGCTGAGCTACTGTATGACAATAGACGGTACTACCTGCTTTCTTTACGCAGGCGGAAATACGCAGTTGTCAGGTGTGTTATCTAGAGACCATCAATCGTGAAAAAAGAGTGGGTTGAAGTACCTGAAGACATGTCGGACTGCCACAATGTAATTGTAACACTGGGTCCTGAATGCAGAGAATAGGCAGCGGACCGGACAGAGTTTGAGATGCAACAACTGATCTAAAGCAGCACATATCAAGATGACATAACGATCTACAGCGATGAGTAAGTTGTGAGAAACAGACGTAGTGGTTTGGGGTTTCATCGTGAAAGCTGAAGGACGATGCTTGAAATAGGAGAGTCTGGCATATGAGACTACGACCTTCAGCATGAGAATGGAGGTGGAAGCAGTAACAGAGGCATTCCGTTGGTTAGAGGAGATTACTGCAACACACACTGTGCTCGTTACGGACTCAAGGAGTACGCGTAGTAAGGTGGAGAAAGGAATATTGAAAGACTGTGAGAATTGTATAGATCTTTTGCACTGGAGTGTGGGGGAATGCACTTCTTGGTGGTAGATTACCTATGGACAGGAGAGATGTGGTCGAACTCCTGTGGGTTCAGGTGGAGAAGGCGGATGAATAGATTGAGAACCCGTATGTGGAAAGAATGATATTGCGGGGAATCGGCAATGGTTCTGGGAGAATCTCATTTTGAGATTGCTACTGAAGCTTATACCGTCGTAATCTACGCAATACAGTCTGCTTCTAAATAGTCTGTAGCTGACTTCTTTCGACGCGATATGTCGGTGAATTGTGAAGCGCATTCAAGCCTGTAAGCCTCGCGCCGACATTCTTGTTATAAAGGCTATATTTTTATGCAGTGTGCAGCGCAGACATTTGTTTCCGCTCTAAGTACGGAACTACTAGGTGTGTCCCTGGTGAGGCGCTTACTCCGGCTGCCTTGCGCTCCGAAGGCCGTGGATTCGGTTTCGGGCTACGTCGTCCGGTTCACGAGTACAGTTTTCGCTATGAAAACCGTGGGCTCGCTTTCGGATTCTGTCATTCGTTTCACGTGTGAAGTTTTCTCGAAGACTCCTGAGGATCGTCGCAGGACCTATGGAGTTCGTGCTTTGTGTGACGCTTTCGACAGGCTGCCAGCGGAAAGAGACTGAGCCATATGGGATAAAACCTGGTGCAATATAGTCTGTCCTCTTGCCTCCCATTTCTAACACTGAATACAAGAGTCCTGAAGTTGTACTTGTAAATAACAGCTGAATTGTTTTCCTGACTTCTTTCATTATTTGGGACATCGGCCAGGGGCGACTACTGCGTCCAGTAACTGTCCAGGGAAACTCAACTAGCGCCCCTCATGTCCTGCCAATAACCATCTGGCAGTCTGCGTGACTTCAGTGATTACCCCTGTTGACCCAATTCTGTTTTCCCCGGTGATTGACACGGGGAATTGTAAGGACACCCTAAATCATATTTTCTGGCTTCCTCCAATCAATACTATAATATTAGTTCCTCTCAGATAATTCGCTTCAGCTTATTAGTTTATTAATGTTTTTGTCTGCGTAAACTTCTTGCCTGTGAGAAATTATTTTCTTTCTCGTTGTTGTTCGTGTGGAAATTATTACCCTTGGTTGTTTCTTATTGTATTTCATTACCCTCTCTGGACAATAATCATCTGAAAATTAATATTCCGTTGCTAGGATTATTAACCTGAGCCGGTGATCGACCCTAATATAACTTCTCTTCAAGTTTGAACGAGGTAGGGATAATCTAATCGTGATAAAAATACCTTATTTTAGCTTTGCAATTTCCTTCCACGCCACGCTGTTTTTGAAAATGAATATATTCTATCTAATACATGGCATTCAAGTCAAACATTACTTATCTATCCAGTAACTATCTACGCTGACCCGGGCGGAAGGATAAGAGCGCTCGCTGTTAAACTTCCAATGCGCTGATGGCGTGGGAGGCGGTTCAACACTTACCCGGTATTTACTTGGACTTAAAACGTTGACTTCTCATTCAGAAAGCAATGACAAGCTAATAAACGTAAAATTGTCCAGAAAATCAAAGGGAGATTAATCGCACCGTCCCGCAAAGGTCTTTTAACATAAAAAAGGTACCAATCTATAACATCATATGGTAGTAGCGTGTCGTGTGGAAAACGTTTTCCCCAGAACAGTTTTTAGAAATTTCTCTCTATGGTAAACCATAAGTAAATGGGAATATTCTTCAACAAGTGAATCGGTACAATTATCTCGAAACAGTCATAGCATGTGATGGGAGATGCCTTGAAGAGATTAGAACAAGAATCGCCATGGCGAAAGTAGCCTTTAGCAAGATGACAAACATTCTGACCAATAAATAGATGTCAATTGAAACGAGAAAAAAGAGTGTTGAGGGGATACATAGAGCCTGTTCTTTTGTATGGATGTGAAACTTGGATAATGAGCAGTCAAGCTGAAAGACATCTGATGGCTGTATAAATGTGGTTTCTGAGGAGAATGCAAAGAATTCCATGGGCAGGCAGAAAAAAACAAATGACCAAGTAAAAAGAAATGGAAATCGTAAATTGTTTAGAGAAATTAGACTTAGTCAAATTTTTGTGGACATGTTATGAGAAGACATGAATAGGAGAACTTGGTGACAACTGGTAAGATCGAAGGGAACAGACCAGGGAAAGACCGAGAAGAAAATACCTGGATGGCTTGGCCACATGGCATGGTCGAGACAAGAACACTGAGCTGATCCACGACTCTTGTGATCGAGTGAAATGGCGACCCATGACCGTCCACGCTTATCGGCATGGCAAATGATGGATGAATGGTAAACCAAATGTCATGTCTCTGTTTATGTCCTTTGTAAATCTGCATGAACAGTATGTGTCTCATTCTTGTATTGGTATAATGTTCTACTGTCATTAGCTTTTCTCTCTATAACAACAATGTGCAGTCCCTGTTGATGTCTATATTTCTCCTTCCACATATTGAATCTATCTACGTTGCTTTTTGTACATTCTTCGTTTACCCAATAATTTTCTTCTATAGTTATCTTTTCCAAACATTCACGTCTTTTTGCATGTGTAAATTATTTCATTTTTCTCAATTGTCATAATCTTCACTATCTGTCGTGCCATTAAGCGTGGGCGGTTACGTTTCGTCATCTCATACGATCATAAGAGTCGTCGATCACCTGTGTTATTGTCTCAAATTCTCTGCCTTTCCCTTGTTACTTTTCTTCAATCTTGCTATTGTCACCAGGCTATCCAGTTTATTTCTTCTTATAATGTGCTAAAAATGTTGACTATCGTCTTCTAATTACTCTAATTAGTTTAAGGGTTACTCTGTTTCTAATAGGACTTGCTGATTGGTTTTTCTGTCTCTTCATGGTATTTTTCTTTTTTGCATTGTTCTCAGAAACCACATTTCCACTGCCATTTGATATTGTTTCACCTTATTTGCTCATTGTCCACATTCCCCATCTATACAAAAGTACAGATTCATTGTAGCACATCAGTATTCTTTTGCTTGTTGCAGTGGGCATCTTTGTATTTCTCAATTGTTTTTGAGATTGAATCTATCGTATTACCTTAGTTTATGGCGTGTGATTTATACAATATGTATCTGGCGAAATATGTCAGGCAAAAACCGTACAAAATATTGTTTGTGTCTTCATTATTCAATTTGTATTTGTTTTATTAACCAATCTTCTTCACTACTGAATTGTAGTTGAAAGATTTGAATGTTCTCTTTTATCAATAATTCGTATTCCCATGGGAAAGGTCCCATGGGGTGGGATGGGATGGGACAGCACATATTTCTATTTCCCATGGGACAGTAGCCATGTCATAGCAACTTGATCTACGTCAGAGCTACTCTTAATTTTGCTTAGTTGTTTACCTTTTTAAAGCCTTTTATCCTTCTTTTTTTTCCTTTATATAGTTGTATCTATTCTTTATCTTGTGGTATGACACCGGATAAATATATAAATACACATAGCCTTTTATTATATAAGATTACATTTTGGTGCGTCACCATCAAAAATAGAAGACATGGTTAAGTCAATTGTTACTAAGAAGAAAGGGAATGTGGACACCAATGAATGGGTCAATTATAGGATTGCCTTTTCGTAAGTCTGTTTTTACAACTGTTATTTTATTCAGCAAGGATTTAAATCTTTTTTCTGAATCATCAGCTGTATATAAAGTAGCAGGAAATGTAGAACAAAAACCGAAAAGTGATTTTGACTTCTTTTTTTATCCTCCACCAAACAAAGCACTTAAGTTTGATGACCCCAGAAACAAATGCCTTAAGATGAAGTCACCATGTTTCAAAAATTACGGCTACCAACTTCACAACCAATAAATTATTGGGAAAATTAACACAGGTTTCCACTGCTAGAAGCAAGTGCGAAAATTGTTTTGGCCATACCAGTTGGTTACTTGCCACGCTCCCTGGCTGAGGGGTTAGCAGCTTTCTCCATAACCCCGAATACTCTCGTGGTTGACGTGAGCGCACGAGAATTTGAAGCGGTTCGAGTCGCGCTAGTGACATATGAGAGTATGGAGCCGGTCGCTCAGAAAGCAATGGCAAACCGCAGAGCGTAATCTTGCCAAGAAATCAACAATCAGCTGAAAGATGCTGATGTTGAGAGCGATGTCCTGTAAAGGATATGCGAACAAAAACAAAAGAAAAGACAAACGAATCCGATTTCGACCCTGTTCAGATCACATCAGGCTTTGTCTCTCTATACAAAACAGCTAAACGTCGGTTGTCGCAAAGAGCAGTACCTCGCTGAAGGAATAAGTGTATTTCGGCGTGTTTAGTTGGCTGGGCATCCAAGTACACTTCCGAGTAAATATATTTTCAGATCATCCCGTTAATTGACTAGGTGTCACTCACTGGCTGACTTGACAGAGGATAGTTTGTTACATCGTGCTTTTAGAAAAGACAATAACTGCAACCCATTGCTGAGACCAGGGATGGAGTTATACCTCTGCATAGCACAACGTCTGGGCTGTATTTTCATAGACCATGTGTTGCCCATGCAGAATGTTACGCGGGCCTGTGTGCTCAATTCTTAACCATTTGAAAATAAAGTTTGTTCGTTCGTTCGTTCCTTCATGCAGCATGATGCCTCTCTCGGTCTGCCTAGTTTACTCCAGAGGAAAGATAACACATGGAACAAGACAAGCTGCAGAAGCTGCTGGATCAGCATAGCAATGCTCTCATTTTCCGCTTGTCTGAGGTTCGATCCTAGACCAGTTGCCGACCAAGGTTTTGGGACGGAATGTCACTATACTGTCCTTAAATACAAGTGTATAAGTACAATGTTCGGTCATTCAGTTCAATGAAGGACAGAAATGTCATGGCCTTTCTGAAAATTATATATTTCTGTCTTAAGGTCCTCTTTCTCTATCCTACTCTCTCTTCTTCTCTCAATAATTGCCTCTATTTCTCCTCTTCTCGCATTTTCTATTCCTCTCATCTTCTTGCACCTGCACATTCTCCATCTATCATCCTCGTTCTCCTACTCTCCATCTTTTCTCTCTCATTGTATCTCTCTTTCCCCCATTCTCACTCGCTCCCTCTATTTCAATCTCTCCTTTCTCTCCTTCTCACTTTCATTCTCCTTCACACTCTCCATCTATCCTTCTCTTTTTCCTTCTCTCCCATCTTTTCTTTCCTATTCTCTCTATTTCTCCCCTTCTCACTCGCACTCTCTCTCCTTCAACTCCATTCTCTCTCCTTTCTCTCCTTCACGCTTTCATTATCCTTAATCTGTATACCTCTCTCATTCTATCCCGTAACTTCTCACATATTCACGCATTAGGAAAAGCCAGTTCTTATCTCAGTCGTTGAAATGTTTTATATGGAAGCATCGCCTGCCACCCTACTGTACTCAAGATATGAAACATTGACAAAACTTTAATACACAAATTAACATGCAGCTTGGAAGAAACATGTGCGTAATGTAGTATATTACAGCATGGAAAGTCAGTGTATTCCCGGGACCCCCTTATGGGAATCCAAATATAGTAACACTGTGATTTAATATCAATGATGTAACAGGTGAGTAATGATTGTTGGCACGAAACTGGCTACTTCATCTCTTAGAAAGCTTCAGATGCAATATTCAATCGATTCTGAACATGTCTGCAAAAAGGGCTTTGTATTAGTTATTGAGGAACTATGCTCTATTTGACGGGGAGGAAGGAGGAGGAGTAGGGGGAGAAGGGGGAGGACATGAAGAAGAAGCAGAAGAAGAAGAAGAAGAAGAGGAAGAAGAAGAAGAAGAAGAAGAAGAAGAAGAAGAAGAAGAAGAAGAAGAAGAAGAAGAAGAAGAAGAAGGAGAAGGAGAAGAAGAAGGAAGAAGGAAAAAGGAAGAAGGAAGAAGGAAGAAGGAAGAAGGAAGAAGGAAAAAGGAAAAAGGAAAAAGGAAAAAGGAAAAAGGAAAAAGGAAAAAGGAAAAAGGAAGAAGGAAGAAGGAAGAAGGAAGAAGGAAGAAGGAAGAAGGAAGAAGAGGACGGAGGAGGAGGAAGAGGAAGAGGAAGAGAAGCAGGAGGAACAAGACGAAGAAGACGAAGAAAAGGAAGAAGACGTACTGGAGGACAATAACAACGACGAAGCAGAAAAAGAGTCCCGGTGGTGAAGTAGCTAGACTGCAGACCTACCGACACGGCGAGCATGTTCTGGGATCCCTCTGACGGAAGGGATTTTGTTTTAAAACGTACCTGTGCTTCCAGCACATCGCACCCAAAAATGGTTACCAGGACATGTTAGGGGAATTAATGTTGCCGCGAGATATCGACAGCATTACCCTCTGAGGTTGCCGATAGGCGGCTCCTCGTGTCGATGTTTTTGAGCTGCCTGCCTCACACTCCGAAGTCATGTCGAAGTGGTTGAGCTGCCTGGTGCAATAAAGTTGATCATCTCCTCTCTATACTTTGATAACAAAGTATCAACTTCACGGTGAATGATGTAGAACTCTCCTTCCCTATTCCTAGCTCAGTAACCATCAGGAGTGCAAGCACTTCAGTGGAGATAACCAGTTCATGTAAGTGTTTGCGTTGGCGGGCTTTGAACTCAAGCGTATTCCATTCACGTGCTGCTACGTCTAGTGCAATGGACTGATATCGCATGTGGATCGGCTTTCCCTATTACCAATCTCCCTCGCCATCAGCCGAACCTACTCCGACTTCATATGGAATAGAGAGAAAAAGCAGCAGCTGCAGCAGGATATAACAATATGAAATGGAAACAAATAGGTATTTTAAACTCCTGCGAGAAAAAACGTTTTTTCTCGCAGGAGTTTAAAATACCTATTTGTTTCCATTCCGACTTCATAGGTACTTGTAAGTTACGTCCCCAAGTCAAGGACGAGAAGTCAACATTTTAGACAAACTAACCTGTGTAGGGGTTGAACCCGCTATCTCTGCATCAGCACACCGGAAGATTAAGAACGACAGCTCTTATTCATTTGCCATGCTGAACCCCATTGTCTATTGTGTCCTGTAATCTCTATTTCTGTCTTCTATTTATGTGTGTGTCTATCAATACGTACGGAAAATGAAACAACTAACGCAATACCAGCATTGAGCTAATTAATCGGCTCATGGCAGGTTATGGTAGTTCAGTTCAGCGGATAAATCGACTGACGTCCGTGAATCAGTTAAATACTGAGATCATGAAAACAATATTAATTAACAAACATGAACACCAGCATGAAGAGTAGCTTAAGTTGTGATGTCCGCCTCTTGCTTGTCCAAACCTGATTCGATCGACTGCTTGAAATACTTGAATGTTTGGAAATAGAAAAGGATGGAATAGTCCCCTGTGTACACGGGATATCGAATCGGAAGCCCATGTTAAATAAACCTCTGATAAGTACTACGAAATGCCCCTGGAAGTTCCTAGAATGTGTCTAAACAGAATTCAATACAAATCATCAACAGGCAAATTGTCCAGGGTGTGACACAATTCCAACAAATCCAGAAGCAGGTAAAATCAACGGCAATAAAAGATCTGAAGGTCGGCAAATCATATAGTTGGAGGCATAATTTATTAGCTAAACGGTCAAGTCCATTGCATTTCCAAAACAATCCATGAAAATTAATAATTTATGTTTACCGTGTCTGTTATGGCCAGACGGGCCGGTATCATGAAGGCTAATAGACTACAATGGCTGGGGCATATAGAAAGAATGGAAGATAATAGGGAAACAAAACTCGCTTACACTCAGGAAATAAATGACCGTAGACCCCGAGGTAGACCAAGAAGACGGTGGAGAGATAATACATACAGACCTACAAGCACTTGGAATCAGCGACTGGCAAGAGAAGGTCAACCAGAGAGACGAATGGAGACGGATTGTATCTGCAGCACAGAACCTCAATGGCTCGGAACGCTGAAGAAGAATAATATATATATATATATATATATATATATATATATATATATATATATATATATATATATATATATATATATATATATATATATATAAAATATGTTGTTGAAAACGCTAGACCCTAATGATTCTCAAATCCCTGCCGCTATCCTTCTGTCATTCCTAATCTGGATAGGTTTGAACTTGCCGTGACGTGCTATTTTGGGCTCATATATGTCGTTTCCAACTCTTCTCGTTATCCTCTGCAATCTTTATTGGCCATGATAACGCTGTCCTGCCAATAAATATCTTTCCAAGTTCCAGACATCTTCAACGTGCTGCTTCTCTGGTCAAGCTCTGTGATCTGAATGCCTCTGTTGTTACTGACATTTTCTTGACGTATTCTGTTTTCTGCCGGCTTCGTGGCTTAGAGCTTATGACTTTTCTCCGTAATCTCGTATACTCTCGTAGGTAACGTGATGACGGTAAGAATCAGCAGTGGTTCGAATCGCATCGGTAACTTACGGGGTATGTGAGCCGGCCGCTCAGAAAGCAATGGCAAACTACTGAGCATAATCTTGCCAGGAAATCAACATACAGCTGAAAGATGCTGGTGTCGACAGCGATGTCCTGTAAAGGATATGCAAAAAAAAAATAAAAAAATTCTTGTTTCTACGTCAGAGTCTTGGTTTCCACTCGCCTTTGGTTCGCGACTTTGTCGCGACGTTTTGTTTACGTCAATAATATTTGCGCTACTACTTGACAGAAGTAAAGTCGGTCTGATTGGTCTGTAAAATTTTTGGGTTACCACCATATACTAAATGCCTCTCAAGACATGTGAACGGGATCTTTTACTTTGCTTTACAGCGTACTAAGTTAATTATCTTGTCCAAAATTGCAACCGACTCTGTCAAAGAAGCAAACTCCTACCCTCAATAGAGATGCTTACCATTTAGTCAAGAACATCTTGAACAGAACTTAACAACAACAGAATCAATTTCAATTTGAAGAAGTTGGTTGAAGAAGCCGGTTGAAAAAAACTGGTGAAGGAGCTGGCTGAAGAAGCTGGTTGAAGAAGCTGGTTGAAGAAGCTGGTTGAAGAAGCTGGTTGAAGAAGCTGGTTGAAGAAGCTGGTTGAAGAAGCTAGTAGAAGAAGCTGGTTGAAGAAGCTGGTTGAAGAAGCAGGTTGAAGAAGCTGGTTGAAGAAGCTGGTTGAAACAACTGGTTGAAGAAGCTGGTAGAAGAAGATGGTTGAAGAAGCTGGTTAAAACAACTGGTTGAAGAAGCTAGTAGAAGAAGCAGGTTGAAGAAGCTGGTTGAAACAACTGGTTGAAGAAGCTGGTAGAAGAAGATGGTTGAAGAAGCTGGTTAAAACAACTGGTTGAAGAAGCTAGTAGAAGAAGCAGGTTGAAGAAGCTGGTTGAAACAACTGGTTGAAGAAGCTGGTTGAAACAACTGGTTGAAGAAGCTAGTAGAAGAAGCAGGTTGAAGAAGCTGGTTGAAACAATTGGTTGAAGAAGCTGGTTGAAACAATTGGTTGAAACAACAGGTTGAAGAAGCTGGTTGAAACAATTGGTTGAAACAACAGGTTGAAGAAGCTGGTTGAAAAATTGGTTGAAACAATTGGTTGAAGAAGTTGGTTGAAACAATTGGTTGAAACAACAGGTTGAAGAAGCTGGTTAAAACAACTGGTTGAAGAAGCTAGTAGAAGAAGCAGGTTGAAGAAGCTGGTTGAAACAGCTGGTTGAAGAAGCAGGTTGAAGAAGCTGGTTGAAACAATTGGTTGAAGAAACTGGTTGAAGAAGCTGGTTGAAGAAGTCGGTTGAAGAAGCTGGTTGAAGAAGCTGGTTAAAACAACTGGTTGAAGAAGCTAGTAGAAGAAGCAGGTTGAAGAAGCTGGTTGAAACAATTGGTTGAAGAAGCTGGTTGAAGAAGCTGGTTGAAACAATTGGTTGAAACAACAGGTTGAAGAAGCTGGTTGAAACAATTGGTTGAAACAACAGGTTGAAGAAGCTGGTTGAAACAATTGGTTGAAACAATTGGTTGAAGAAGCTGGTTGAAACAATTGGTTGAAACAACAGGTTGAAGAAGCTGGTTAAAACAACTGGTTGAAGAAGCTAGTAGAAGAAGCAGGTTGAAGAAGCTGGTTGAAACAGCTGGTTGAAGAAGCAGGTTGAAGAAGCTGGTTGAAACAATTGGTTGAAGAAGCTAGTAGAAGAAGCTGGTTGAAACAACTGGTTGAAGAAGCTAGTAGAAGAAGCTGGTTGAAGAAGCAGGTTGAAGAAGCTGGTTGAAACAGCTGGTTGAAGAAGCTGGTTGAAACAACTGGTTGAAGAAGCTGGTTGAAGAAGCTGGTTGAAGAAGCTGGTTAAAGAAGCTGGTTGAAGAAGCTGGTTAAAGAAGCTGGTTGAAGAAGCTGGTTAAAGAAGCTGGTTGTAGAAGCATGTTATGTCATACACCGAGTGCCCACAATGTCGCTGTGAAATTACTACCACAGGAATATCTGCGACTGTTTGTCTGGTGGTCATGGGTTTAAAACCTCGAGTTAACTATTTTTGTGCAACAACCTGAAGTCTGCTGTCCAACAAACCTACAATGGGTACAAAAAATGTAATGGAAAGTAAAGATGAACGGATAGATAATGACCATCTCATCCTCTGAGTGCCGATTTTTTTTTTTTTTTTTGCATATCCTTTACAGGACAAGCTGTCAACACCAACATTTTACCGCTTTCTTTGATTTCTTGGCAAGATTACGCTCATTAGTTTGTCAATTCTTTCTGAGCGGCCGGCTCACTTATCCTGTAAGTTACCAACGCGGCGAGAACCGCTTCCAATTCTCGCGCGCTACGTTATCCTACGTGAATAAACGGGATTACGGAGAAAGTCGTTTAACTCCTACGCCAGGGAGTCCGGCCTGAGTGCCGATTGGACTATGAACATAAAAGATTAGCATCATATACCAAATAGGCCTCTAAGAGCTTTACATTAACTTTACTTCTCCACTTACTAAGTCAATTATCTTTTCCTAAAATTGTATAATCTCTGTCAAATAATCAAACCCAAGTCGTCCCCTAAAGATGCTTACAATTAAACCAAGAACATCCATAACGCAACTTAATCAACAAACACACACATAAAAATCAATTGCATTTTGTGGAAGGTGGCGAGTTATGTCTTACACTGAGTGCCCACAATGTCGTTGGGAAATTAGTACCGCAGGAAGATCTGCTATTCACTCAAGAAACGGCGGCTGATTCAGTTCTTTATCAGACTTAATTGAAAGTCGCTGCCTCCATTTGATACACAATTTCCAGGAGGAGAGAAGCTAGGCGACCTTCTTCTTCAGCAAGAAAGGTACACTGGGAAAAATCAAACTGCACGTTTGCTTATTTTCTTCGATGGCGGGAAATCTTGTAAAAAATAATCAATAAATAACACTCGTCTGTCAGCTTCTCTGCTTGTTTGCTGTTAGTTTCCCATTCCTGACTACCTCGGGAAATCTGACTGTGCAGACTGGTGTTTTGACAAATAAATTCTCAGATATTGATCCTGGCTCGTAGAAGCCGAGACAAGAAGTTGGGGTTGGATAATGCAATAGACAATATAAACATTAAAAGCTGAAAGCACATCGGGGTTCCTACCCACCGCATGTAGATTACGACAGTGCTTCTGCGGAGGAACGAATGTACTTCAATGCCAGCCAAATTAGAAAAGAAAATATATTGTCATCTCTAGTGGACACATAACCTACCTGAACTCACAAACTATACAATATAAGTTAATGTATTACAGGAATCTTTTATGCGTCTTCAGGCTAGTCAGGTGTTATATAGAGATATCATGTGGACCAGGGGTGTCAAACTCATTCGCTCAGCAGGCCAAAATTTAAATCACACGTCATGTTGTAGGCCGGACAGGATAAAAATTCAATAAGCCGAAAATCAAACCTTTTTAAAACATTAATATAAATTAAAACAGAAAAAGTTTTAAGCATCTCTACAGGAATGAAACGAGTGAACTGTGCAGGCCCCACAGTGTCGTACATTACCTTTAGTGTTGCTTTACACTGCAGCTCTCTTAACCCCATCTGCAAATTTACAGGTGCAGTTTCCACATCTATGGCAAATGGATTATGAAACAGCTCGAAATTACTTTTCTGTGCTTCAAAGTCACTAAAGCGCTGTGCGAACTCGGCGCGAAGTACAGCAAATTGTGCATTGGAAAACGCCACAGCGTTGACATGGTTTAACATTGCTTGGCAGCAAGAAAAGTGAGACAGGTCACAGCCAAATTATTTATCTCCACAAATTAGACACACAGATTTACCGCCAATATCAGTAAACATATATCCCAGCGGCTTTGAAATGCTCTGTTTTCAGAATCAACTTTTCTCTTCGCCATTTTAAAGGCTAGCTTTGATTTTAAAAGATTGTGCTTCTACCGACAGACGCTTGATTGATATCAACAGGTTAGCCATAGCGGGAAAAGGTGAGGTAATATCCGGGCATTACACTACTTTCATTTTCTTATACGCCAATCCAGGTGCTAGGTCACCATAACGACGAATATCCACTCACTACACAACTTTTAGTTTCGCTTATTCTGATCGAAGCGACATAGCTCTCAGGTAGCCTATCATTCGGAAGGATGCTTTGTTATTTGCACTTTATATAGTGACCATAAAAAAATTATTTTTGCCTACAATTCTATCTTGGGACGACTATATTTGTAAGTCAGTTGAGATCTGTCGAGCCTGATATGATTGTACGGCGGGCCGGATGTGGCCCGCGGGCCTTGAGTTTGACACATGTGATGTAGCCAATAGGCACTCGCTGATTGATGTAGTAATATTACGCTTGTTGCCTTTACTTCTCAGTACTTTGTCTGCTACCTATTTTAGGTTGGACTGACTTGGGAGCGCTGGTCAATTATCAAAATGCGCATTGATGTGGTTTGACCCTATGACCGCCGAGCTGGCAGGCGAATGTCTGTCCAATACGCTACAACGGTTCTCAAGCCTACAATGGATACCAGAATAAGTCCTGGAAAGAGTAGGCGACCGTAGTGAATGCAAATTGGTCTTTACAATTAGAGGATTACCACCATACATTTAATACGGCTCGAGATCTGCGAAAGGTGTCCTTTTCTTTACTTTGACTTTTAAAAATTGGCTTAAAAGACGACAGGGTCGACTTCATTGCACTAGGTTTCTATCCCATATGGCTCAATCTCTTTCCGCAGCGCAGAAAGCGTCGCACAAAGAAAGAACTCCATAGCTCCAGCAACGACCCTCAGGAGTCTCCGAAAAAAATGGATTTGTGAACCGAAGGACGTAGCCCAGAATCGAACCCACAACCTTCGGAGCCCGAGTCAGACGGCTTGACCACTTCGCCACGAGGCGCCCACTTTTACTTTATACATTGCAAAGTCAATTATCTTGTCCCCAATTGCAATAACCTCTGTCAAAGACTCCTCCAATCCCCGGAGATGATTATTATTTAATAAAGAACATCATTATCATAACTTAATCAACAGCATTCAAAATCAATTGCAACTTGAGGAAGGTGGCGAGTTATGTCTTACATTGAGTGCCCAAAATGTCGCTGGAAAATTATTACCACAGGAAGATTAGCTATTCACTCAAGAAACGACCGTTGATTCAGTTCTTTATCAGATTTAATTGAAAGACGCTGCCTCCATTTGACGCACAATGTCCAGGAGCAGACAAGCCATGCGATTTTCTCCTACAAGACATGTTATTGCGTGACCTTGTCAGGACGCTCCGACTACACTCGACTGCAGATTTATTTTCTAGCCAAGTTTTTGTTCCGTACTTTGGAATTGCTTTTTGAGCTGTAAGTCAACGTGGAAGACAAACTGACTGAAGGCAACGATCCCCCTACTCCACCGTCAGCGTACCGGAAGTTCAATAACACGCGCATTAAACCCACAAGCCAGGCAGTTGAAGAAAATGATCACCTCACGTCTCTACTCCTAGCAGTTGTTTATGAAATGGAGGAACCAACCTTCTGATCGGTGGTCATGAGTTCGAATCCTCATCTAGGTCATATCTTATTGTACATTGACCGGGACTCCCATGTCGAATAAATTTACGAGGGCGATTCAATAAGTAAGTCACACAGTCCTGTGCGATGGCAGGTAAATGTAGTTGGTGTTTTCTACAGGTGTCATTGCTTGACAGCAATATCGAACTTTATATTCCCGTTCATATTCCCGCAGTGCATAAACAAAATGGTGACTGTATTACGGAGTGTACAACCAAAGAGCAACGTGCTGTTGTTCGTTTTTTATGGAAAAAAGGACTGCCCGTAAAGGACATTCATAAGAAAATGCTTCCTGTTTATGCTGATAAATGTTTGTCCCGTAAAGCGGTGCATAGCTGGGTAGAAACATTTTCTCAAGGACGCTCTAACATTGTTGATGAAATCCGATCTGGTCATCCTGTTGAGATTGCAACAGAATCATCCGTGCAGCGGGTGGAGGAGATGATTAGAGATGACAGGCGAGTAACTATAGACTCTGTAGCATCTGCAATAGGGTGTTCACGTGGTTCAGTATACAGCATAATGCACGATCGATTGAAATTTAAGAAAATGTGCTCAAGGTGGATACACAGACAATTAAGGGAGGAACACAAAGCGAATCAATTTGGCCTGCCCTTGCATCATCTCTGTCTATACGAAGATGAAGGAGAAGGCCTGCTGAACAGGATTGTTACTGGGGACGAATCACGGGTGCATCACTACCAGCCGGAATCAAAGCGTGCTTCAATGCAATGGAAACTTCCTTCTTCGCCATGTATCCAAAACTTCAAGGTTACGCCATCAGCAGGGAAGGTTATGCTGACAGTGTTCTGGGATTGTCAAGGAGTGCTTTTAACCAATTTTAAGAAGAAAGATGGCAATGTGAATTCTGAATCGTACCGTGAAGTTCTATCGATGCTTCATGATGCAATTCGAAGAAAACGTCCAGGACTGCTGATAGAAGAGTGTTGCTTCTTCATGACAATGTCAGAAAACATACGGGTCGATTAACTCAGGAGAAAATTAACCAACTAGGGTGGGACGTTCTGGAACAACCACCTTACAGCCCTGACTTAGTCCCTAGCGATATCAACCTTTTTGGTCCACTGAAAACCCACCATGGCAGGAGACATTTCACGAATGACGCTGAAGTTGAATGTGAAGTAAAACCGTGGTTAGAAAACAGAGTGCGCAGTTTTATACAGCCGGTTTGGGAGGACTGATAAAACGATGGGATAAGCGCATCAATATTGGTGGAAATTATGTTGAGAAATAAAGGGACAACATATGTATAAAAATAAACTGGTTTCAAGTTGTTATCATTTTTGGTTATTTTTCTACAGCTATTTGTGACTTACTTATTGACTTCCCCTCGTACACGGGGTAGTAGACATTGTCCGGGGCAGCAAAGGTGAACGGATTGAAAATGACCATGTCATCCTTCGAGTGCCGATTGGTCTATGACAATAAATGATTAGCACCATATACCACACAGAGGCCTTAAAACGTGTCCTTTATCTTACCTTTACTTTACAACTTGCTAAGTCTATTATCTTTTCCAAAATTAGAACCGCCTCTGTCAAAGAATCGAAATCCTGCCCTCCCAAAAGATGCTTTCCATTAACTCAAGAACACTCTTAACGCAGCTTAAACAACAAAACAATCACTTACAGTTTGTGGAAGGTGTATAGTTATGGCTTACAATAAGTGCCCACAATGTCGCTGGGAAATTACTACCACAGGAAGTTCTGCTATTCACTCAAGAAATAACTGCTGATTCAGTTCTCTATAGGACGTAATTGAACGTCACCGTCCTCTGTGGCGAAGGTTTTACAGACGCGATTCGTAATCCCGTATACCCAGGTTCGAAACACAGCGTTGCTGGATTGTTTTTTCTATAAAGGTATAGGTGCCGGTCGTTCAGAAAGCAATGGAAAACTACTGAACATAAAACTTGCCCAGGAATCACGAACAGCCAAAATGCGGGGGTTGATACTACGTCCTGTGAAGGACATGCAGCTACATTTAAAATAAAGAAAAAAAAATTAAAAGTCGCTTCCTCTGTTTGACAAACAATGTTCATGAGGAGAGAAGCCAGGTGACCTTCTTCTTCTGTAAGACATGTCCACGGGGGAAAACAAACTGCGCGTTTGCTTATTTTCTTCGATGGCGAGAAATCTTGTCAAAAATAATCAATAAACAACACTCATCTGTCAGCTCCTCTTGCATGATTGCTGTTAGTTTCCAATTCTTGACTGCCTTAGGAAATCTGACCGAGCAGGCAGGTGCTTTTACGAATAAATTCACAGATATTGATCGTGGCTCGTAGAAGCCAAGTCAAGAAGTTGTGGTTGGATGATACTATAGACAATATAAACATTTGAAGCGAAAGGCACATCGGGGTTTCCTGCCTGCCGCATGTAGATTACGACAGTGCTTCTGTAGAGGAACGAGTGTACTTCAACGCTCATCTCTTAACTGTGCGGACTCAGCCAACCTGACTGTTCATTTCCAACCACATCAGAGTGTCCAGGAGAAAAGATGTTGCAAATGCTCACAACCTGCAATGCCATCAGGGTTCCTACCTGCCGCAGGTAGATAACGACAGTACTTCTGCAGAGAAACGAATGTACTTCAACGCTCGGCAACTAGGACAAAACAGTGTCTTAATTTGTCGATAAATGATCCATTTGTATCCAAAATTGTGGAATGTAAGTAAAATACAGGACCACACAGGGGTTACGAACGCATTCAAAACACAGCTGTGTACGATTTGGCAGCAGACCGGCTTACTCTGGTATTACATGAAATGGTATGGGTGCCGCCCGTTCAGAAAACTACTGAACGTAAACTTGCCCAGGAATCACGAACAGCCAAAACATGCTGGGGTTGATGGCTACGTCCGGTAAAGAATATGCAACATGACCACTTACACGTCTTGGATCGTACTGGGTATATGGTTGAAAAGTTAGCTGCATATCCTTTACTGCACGCCGTAGTCAACTGCGGCCTTTTTTATTTGGCTGTTTGTGATCTCTTGGCAAGTTTACGTTCAGTAGTTTGACTGGGTATATGGTAATGACCCTAATTTTGTATAGGCCAGTCAGCACTCGATGGTTGATGTGATCAATATCACGATCGCCGCCTTTACGTCTCGGGTCATTTACTGGTACCAAATTTAGACCGCGACAACTTAGGAGCTAAGAGCAATTTTTTGTTAAAAATCCGCTGCGATGGGGCCATGGAGAGAATGGGTGGATACCAATTCCGCCCGTTTTCCAGTGTTGCCAGTTTAGATGGATGACCGACCTGGTTTTCGATGACATGTATGTCAGGGCATTTGAACTTAAATTTTATAGAGAAATTCATATAACGAACAACTTAATAAATTGTGGAGTGGGACACATAGAACTCGAGAGGGGGAGGGGGGGGGGGGATCTGAGTGGTCTCGAGGTATGGTGTCCGCCTCGAGTGCTGGAGGTCCCGGGTTCAAGCCCCGGTGAGGCCCGGGATTTTTTCACGTGGACTTCTAGTAACAAAATTTCCCCTGGTTTCTGGGTAGTGACTTCTAGGAACAAAATTTCCCCTGATCTCTGGGTAGTGAGATCGGACGCCCGTGTGTATTGTTGCACACTAAAACATCCCTTGGCAGTTGAAAATCGAAAAAAGAGTAGGCTAACGGCTCTGCCCGGGCAACATTTCGAGTTAAAACTCTACCTAAATTATTTCAGGATTATCGCCGGTGCTACGGAGTTCGTGCACTGAGCTGAGATTCTCAATACTCAGGCTTGAGTTAGGAGTAGAACGAAGCACTCATGAGTTACACCCGTGTGCCGTGATGTTGATACGTGGACTAAACTAAACTAAACTAAACTAAACTAAACTAAACTAGATAGAGCTATAAAAATTAGATTTGTAAAGGCATGCATCTTTCCCATTGCAACAAACGCCAGTGAGACCTGAACATTTACTAAACAAGCTGAACAGCGCATAAATGCCTTTGAATATAAATGTTATAGACGAGTTCTAAGAATATCTTGGATAAAGAAATTTAAAATGCACCCATTCTTCAAAAGCTGAATATTGAAGAATGTTGGCTATTAAAGACAATAAAACAGAGAAAATTGAAATATTTTGGTAACCGGAAACTTCACGAAAGTTTGGAGAGGACAGTAATGTAGGGGTATATGCCTGAGAAGAGAGGAAGTGGAAGACCAAGGAGAAGATGGGTGCAGGATGTGGCGGATGATCTCCAGATGTGTATATCGAACGCGTGACATCTTGCTTATGATCGAGAGGTTTTTCGGAAAGTTGTTATGGGAGCGAGGTTCTGAAAAGGACTTGCTACTGAATGAATTAATTACTGTGAATCCCAACGGGAAATTAAAATATTGACAGTCTACTAGATCTGAAAATCTAAAGAAACAAGAAGACTCATTAACAGCAACCAGTATCAGAATCTGAAATGCATTGGCCACTGGCAGACAGACATTTTATTTTAAAAATATTGCATATCCCTTACAGGACGTTTCAGGCAACACCAGCATTTATTTTTATGTTGCATACGAAGGGAAGAGAGGCAGAGGCAGACCAAGAGAAATGATGTTGGATGGATTCAGATGGTGGCTTGGAGGAATATGAGCAACAGAGTTGATCCAGAACACCAAAGACCGAGATATGTGGAGAGCGATGAACGCCTACGCCAGTTGGCAGGGCACTTGATGATGATGATGAATGTTGCATATCCCTTACAGGACGTTGCAGTCAACACCAGCATTTTTCAGATGCTGTTTATGTACTAGGCAAGTGTTTTTTTTTAACATTCAGTAGTGTGTCATTGCTTTCTGAACGACCGTCTCCCATAACAACAAGTAATAACACAACGCGACACGGTCTGCTGCACAAATCTATCGCGGCTGCGTTTCGAACGCCTGGTAAGCGGCTCACGAACCGCGTTCGCAAGTTTTTGGCCACGGAGACTGTGCGCTTGATCCATAGCGAAAGCAAATGGCCAATGTTTAGAAAAGGAGAGCTTTGCATATGATAGCGCTGCCTCAAGTCTGAAAATGTTAGGTGGAGGCAGTTACTTTAGCATTCCACTGGTTGCAGACAGACATACAGGCAGAGAAACGATATGTTGGTTTAAAATATGCGATTTAGATAATACATGATATGACTATACACACGGACAATTCGAGATAAGAAAACAAACAATGAGATTGGTTTACTTTCTGATCTATAAAAGACTTAGAAATAAATGTCAATGTCTGAAGATGAGTATAAGAACGCCAATTTCATAGTATGTGGACAAATAAAAGAGGTTAAGAAGATTAGGCTTAACAAACATATTCTAAGTGAAGATAAAGGAATTCAAGGACGAGACAGAGCGATAGGCAGAAACAGATACAATGCAACGCCTATTATACAAAGCTGCAGTGAATGATGGGAAATGCCGAGCATCTCCGTCTATCAAATAAGCAAAGAGATATAGGAACAAACTTATGAGAAATGGAAGACTGGAGAAATCTTAAAGTAGATAGACAAAAGAAAGCATAGTGGAAATTACAAAGTGATTGTAGTGCGTGCAAACTCCTATTCAGTGCCGGTGTCTGGGTTGAACCGCCTAGAAAAATGATATGTTGATTTAAAATACCCGATGTAGATAACACATGAGACGACTGTACACACGGACAATTCTATTTGACTCGCTCGTGACTATCAGTGCATCTTGGTCAGACAAAAGATGCATTTCAAAAGATGAAAAGTATTATAAATAATAAGTCGCTTTCATTGACTGTTGGAGAGTACTGAAACATTATGTATAACCGATTCAAAGATCGTAGGTTGTGAGCATTCGCTGGATCTTTTCTCCAGGACACTCTGATGTGGTTGAAAATTAACAGGCAGACAGATTGGCTGGTTCTGCATCATTGAGGGGTAATTTGAAGTATGATAAAGCAGATGTGGTGAATGTATGAATAATGTAGAAGAGCAGATAGACTATCATGGTCTTTAAAGAATGCAGCAGCACGAGGTAGTCAGAGGATCTGGTCGACAGTCGTCACTCAGAGGTAAAGAAAGACGGACATATAATCAGATTGCAACAGGCACCATTAATATTGGAATTATTGCTGGCTGTTGAAGATGGGGACTCGAGGGCTTATGCGAATGCCCAGAGTGCAATGATGTCGGTTCGTGACTCAACTCAACTCAACTCAACTCACCTCTTTGAAACAGATACAGAGTATCCTTTGGGAGTATAATGAGAAGTGGCCTGTTAGAATACACCGTGACCACTGGAAAGATCAATAGAAGACCATGAAGGGGCTAGCCAAGAAAATGATGCTGGATGGTCTAAAATTGTAGACGGAGGAATATCATCAGTGGAAGTGATACTGAGCAAGTTGAATCGAGATCTCTGGAGAGACAAATGAACGCTAAGTTATTTGGTAGGGCATGATGATGGCGATTATTGTTTCAGCCACGATAAAGACATAAAAGTCTTATAAACACCATACTGGAGCGTAAGGTTGGAGGCAAGCGAGCAAGAGAAGACAATGATACACGAGGGAAGATAACATCAAGGGATGGACGAACAACAGTCGGACATAATGTACAATCAAGACGAGAGACAGACAGTGTTGGAGATTCATGGCAACCACCCTTCATTGTGAAGACATGATTTGGACATATATCCGCGTGCAGTCGTAGGGATTAAACTACGGCTTGTATGTTTGCAGGCCCGTGCACTAACAACTGCACCACTGCTGTCCAGTGTTACACAGAATACTTCGTCTCATGGATGCCGTGGTAGCGTAGCTTTCCTGCCGGCCTAGATGTCCTCAGTTCGAACTGTCTCGAGATATCGTTTTGTTAAATGTCTCTGGGATGCCAGGTCAGCCCAGCCTCAAATGTTACAAGGAAATACTCCGGAAAGTAAAGGCGTCCGACGTAACAATGGCCAGATGACCAATCGAATGCTGATTGGTTTATTTTTTTTTAAAAATGGGGCTAGAACAGTGTTTCCCAACCTTTTTTGTGCTATGTCCCACCTAAACCTTTCTAAAATTCTTATGTCCTCCCTCCCCCAACATATACATAATTTTTAGTATACAAAAATTGAAATGTTCACTAAAGAAACTTGAATGACAGGTATTAGGAAGAAATCACTAGGAAATTATTGAGCAAACACAGTAAGTAAATTTTCAAAACATATAATGGAGAACTGAAATTAAGTACAAAATAATTTTAATGAAAGATGTGTCCATATTATTTTAATTATTAGTAATTATTTATTATTTAAATTTAGTGAGATCCTTGCGCTTGATGCTTGCTGCAAAGAGATTTTATGTCAAGTTCCAATTTAGTTAACTTCAGTCTCAAGTCTCCCCATTTTGTTATATCCAGCCGATTTCGTTTCTTTTTTTTTGGTTCTTTTTTTTGTTGATTACCAGCAAATCATTTATGGCACTAAATCCGCATTCAGCTAAATATGAAGATGGAAACAGTAACAATAGTTCTCTTGCACATTTGGTTGCATTTGGATGTTTGATTTCGGTTTCCTCATAAAGCCATGCCATAATTCCTTTTATATTAAATACAGTTTTAATTGACTCATCATTTTGCATTTCTGCGAGTTCTTCTTGATACTGCATATTAGAAATATCAGACAAATCCACTAACATTGGCTGCATCATCCAAGTTGGGAAATCAATTTGTTTCAAATCAGAAAATCTTTCTTTTAAATCAGTCGATAAAATTTGCAGATGATGGAGAATAACACACACACACACGCGCGCGCACGCACGCACGCACGCACACACGCACACACACGCACACACACAGGCACACACACACAGGCACACACACAGGCACACGCACAGGCACACATACAGGCATACATACATACACACACATACACACACACACACCACACACACACACACACACACACACACACACACACACATATATATATATATATATATATAATCAGTCCCTTCACAATTTTGCAGCCAATGAAACTTCAAAATTTTTGTTGTAAATATATGTCTGACATAATTCAATAAGGTAATGAAACAAATATCTTCGCTTTTGCATCGACAAGAGTTTTATTTGTTCCTTGAAGTTGTATATTTAATATATTTAGTTTTTCAAAGGTATCGGCTAAATAACTCACAAATGCCTTACCATCGACCGTTAACAGATTGTTTATTTCAGGGTTGTCGCTTAAAAAACCACTAAGAGTATCAAATAGATCCATGAATCTTTTCAAGCAGTTCCCTTTTGAGAGCCATCTTACTTCAGTGTGAAGTATAAGTCTCACATGGTCTTCATTTTGTTTTTCACAAAATAACTTGAAGAGACGTTCACATTTGGCGCTAGCTTTAAAAGCATTGATACCATTTATAACTAAATTTAGTAATTCATTTAGAACAGGGGAAATTTTTTAGCTACCAGGTTTTCTCTGTGAATAATACAATGCACACGAAGCATTTCTGGATTCTCATCTTTCATCAATTATAAGCAGCCATTTTTCTTCCCCTTCATATTAGGCGCACCATCTGCAGCACAAGATGTTATATTTTTCATTGGTATATTATTAACATCTAAGTAATTTGTTAGCTTATTATATACATATATCCTTGGAGGTAGTGGTGCTTTTTGATGATTTACAGAACAACATTTCTTTAGTAAAATCACCTTTATCAATATATCTTATGTAAGTTATAAGTACGGCCTCACTGTCTCTCAAAGTTGATTCATCCATTTGCACCGTTGTTTTTCAACAAGTTGTATTTCAATATCCTCACTCACTTCGTCGATTCTTCCTCTAACAGTATTATTACTTAGTGGCATAGTTTTAACGTCTTTGTCATCTTTTTTCCAGAACCGTTTTAAGAAATTCTGATATTGATGGTTTGATTAAATTCTCCCCTATAGTATGAATTTTCCCAGATTTAGCGATGAGTAGTGAAGTTTGATAACTAGCCTCAAGAGTGCGATTGATAGTTGCATTATGAGCAGTATATAGAGACTTTAATGGTACTCTTTTATCACATTATTTTTTAAAGTTTGAAAGTAATTCACACCTGAATTAATATGAGCATAATGTTTCGCCTTCAAATGTGCCTGAAGACGACCTCGTTTCATAGATTCGTTGGTCAAGCATTGTTAGCATAAAAGACGAAAAGGTGACCGGTCATCGTGGACAGCGGGTATGAAACCAAATTTTAAATATTACTCCGAATACTGACGAATGTGTTTCTTGCTTGCACCACTATGGGTTGAAATAAATAAATATAAAATCAATTAAAAACTAAACAAATATAATATGAACTGGAGTAAACGTAGACTAAAAATGCATATTTAAATATGTATCATTTACTCCACTGCAAAAAAAAAACAAAAAAAAAAAAAAAAAAAAAAAAAAAACTTTTTCATTTGACAAAATTTTCTGGAATATGACGCTTCTAAAACAGAAATTAAGACAAATTACCAATTGAATTTACATACCATTTATATGAAACTTATATTTATTCAATGTATATATATTTTTTAAACAACGAGACTTTTACGACAATTTAACGGTCGCTTATTTCAAATTAACACCAACGGTGAATGCTGAGCGTTACTGCGAAACACTACAGAAACTGAGATCCCGGCACTAAGCATTTTGCGCCATATAGAACAAATAGCGCGAAATGCTTAGTGCCGGCCCAGTATAACCAGTAGTTCAACTCTAACGCCTAACAATGAAATCACGGCTACTAACATGGCGGACAGAAATTACTTATACTGGACGTTTACCCAGCTCGAGTAGCGACTGAGAGTTGCTATACAGTTAACTTAAACTCTGGATGAGTCCAGTTTTGAATTGCTCCCCTTAACGATCGAATTGCCCCCCTGTGGGGCATGGGCCCAGCGTTGGGAAACACTGGGCTAGAATCATAATCCCTATACGCTACCAGGCGCGGAGAAGGCCCTGTACTATTGTCTTAACTGTACTTTATCTCATGTATCATTCTACGTTTTCTCATGTATCTTTCTACATTATCTCATGTATCTTTCTACGTTATCTCATTTACCATTGTACGCTATCTCATGTATTATTCTAATTATGTCATGTATCTTTCTACATTATGTCTTGTATCATTCTACGTTATCTCATGTATCATGCTACGTTATCTCATGTATCTTTCTACGATATATCATGTATCATTCTACGTTATCTCGTGTATCATTCTACGTTATCTCATGTATCATTCTACATTATCTCATGTGTCATTCTACATTATATCATTATCATTTTACGTTATCTCATTATTATTCTACCTTACCTCATATATCATTATACGTTATCTCATTGTATCATTCTAAGTTATCTCATGTATCAATCTACGTTATCTCATGTATTATGCTACGTTATATCATGTATCTTTCTACGTTATCTCATGTATCATTCTACGTATCTCGTGTATCATTCTACGTTATCTCATTATCATTCTACATTATCTCATGTGTCATTCTACATTATATCATGTATCATTCTACGTTATCTCATTATCATTCTAACTTACCTCATATATCATTCTGCGTTATCTCATGTATCATTCAACGACACGAGCAGGAGATAGTAAGAGATAAACATAGCCATTCTGTCCTGGGATGAAAAATATAGCCATCATATATCAATTGCATTCATGACCCGGAATAAAATATACGCGCCAGTAATGAGTTATGAAACATTTGGAATTTCTGGTAAGAGAAGCATCTAGATATAAATATACAGTTAATTATAAATTCATATTTTTATATTGCGCTAATGGAATACATTTTGATTTCATTTATTAGAGTTTTCTGTTAATGCTTCTGTATTTATATATTTCCATATTGTTTCTTTATTTTTGCGTCATGCAATCTAATAACGGTTAGTGTATCTGATAGGGAGCTATGCTAATAAAGTCACAAGTGTGGTCGCAAGAGGTTTCGACTTCTGTGTTCGTCGTCCGCCAACAGAAGACACGACTGACCACCTATTCTTCAGAACACCACATATGTGTGTGTGTGGGGATGTGTGTGTGTGTGTGTGTGTGTGTGTGGGGATGTGTATGTGTGTGTGTGTGGATGAAAAGATGTGTGGGTATGGGTGGGTGATGTGTTAGTGGGTGAGGGATGTGTGTGTAGGTTGGTGCGGGATGTGTGTGTGGGAGGGGTATGTGTGTTTGGTTGGGGGGTGTGTTTGGTTGGGGGGTGTTGGTGAAGCATGTGTGTGTGGGTGAGTTTGTGTAGGTTGGGGTATGTGTGAGTGGGTGGAAAGATGTGTGTGGGTGGGGATTAGGGTGATTGTGTGTGTGTGGGTGGGTGCGAGATGTCTGGGTTGGTGGCAGGATGTGTGAGTGGGTGGAGGCATGTATTTGGGTGGGGGATGTGTGGTGGGTGGGGGATGTGTGGGTATGGTTGGGTGATGTGTGAGTGGGTGAGGGATGTGTGTGTGAGTTGGTGCGGGGTGTGTGTGTGTGTGTGTGTGTGGGAGGGGGGATGTGTCACATAACATGATAATATGCATTGCAAATGCTTACAACATTCATTTGACAATGTTTTTTTTTTTGTGAATGCATCATGCACTGTTGATGAACGAAAGATGAGTGATTGGAAGGGCCGAACGTAAGACGGGCCTACGTGCCCAATTTGTAAACCTTTTAAAACAAAGATCAATTCAATTCAACACTCAGGCCTACACAACGTGATGGGCTTATGACATCACAGAACAATAGAAAGCTTCTGCTTCGAGTCATGTGGAATCTTAGAAATTTATGATAACACGTCTCCAGGGATTGATCCGATTTGTGGCGTTTATTATCTTCCCATACCAGAGACCATCCACTTAAAATACCACATTTCACACGCTTAACATACCAGAGAGTACCCGCTTAAAATACCTCAGACTACCCGCTTACAATATCAGAGATCACCCGCTTAAAATACCAGAGACCACCTGCTTAAAATACCAGAGATCACCCACTTAAAATATCAGAGACCGCCCGCTTAAAATATCCAAGACCACCGGCTTAAAATACCAAAAAACCACCCTCTTAAAATACCAGAGACCATCCGCTTAAAATATCAGAGATCACCTGCCTTAAATACCAGAGATCACCCTCTTAAAACAGAGATCACCCGCTTAGAATAACAAAGATCACCCGCTTAAAATACCAGAAACCACCGGCTTAAAATATCAGAGACCACTCGTTTGAAAAACCAGAAACCACCCGCTTAAAATATAAGAGATCACACGTTTAAATTACCAGAGATGACACGTTTAAAATACCATAGATTAGCCGCTTAAAACACCACATACCACGCACCTAAAATACCACGGACCACACGCTTAAAACACCACCGACTACACGCTTAAAATGCCAGATACCAGCCTCGTAAAATACCACAGACCACCCGCTTAAAATATCAGAGATCACACGCTTAAAATTCTACAGACCACCCGCTAATAACTACAGTTCAAGGGGTTCGGGCACCATGATAGAGCTCCGATGTGGTCCAAAGCGGCGAACAAGGAACGCAGAGATGTGGTGGTTCAGGAGATCCGCGAGGGAGAGGGCGAAAATAGAGTGCAACTGTATGCCCAGCAGGCGTCATATGAGGGGGTACTGCATAAGTCCCTAACCTGGACTTATCTTGCGCATGGAGCCACTGCGCTTAAGATCCGTCCTCAGATCCCACTACGATGTCCTGTCATCAGCTGCCAACCAGGCCAAGTGGGGTACAGCCACCGACCCGTCCTGTCCCCTCTGTAAAGAGAAAATCCATACAGCGGAGCACGTGCTGGCTGCATGCAAAGTAGCTATTTGCCAATTCACATGGCACCAGAATAAAGTTCTTGGTGAGTTTCAGCCATGGTGGATGAAGCTAGAATGCGTGCAAACAGATGGGCCAGGGCTAGGCCGGTAGGGTTATTTACTTCATCAGAGCTGGACAGGAACGTAGAGACAAGGAAGACTGAGTTGCTGACTTACCGTCCATTTTCGATGTCGAGGATGACTGGCAGCTGACTATGGAGCTGAAGTACCCTGAAGTGATCCAATAGTTTCGATAGCGAACTGACATTGTGCTTCACTCCTCCTCGTCGGCCAAGCAGCTAACGCTGATTGTGATTACTGTTCCGTATAAGATGAGAGTCGAGGATCAGCACACGTACAAGATAGAGAAGCACCGTGACATGGTTGCAAGTCTGAGAACATAGAGTGGGACAAGTCTCGGCAGTAATATGATTAACGTGTGTCTGTAACTGCTGCGCAACTAACATCGGAACCAATCTCCCAACTAAGAGTTTGAACTTTTACTATCTCGTATGGACTTTATAGTCTTTCCTCTGAGCGAGGGGAGTGCATCTGAGAATGGGACTTTTCTGTGGGGCGAATTGCCATACGGTAGCAGACGCCAAGTCAGGCAAATATCTGCCGAATTCCAACCGCCGTGCCATGGAGGTAGACGTCTTGCGAGAACCGCAATCCGCAGCAGGGACCAAGGGTCGATGAACTCAGAGGAAGAGCCGGCTTCCCAGAGTGCAGCGCCGTGAATGGGGCACGATGAAGGAGCATGGCAACGAAGGCGAACGGAGACGACAGAGGCAGTGGCCGGGAAAGAAGCTGGCTTCCCACGTGCTAGGATGTGTGTTAGGGCACGAAGAACCGGGTGCACAAGGCTCTCCTCCAAGAGGAAGTGGAGGCTTGGGAGCAGAAATTTTTCGCAGGTATGGGACAAATACGGAATAACGCAAGGACAATGCAAACTACCGAACATCTCCCACGAAAGGGGGAAGACGCCCGGAGTCATCATCCGGGCGGGCCCAATCTCAGAAAATATCAAGAAGGTAAAAGGGCAGAAACATTCTGGGAAAGGGGACAACGTCTGACTATCTAAGTCCCTGCCGTAATTGCTCCCTGGCGGAGTTTTTATCAAATCACACAAGCGTAAAATATCGTAGATCGTTTGCTTAACACATAAATGACTAAATGATAGTATTTCACCCGAAGCGTTCAATCGTTCATGAAATTAGATTAGATGAGAAAACAATGTTAAACTGCTTAACATAAAATGTCCTAATAAATCACAGATAGCCAGTACATGTTCTGGTTTATGGCCACGTTTCGTAAAGAACATATAACTAACGCTTGTATTTTGACTTACATGTAGCCACGCATGCACTGGTCACTATTTCAGCGTTTGCTTTCTTCTCTGTCAACTGCATTATCAACTTTCTTGTCAAGCACTGCATCTCCACAGTCCCCTACTTTTCTTCACCATTTCGTTACTCAGAATATGATTAACTACGCCCTCCTGATCTGAGGGTAGTGTATCGGAAGTTGAACTGGTTTGGAAGATCGAGCTAAATGGGGTACAAACCGGTACAATGATGTCTATCCTGTTGTCCTTTAAACACTCCTTTTATAAAAATATAACATAACACTCAGATGGAATATGCATAACAGAGATTAATAATAGAATAGGGCAAGCAACGCTGCATTTCAGAAAACGAAATGTATCTTTTGCAATAAGTCACTGTCATTGAATATAAGAAAGAGAATGCTAAAATAATATATAGAACCTGTTTTGCTGTGCAGCAGTGAATATTGAAATGTAAATTAGCAAATTAGGCAGAAATTGGAAGCAACAGAGATGCGGTTCCTGGGAAGAATCTTGCGAATTCCTTGGACTGCCAGAATAACTAACGACGATTGACTGAAAGAAGCTAATGAAATTGGAACATTATATACAACAATAAGACAGAGTCAGTCAGCTTTCTTTGGTCAAGTAATGAGAAGAGAGGCATAGGAGAACATTGTTACGACAGGAGAGATTAAGGGGAAGAGAGACAGAGGCCGTCTAAGAGAAATAATGCTGGACTGATAGAGACGGTGGCATAGAGGTATATCATCAGCAGAGTTGATCAAGAAGACCAATGACCGAGATCTGTGGAGAGCCATGAACGCCTACGCCAGCTTGGCAAGGCACTTGATGATGACGATGAACACAACAATACAATGATAAGACAACCCATCATCAAGATCAACCATGCATAAGAACTACATGTTAAAAAATGCATGTTTGGAGCAATGTTAAAAGGTAGTTGCATATCGTTTATAGGACGCTGCAGTCAATCCCACCACTTTTAACTGTTTGGGATATCTTGGCAAGTTTACGTTCAGTAGCTTGCCATTTCTTTCAGAATGACCGGCATTCATACCATTTTAAGAAGACCAGCGCAACACAGTCTGCTTTCTATTCGCTAGCAGCAGTGTTTTGAACGAAGTTTGCAGGATTGTGAAATGCGTTCGACATCGCTTTGCTACAGCGCCGGTGATAAGATAACCTAGCATCAAGGAAAAAAACATATGAAAGAAAGAAATGTTAGAAAATACACATTTAATGTAATGAAGGAATACAATTAAAGAAATGCATATAAACTAAGAGAATAATGGCTACTTTAGTGTAAATCATCAGCATCTTAAAGTGTCTTGCCGAGTGAAGTGGACAATCAAGCTTCGCCACATCTTTAAATAAACAGTCTTAAAAGTCGAGAGATCCGACTTCATTGCAACTGATTTTATCCATATGGTTGGTCTCTTTCTGCAAGGCGGCCTGGTCCGTAGCTCCAGCGACGACCCGCGGGAGTTTCCGAAAAAAAGCACTCGTGAACCGAAAGACGCAGCCCGGAATCTAACCCACAGCCTTCGGAGCGCGAGCAGACAGCTTGACAACTTCGCCACGGAGGGCCTACTTCTCCTCTTCTCCACATCTTGATATTTCAAGTTGTATCAATTCGTGCGCCTGCACACTTTCGTGCCATGACAGAAGGCTACAACGAATCCTCTCTCTCTCTCTCTCTCTCTCTCTCTCATCTCTCTCTCTCTCTCTCTCATCTCTCTCTCTCTCTCTCTCTCTCTCTCTCTCTCTCTCTCTCTCTCTCTCTCTCGCTGTCGTTCTTTAACTCGCTTTTCACAAATCTTTCTATCTGTCGCAACATGAGCTTAAGGGTAATATATGTCTCTTCCGAAAAAACAAATGCCGGAGGTTCTCGAATGGTGTTAACTCTTCAGTGACCTAATTAAGTGAGGGAATGACATTACTGCACTCAGTACATTCCTACACGTGCCCTGTCCGCTCATTCAACAACCATCGAAGAGTCATACTGCTAACCGTTCCAATTGTCGTATGATTGAAAGTTCTCCCGGTCTTCCCTCTTAGTTTGGCATTTCGTCCAGAACCCTTGCCGAAACCCCGCCATATTATTCTCGCCACATACTGGTCCTCAGTCTGTGAGAAAATACACCAACGGAAATGAGATTCCTGAGAAGAATACTCAACGAAACAAGAAAAGAGAAAATAAACAATTATGAAATCAGGAATACAGTGGGGAGAATATAGCAGCGATAGGTTTCATTAGATAACGGTAAGTGAAATGGTTTCAGAAAAGGTTTCTTATGCAATAAGTCACAATAATTGAATGTAAAATCAGAGAACGCCTGCTTTGCTGTATGGCAGTGAATCAAGGAATGTAAATGAACAAATTATGAACAATTTGGTTGTAACAGAGATGTGTTTCTTGAGACGAACGTTGCGAATTGCTTCGATTGCCAAAGTAACTAACAACGATTGCTTGAAATAGTTTAATGAAATTAGAACATTATATTCAACAAATAAGAATGAATCAAACATCTTTCTTTGCTTTAGTGATGAGAAGAGAGGCATTTGAGAATATTGTGACGATTGGAAAGATCGAGGGAACGAGAGGCAGAGGCCGACCAAGAGATATGATGCTGGGTGGATTAAGACGGTGGCATGGACGAATATCATCAGCAGAGTTGATCCAGAACATCATTGACCTAGATCTATGGAGATACATGAACGCCCACGCCAGCTGGCAAGGCACGTGGTGATGATGATGGTGATGATGATGAAATTGGTGAAAGTCCAAAGAAATTAAACCTAGTACCAAACTTGGGATTTTATAACGATAATATTAAATCATTGCTGCTTTAAGAGACAGAAACGTGAAGACCGATGAAAGCAATTACTAATAAAGAACACACATTCATCAACTGGCACAATAGGAATAACATTCATTCATTCATTCATTCATTCATTCATTCATTCATTCATTCATTCATTCAGTAGCATGTCCTTTGCCGAACCTCGCTGCCATTACAACCCTCCGGACCACTAGTCGATCATATGCAAAATGTCCCGCGTCTAATACACCCATCTGGAGATCATCCGCCACATCCTGCACCCATCTTCTCTTTGGCCTGCCTCTTCTTCTCTTCCCAGACATATATCCCTCCTTTATTGTTCTCTCCAAACTTAGGAATAAAATGGTCAGACAAAATCACGAGTGTGGAACTCATGGACAGAACTAGACAAATACCAGTGAATCAAACGGTGAAGGAAAAACACTGGTGCTGGCTAGATCATACCTTGAAAAAATAATATAAAGTACAACTCATCATCATCATCATCATCATCATCATCATCATCAAATGCCCTGCCAGCTGGCGTAGGCGTTCATGACTCCACAGATCTTGGTCTATGGTTTTCTGGATCACCTCTGCTGCTGATATTCCTCCATGCCATCGTCTCAGTCCATCCAGCACCATTATTTATGATTTTGCAATTAGTAGCTGGATGACGTTCTGGGTCAAATGTGGCTCATGACTGTCCCTACCGGACGAGGATGTCCTAAGACAGCCATTAACGTCGTTCACTAACTCTGATAAATGTTTTGCCATGAAGTGTTGGAAAGATAATGTGGTGATTTCCCCTTGCCTTCCACATCCACGTGGTGGTCTTTTACCTCTGCCTTTGATAGCCATTTCGGACTGTAAGGACAAGTGAGTGCCCTGCTCTGCTCAGCTGCAGAGTTGTCCACTTATTCCGGTGGATACTCGGTCCCCAGAGCTGTGTTAGCCACACCGTCGTGTGTTTCCATCCTCTACCACGTGGAGGTGCAGTTGGGATTTTCTCTTCCTAAAGTTATGGTCTATGACCAAAACTCTCCAGTACTTTTAGAGGACAAGGTACAACTAGGGATTCCTTTTGATGGAATTCACCGGACACACGAAACAGAGGAAGACCTAAACACACGGGAATGAGAAGTAGAGATAGAAATTATTAACGTAGGGAGGACATGAACGGAGCTGCATGGGGTAATTAAGGGTAGGAAGGCTAAGGATAGGAGAGCCTGGAGTGAGTCGGTTGATGGTCTATACCCCGATGGGAGGTAAAGAACGAAAGAACAATATTGATCTGGGAAAAATGTTCCCATGAAAATACCACGAGCCTTGAGCAAGCATGAGATAATATCTATGGCATTTTTATAAATGAATATTTATAAACTGAAGATAAGACGAGGTTTACAAACATATTTATAAATTGAAGATAAGAAGAGGTTTATAAATAAACAACTATATATTGAAGCTAAGGACAGTTTTATATAAGAATATTTATAACTGAAGAAAAGAAGTTCGGAACTGTTAGTTGTATCACAAGAAAAGAAAGTTATAAACATATTACGCAATGCCAGAAAGCGAGGAAGAGAAGTCGAATGAAGGATGGAAAGAACGTTGTAAGAAAACACTACGAAGCATATAAAAAGTATGAATAAACAGATGTATAAACTGAATAAATAAATCAATCAATAAAAGGAAACAAGAAAAGAATGAATGCAAGTTTTTTGGACAGGGAAAATAGGAAATGTTGAAGGAGATAATACACTTGTGATGGACAAGAATACAGCATGGCAATCAAGTGAGCTTTAGAGTGGACACGGGAATGTCGAGACGATCATTATCTCTCATTTTGCCAAGGGCAACAATCTAACACAAGAATTGTATGTGTATGTTCTGATCCGTTCAATCAAAATGTACGATAGACATTAACTCAAGGTATTGTTGCAGGATGGCGGCATTTCGAAGGGGGATTATAATTAATGAGCTTCATCAATATTCATGATAACATAAATACGTGCATGCACTTACGGACGGACATGCGAACCAGAAATACATGCACACACACGCACGAACACACACACACATATACGCACACGCAAACACACACACACACATACAGACATACAGATATAAAGAAGAAGAAGAATAAGAAGAAGAAGAAGAAGAAGAAGAAGAAGAAGAAGAAGAGAAGGAGGAGTGGGAGGAGGAGGAGGAGGAGGGGGAGGAGGAGGAGAAGAGGGAGGAAGGGGAGGAAGAGAGGGAGGAGAGAGAAAGAGGAGGGAGGACGAGAAGGGAGTGGGAGGGAGCAGGAGGGGGAGGAGAAGGAGAAAGAGGAAAAAGAGGAAGAAGGAAGGAGAAAGAAAAGGAAGAAGGAAGAAAAAAGAAGGAGGAAAAGGAAGAAGGAAGAAAGAGGAAAAGGAAGAAGGAGGAAAAGCAAGAAGGAAGAAGAAGGAGAAGGAAGAAGGAGGAAAAGGAAGAAGGAAGAAAGAGGAAGGAGGAAGGAAGAAGGAGGAAAAAGAAGAAGGAAGAAGGAGGAAGAAGGAAGAAGGAGGAAAAGCAAGAAGGAGGAAAAGCAAGAAGGAGGAAAAGGAAAATGGAAGAAGGAAGAAAAGGAAGAAGGAAGAAGGAGGAAAAGGAAGAAGGAGGAAGGAGAAAAAGGAAGAAGGAAGATGGAGGAAACGGAAGAAGGAAGGAGGAGGAAAAGGAAGAAGGAAGACGGAGGAAGAGGAAGAAGGAAGAAGGAGGAAAAGGAAGAAGGAAGAAGTAGGAAAAGGAATAATGAGGAACAGAAAGAAGGAAGAAGTAGGAACAGGAAGAAGGAAGAAGGAGGAAAAGGAAGAAGGAGGAAAAGGAAGAAGGAAGAAGGAGGAAAAGGAAGAAGGAGGAAAAAGGACGAAAATGAAGAAGGAGGAAAAGGAAAAAGGAAGAAAGAGGAAAAAGGAAGAAAGAGGAAAAGGAAGAAGGAAGAAGGAGGAAAAGGAAGAAGAAGAAGACAGAAGAAGGTGGCTAATTAGAAGGAGAGAGGGGTTGTGGTGCAGTAGAAGAAGGAGAAAAAAGAAGCAGAAAGTGGATGAGGAGAAGGAGGAGGAGGAGGAGGAGGAGGAGGATGAGAAGGAGAGAAACGTGGTGGTGGAGGAGAAGGAGACGACGGCGACGAAAACGATCTTATTGTATTAAGGCTGCAAGATATGGCAATTACTTCAGGAAATAAAAATCACGTCTGCATCAAATCGGATGAAATTTTTGTGTTTTCTCCTTTTCAGTGACACCAAAGTCTGGTACTCAACGTTACTATGAGCTCTAATTTTACGACAGCCATAGATTTCGCAACAACCATCCAGTCAGTTTTATTTTCGGTTCAACAACTTTAGTATTTCCTGTGGAGAGCAGGAACTTGTCTGCGGTAAGAATCTTAACGAAATTTGCTTTTAAGAAATTCTCCTCAACTGTTAGATTGCGTGATTCTCTGTCTGATTATTCTAAGCAAAGGCATTAAAATGTCCACATATTTTTTATAGACAAAAGCTATCTATGAAAACAGCGCATAGTCTGGAGTGTGGCATCATATACTGTTAAGTGGCAAGTGATGATTGTACGAACATTCTGAAGTATCTTCGGTACACGCTAAAAATTATACGACAGCGTTTAGAAATTGCGGAGTGGATCACTTAGACAGAAGCATACACTTATGTTCAGACTTTTGAGACAGAATTTTCTAGACACGAAATCAACAATAAGCACGTTTCAGACATCGATCAACTTAAAATGGTACTAGAGGCGATGATGCGGCCAGATGAAATTGTATTTGACTTGGTATAATGTAGGGGAAATGATGATTTGTCACGAATCTATACATGATTTCAACTCTCGATCGAATAAGTAATGTTAAGGGTTATCCTATCTTTGGTCACAGGAATGGGCCGTGATATGACTAAGAGTTATCTCATCAGTGATTATAGGGATGAGGGTTAATGAGACTGTGTTATCTAATCGTCGGTTGTAAGTCGGGTTAGTCGTAACGTGAGGATAGTCTTATCTCATTGTTAGGTCGTAGGTACGAGGCGTGAAGAGACAAAGAATTGTCGTATCGTTGGTCGTAAAGATAAAGTGTTATTTACTATATATATATACACGCCCAGTAGCTTAACATTGCTTTCTGAGCGGCCGGCTCACATACCCCGTAAGTTACCAACGCGGCGAGAACCGCTACCGATTCTCGCGCAGGTTACCTTACTCACAAGATTATACGGGATTACGGAGAAATACGTTAACCTATAGGCCAGGGAGACAGGCGTACTATATATTACTTACTATATAATAAGTACTATATATTAAGTAGTATATATTAAGTAGCATATATTAAGTATCCTCCCTGGCGTAGGGTTTAGCGACTTTCTCCGAAATCTAATATATCCACGTGAGGAACGTAACTTGTGTGAGAATCGGTAGCGGTTCTCGCCGCGTTGGGACTTACGGGGTGTGTGAGCCGACCGCTCAGAAAGCAATGGTAACTACTGAGCGTAATCTTGCCAAGAAATCAACAATCAGCTGAAAGATGCTGATATCGACAGTGATGTCCTGTAAAGGATATGCGAAAAAAAAAAAATATTAAGTACTATATAAAAATTACTATATATTAGATACTGTATATTAAGTACTATATATTACATTGTAGTGTGATTTTCATCAGTGTATTCTCTCAATCAATCGAGGTGGGGAGGAGAGTTCTTAAGAGCTGTATTGAGCCAATCCTGATGTATGGAAGCTAATCATGGAAGCTGACAAATAAGAAATTATGTGGAGGCTGCATAGATGTGGTTATTATATAAGAATTACGAAAGCACCGTGAACGGAAAGAAAGCACAATGAAGATATCTTGAACAAGATTAATCCCAAAAAGAGTACTAGTTACTGCATCAGAAGCAGACAGTCCGCATTCTTTATGCTTATCATGAATAGAGGAAAGGGACGCCGAGGTATTTCCAAGGCACCAGGGTCAGGTTCTATACTGGCCAAGACCTACTAATACGTCCTAGTCGTGCGTCCTGGGCAACAGGTCACTTCGGGGTCCTGGCTAACGTAGTAGGATAGCTGATTCTTCCGAAATCGGAGAGTATCTGCCTGCACGGCGAGGAACCACCAGTCTGCACACTAATAACCCAGACATGGAACAACGGATACTCACGCGAACCTCAGGTCCGGTATGACATCATACTGATGTTGGACAACAGGATGTCTTCATCCGTCATACAGGACTTCACGCTGGAGTTCACAGCCAACGAACGCAAGCAAGCAGCATGAACTGAGGAAAACTGAGAGTATGCTGTCGTAACGGGACAGACAGAGGGGAAGCGGCAGGGGGAGACCCAGAGAGGAGATACTGGACAGTTTAACATCATGACCTGGACAATGACAGAAAAAGAGAAAAGAAAAATCATAACAACATAAATGAGATTCTTGAGAAGAATACTCAACGTATCGAGAAGAGATAAGATCAGAAATGAAGAAATCAGGACTAAAGTGGGGTTTATAGCTGCGCTAGATTTTATTAGAAGGCAGCAAGTCAAATTGTTTGGCCATGCAAGTAGGTTACCAACTAACAGTATACCACAACAAGCAATGATGTACAGACCAGAGGGAAGCAGAGGAAGAGGCCGACCACGTAATCGATGGACGCAGGGAATAACAGAATCCATGGGAATATCGATACATGAAGCCCATAAGCTGGCACTCTACCGCAGTTTATACTTCACCTCGACACCGCAAGGTACTAGAGGAACATGATGAGGTGAGATGAACATCATGACATGAAGCAATATCAGTATCAGATATGATTAGCAGCCCTGGAGACTAGGCAGGTATCATTACCAGTACCACACGGCGTGGACTATACGATAGATAGATTCTTCCTCATGTATGAATTAAACCAGGGTCGCAATTATGGCACGTTAGTGTACTACTGACCATACCACAATCTGTGTCTTATAAATACAGCAGTCTGATAACATTAACTGTCTGAAGGTTTAAGTTCCTACGGGTTAGTTGTTTCGTTAGTTTGTGAATCCTCTGATAGGCTTTGAGTTGACCATCTTTAATCTGATGTTTTGGAGTTCAGATGTTTTCTTGCCAGGAGAGGACTGACATCTGTCGCATTGATGGTGTGGATACTTCCATCATGTTCCGGTACTTAGTATCATCTACATGGGGACTATACAGCGAAGCTCTGCTTTCCTCCTCCAAGCTCAGAAACTAGCGGGAACTGCAGGAAGACCAGCACTGGAACCTTACATCTGTTGAGAACATCACCTCACATCGACGATGAACTGTAAATTTAGTGGCGGACTTTTGTGTTGGCATATTGCCAGCAGCCTTATGTATGTATGCCAAAACGTGCTGTTGGTTTGTCGGGACTGCTGTCTGTTCCAATTTTCATATGGGACAGTGATGGGCTTTTCGTGTCATATTCATTGGCACAGGAACCCAGCATTATGGGGTGACCATTTGCCGTGAAGTTAGAATCGCGACTAACGACTAGCATCTGCTGGAAAGCATGTTGGAGTATGGCCTGGTCATAATTTATGCGCAGTACGTAGGAACTGCGAGGAATTAGGACTTGGTTGGTCATGTGGTCATTTCTACAAACACGTGGGAACTTAAACATTCAGACAGTTTATGTTTGTCCCTGGATCTTAGACAATTTATTACCAACAAATTCCGATCCAATGCTCAAAGAGAGCTTCGCACGGGTAAACACATTCATTCATCATGTGCCATGCCGATAAGCGTGGGCTGTCATGTTTCGCCATCTCACTCGATCACCAGTGACGTGGATCTGCTCAGTGTTTTTGTCTCTACCATACCGCGTGGCAAGCCATCCAGGTATTTACTTCTCTGCCTTCCCATTGCTCCCTTCCCTCGAACTTGCCAGTTGTCGCCATATTCTCCAATTTATTTCTTTTCATAACATGACCAAAAAATCTTGACTGTCTATGTCTAATTTCTCTAATCAGGGACATATTTATTATCATTTGTAAATACAACCTGGCAGTTTAAAGACACTTGAAGATAGACAGATGGAATATATACTGTAGGCAGTCAATGACAGTTAGGTAAATGATAACATAGCTTATAAATGAAACTGTTCGATTACTGTTGGCGGAGTTGTCAAATGAATGTGGAACTTGCAGCGAAATCACTTCGAGAACTGTTCCAACGTGTAACTAACTTACCCAATCTCAATAGGGTCTGCCAGTACCCTCACATTTCCATTTCAGCTGAAAACAGTTGATAAACTGCCGGCTTGTCCCGTATTTTGTGATGTCAGTTCCTCATCCTATGTTATAAACCAACAATTTGAACTAAAAACAATGACTGCCTAAAGACTTCGGCAGTTTAGAAATGTCTGAGTATTCCTGTACAGTGACAATATGAGAAATGTTGAAGTATAAAAGGAATAGGCATGACTGGAATCGCCATTGGAGGATGTAACATCAACAATAAAAGACATATCATTAATACAGTATTGGTTGCAGATAATGAACCCGACGTACAACATTTCGTGGATGTTTTAGTGAGCAATTAATTTGTAAGAATACATAAATTATGCTCATCATTGCCAAGAAGAAGGAAATACCACAGCATGACCTCCAATTGACTGAGAAAATTATTAAAAGGATGATTCAGTCTTACAAAAGTCGTAACGTCTGACGGAAGATGCCTTTTAGAGATTACAATAAGAAATTGCATGGTAAAAATATTTTTGCAAGATGGCAAACTAATAAAAAAAAACTATAAACTGCAATGAGAAAAGGAGTACGATTGTGTTATAAATAACAATACTGTTGTTAAAAGTTAGTTGCATATCCTTTACAGGACGTAGAAGTCAACCCCAGCGATTTTGGCTGTTTGTGATCTCTTGGCAAGTTTACGTTCAGTGGTTTGCCATTGCTTTCTGAGCGACCAGCACCCTTACCATTTTATTAAAAAAAACCAACGCAAGGCAGTCTGCTGCCAAATCTCCCGTATCTGTGTTTCGAATGCGGTATGCGGGATTACGAACTGCGTCCGTAACTCCTTCACCACAAAGCCGACAATACTGTTGTACGCATGTAAAATAAGCAGACAATCTGAGAAATATCTAATGTGGTTTCTGAAGAACATGCACATAATACAATGGGAGGACAGACAAACGAATAAGATAGTCCTTCAAGAAATACATTAACACCATACATTGATTGGGGGGTGGGTGTGTGTGTGTGAGGGGGGGGGGGGGGAGTTAGACGAAAACATATTTTTGAGGCCATTCATGAGGAGAAATACTCTTGCAAACTTAGTGGTAACAGGACAACTTGGTAGGAAATTAACCAGTGGAAGACAAAGCGATGGCTTGGGCACGAGGCACAAAAGGGTCCAATGCGCAGACCAGATCCAATACTGGTGATCGTATGTGATAATGAACCGTGGCCTTCCACGCTTGTCGGTATGGAACATGATGATAATGATGATAACACGACTCTACTTACACTAGATGAGAGCTCAAACGTACATCTGCTAGGACAGATACAATACTGACTGAAATAACAATCAGAGAATTACAATACTGTGTGAAAACGACATACATTACTTTTTAAATATGAAATAGACTACTTTGGGAACACGAAATAAAGTACTTTGGTAATATGACATATAGTAATTTGTGAATACGACATATAATACTTTGGGAATAGGACACACACTACTTTGGAATATGACACACAATACTTCGAGAATATGACATATAGAACTTTGGGAATGTGACATACAATACTTTGGGAGTATGACATGCAATACTTTAGGAATATGACACTCAATACTTTGGGAATATGACATTAAATACTTTAGGAATATGCCATACAGTACTTTGGGAATATGAAATTCAATAATTTTAGAATATGACATACAATACTTTGTAAATATGACATACAATATGTTGTAAATATGACATGCAATACTGTGTAAATATGGCATACAATACTTTGGTAACATGACAAATACAAAAACACAGGGTCTTGTTGAGAGATGTGCATAAGCAGGAAATGGAGGATATTCAGAGACGTCGATGACAAGGGCCCATTCTGGTGGTCAACAGGAAGAGATGGAATATAAAGGATGTCTAGATGAGCCTACCGCGGAGACACCTGACAGAACATTATCAATGCCAGTATGTCATTGAATGATAATGGATTGTCAGCCACAGAATATCCGTTGCAAACAATATTTTAAAAAAAGACACACATTACACAAGCTAATAAAGGGAGATACTGATGGTATTGTTTTAGCGAACAAAGGGCACATTTGTTAGTGCACTATCCACAAAATACATGGAGAAACTGACTATATTATAGCAAACAGAGGGTACATTTGTTATTGCACGATCTAAAAAATACATGCAGAAACTGACTGTATTATAGCAAACAGAGGGTGTATTTGTTAGTGCACGATCTACAAAATACATGGAGAAACTGACTATATTGTAGATAAGAGAGGGTACATTTGTTAGTGTACGATCCACAAAATACATGGACGAACTGACTGTATTGTAGCGAAGAGAGGGTACATTTGTTAGTGTACGATCCACAAAATACATGGAGAAACTGACTATATTGTAGTGAAGAGAGGGTACAGTTGTTAGTGCACGATCCACACAATACATGGAGATAGTGCCTGTATTGTAGCGAAGAGAGGGTACATTTGTTAGTGCACGATCTACAAAATACATGGAGAAACTGACTAAATTATAGTGAAGAGAGAGTACAGTTGTTAGTGCACGATCCACAAAATACATGGAGATAGTGCCTGTATTGTAGCGAAGAGAGGGTGCATTTGTTAGTGCACGATCTACAAAATACATGGAGAAACTGACTATATTGTAGTGAAGAGAGGGTACAGTTGTTAGTGCACGATCCACAAAATACATGGAGAAACTGACTACATTGTAGTTAAGAGAGTGTACATTTGTTAGTGCACGATCCACAAAATACATGGAGAAACTGACCATATTGTAGATAAGAGAGGGTATATTTGTTAGTTCACGATCTACAAAATACATGGAGAAACTGACTGTATTATAGCGAACAGAGGGTACATTTGTTAGTGCACGATCAACAAAATAAAGGGTACAATAGAATGTATTGTTGCAGCTAACAGAGGTTACATTTGTTAGTTCACGATACAAAATAAATAGCAGTACATGCAGCATTTGATTACATAAATACAGAAATAATCACATAAATAAACAGAGAACAACAGCCAAACATGTAGGAGATGGGAATGTGCAGTGGTGAGTTTGCTTTATTTAATTCAAAGGTGCTAAATAAAGTGAATGTCAATATCGATTGACCCAACAGGCTAAATTAAAGTTCACTTTATCAGTTGTGAATTGGCACAAGAGAGCAAGTAGTAATTACAACTACGAGTAATTTAACCTACGCAAACACCTTGGTGAAAATCATTCTTTTCCATAGGTAAAACAACGCCGTTTCATCACATAATTACAAAAATTAAACACTAGTGACAACCTATTTCAGTAGTGAACTATCCCTCTCTCTCTCTCTCTCTCTCTCTCTCTCTCTCTCTCTCTCTCTCTCTCTCTCTCTCTCTCTCTCACTCTCTATGTATCCGTCCGTCCGTCCGTCCGTCCGTCTGTCTGTCTGTCTGTCTGTCTGTCTGTCTGTCTGTCTGTCTGTCTGTCTGTCTGTCTGTCTGTCTGTCTGTTTTTTTTTTACTCGCGCGCATTCTTACGCTGTCCCATTCTGTCTCTCTCTCTCTCTCTCTCTCTCTCTCTCTCTCTCTCTCTCTCTCTCTCTCTCTCTCTCGCTCTCTCTCTCTACACACACACACACATACACACTCATATATATATGTATATATATATATACACACACACACACAATCACTCATCATGTGCCGTGGAAGGTCATGATTCGCCATCTCACTGGATCACCAGAGTCGTAGACCAGCTCAGGGTTCTTGTCTCGACAATACCACGTGATCAATTAATTAAAATATTTACTTATCTACCTTCCACTTGGTCTCTTCCCCTCGACTTGCCAGTTGCCATCAATTTCTCCAATTTATTTCTTCTCTTAACGTGATCAAAAATTTTGACTGTCAACTTCTAATTTGTCTAATCAGTGTACGATTGTCATTTCTTTCTTGCAGAACTTTGTCATTGGTTTTTCTGTCTGTCCACGGTATTCTTTGCATTTTCCTGAAGAATCTACATTTCCACAGCCATCAGATGTTTTTCAGGTTGTCTGCTCATTGTCCACGCTTCACATCTTTATAAAAGTACAGGTTCTATGCAGCACCTCAACACTCTTTTTCTCGTTGCAATTGACATCGTTTTATTGGTCGGTATATTTTTCATCTTGCAAAAAGTTACCTTCGCCATGGCGATTCTTGTTCTAATCTCTTCAAGGCATCTCCCATCAGATGTTATGACTGTTTCGAGATAATTGTACCGATTCACTTATTTAAGAACAGTTACATTTACTTGTATATTATATTTTAGTTCATCAAGCACGAAGATGAACACGGGACATTGCAGACATCTGGGGCACGAGGGAGCACGGGGCAGGCACGAATATAACACAGGACATTGCAGACATCTGGGGCACGAGGGAGCACGGGACAGGCACGAATATAACACAGGACATTGCAGACATATGGGGCACGAGGGAGCACGGGACAGGCACGAATATAACACAGGACATTGCAGACATATGGGGCACGAGTGTGGACAAGCACGAATATAACACATGACATTGCAGACATCTAGGGCACGAGGGTGCACGGGAAAAGCACGAATATAACACAGGACATAGCAGACATCTTGAGCACAAGGGAGCACGGGACAGGCACGAATATAACACAGGACATTGCAGATATCTGGGGCACGAGGGTGCACGGGACAAGCACGAATATAACACAGAATATTGCAGACATCTAGGGCACAAAGGTGCACGGGACAAGCACGAATATAACACAGGACATTGCAGACATCTGGGGCACAAGGGTGCACGGGACAAACACGAATATAACATAGGACACTGCAGACATCTAGGGCTCGAGTGTGTATGCAGCAGGAAAAATGTCCAGAGATCGAGAGGCTTTACGACATGCCTTAATGAGAGCGACGTTCTGCAAAACCCTTCTACATGATGATGATTATTCATGTGTCCGTTTAACAAATGTCCTTTTACAAGCGCACATTTCGAAGAAAATTGTGAGTGGCATTTCGTGTAATTATCAGTGTTGTCGACCTGAAATAATGAGCATAAGATTATTATCGCCAATCCTGATCTGAAATTTTCTCGCAGAAATGAATGAAAAGGGTGGTTTTTAAGTTGTTAGAGCAGTTGTCCGCAACCTACATGATGCGTGCCAAACGCTGAAAGTGGAAAGAATTTCAAAGGCACGCTGAGTTAATTGAAAAAAAACACAACAACAACAGCATTATATGGTCTAAATTATATATATATATATATATATATATATATATATATATATATATATATATATATATATATATATATATATATATATATATAAAACATCCAATATAAGCATTTAATTCTTTAATAGCTTATCCTGTTTTCACATAACTTCACCACGAAAAGTTATTAGACAATGGAGATCAGAATGTGCGTTCTGAAGCAAACTAAGTGAGCATGGAGCAAGCAACATGACTGACTTCGACACAGGTCTGTTTCCGTTTCATCGCTCCACTTTCTCTTGACCACCCCCTCACAATTATTTCAGTACAGTGCGACGACCATATCACAATCGCTGGTGATGTTTTCAAGTAACACAGTACTGTCATAATGTTTTATTCTTCAAAGCATTGTACTTTCTGTCTTACCACAATATACATATACTAATTCTATCATTAACAAATTATACCTACAGAAAATTAGTCAACCTTTGGCCTAGAGAAAAGTTGACGGCCCCTGGCCTAGAGAAATGTTGTCGACTCCTGGCGTAGAAAATTTTTTATAGACTCCTGGCCTAGAGAACAGATGATGACGACACCAGGCCTAGCGAAAAGTTGCCGACCCCTGGCCTAGAGAAAAGTTGCCGACCCCTGGTGTAGAGAAAAGTTGTCGATGCCTGACCTAGAGAAAATTTGTGGATCCCTGGTGGAGAAAAAGTTGCCAACCCTTGGTGTAGAGAAAAGTAGTCGATCCCTGACATAGAGAAAAGTTGTCGATCCCTGGCCTAGAGAAAAGTTGTCGATCCCTGGCCTAGAGAAAAGTTGTCGATCCCTGGCCTAGAGAAAAGTTGTCGATCCCTGGCCTAGAGAAAAGTTGTCGATCCTTGGCCTAGAGAAAAGTTGTCGATCCCTGGCCTAAATGTTCAAAACACAAAGATTCTACACCTTTATTGACATTGTGGCTGTAACTGTTGGCGCCAGATTGTCGCAGCTTGTAGGGCTTCTAATTAAGGCGCCATTTAGTGCTACTAAGAAATAGGTGCCCTGACTTTGACACGAACATGTCTAGGACAATCTGACCAGCTAATCGTTGTGGAGCTGGAACAGTCTGATCTATATCGAAACTTCTCCAGACATTTTATCGCATCGTGTGAGGACCAGAGTTACCAGCAGATTCAGAGTACTTGAAATAATGCGGGAGAGTAATGGATATGATAGTAGATAGTTATTGTTAATTCGTAGGCGTAGACAGACAATCACACACACACACACACACACACACAGACACACACACAGTATTTAGCTTGCTTGAGGAAACGATATAATCGAGACAAGAGCACGGAGCTGATCCACGACAATGTGAGATGGCGAAGCATGACAGCCCACACTTGTCAGCATGTCACATGATGATATTGAAGTAAATAATAATAAAAGGAACATTTGGAATTTATAAATAGCAAATTAAATGGTTGTGCAATATAACTACGTTACCAACTAACAGTATACCACAATAAGCAATGATGTACAGACCAAATGGAAGCAGAAGAAGAGGACGACCATGTAAACGGTGGACAGAAGGAATAACAAAGTCCATGGGAATCTAGATACACGAGAAACAAGAAGTTTGAAAGGGCAGTTTTATCGCAAACCCGATCATTAAAAATGTCTGGCGTGAGGCCAGTAAACTTTTATCACCAATTAAGAAGCAGATATAGAATGACCGACAGAGAGAGGCAAAGAGAGAGAGAGAGAGAGAGAGAGAGAGAGAGAGAGAGAGAGAGAGAGAGAGAGAAATAGACAGAGACATAGAGAAATAGACACAGAGAGAGAGAGGAAGAGATAGACAGAGAGAGAGAGCCTCAACCCGTGTAAAACGGTTTCTTTTAATTTAAAAAAAAAAAATACTTAAGTTCCATACAATGTTTAGTTTGGTATTCAATAAATCAATTATGTGCCGTCTCCACAATGCAGGTTGAATTCAATGGATCTCCACTATCTCGCGCCTTCATTGTGCATTCTGTCAGTCTGCCTTCGTCCATTTCTTCGTTTTATCTTCCCAGTTGTATCTTTGTCTGCCTCTTGTAGCTGGTTTTCTACCTTACCTTTCAGTATGGTTTTTATAACAGTGTTATAGTTCAGTATCGATGAGAGAGATATGTTCTCTAGGTTTGTCTCTTACCCTTCTCTGTTATTTTACGTCGTGACTAAGGTTAGGGCTTTTGTACTTTTGCTTGAGTTGACAAGCGGATGTTATAGAAGTAAGAAGGAGTGAGCAAGCTAAGGGCGTGATTGTGTCTTAAAGCTTATTGGATAAATGATGAAAGAAAAGTACAGAGCTCCTGTAACCCTTTAAGGCGTATTGGGTATATATTTTTCTTCGCTCGCTCGCTTTGAACTCAAGCGTAAACCATACACACTATTTATAGTAGTGATGGACTGAATTTTGCGTGTGGGATAGCTTTCCCTATTAACAGTGTTCCTCGCCATCAGGCGAACCCACTCCGACTTCAGAGGTACTTGTAACTAACGTCCCCAAGTCAAGGACGACAGGTCAACATTTTAGTTCAGCTGGTCTGTACATCATTGCTAGTTGTGGTAAACTGTTAGTTGGTAACCTAGTTGCATGGCCAAACAATTTTGACTTGCTGCCTTCTAATAAAGTCTAGCGCTGCTATAACCTCCACTTTAGTCCTGATTTCTTCATTTTTGATCTTATCCCTCCTTGATACATGGAGTATTCTTCTCAGGAATCTCAGTTATGTTGTGATTTTTACTCCTAGCTACACGCAAGTAAAGGTAACGGCACTCCTTGCGTATATGGTGCCAGACCGGTATATTTATAGACAAACCAGGACTAGAATTGTAATGTGGTCAGTATCGTACCGACGGCCTTTATTTCCCGGGACATACCCTGGTGTATATTTTATGCTGGATCGACTCTCATCATCCAGTGCCTTGCCGGCGGGCTTGAACGATCATGCCTCTCCACAAATTACCATCTCCAACGTTGACTCCCTTCAGTACCATGACACAAGAATGTCAAGACTCTTCTCACGCTGTCTTCCTCTATCTCCTTTTCGTAAATCTTTCCGGTTGTCACGACATATTCCAGTTTTTTGTCTTCTCATAACTTGGCAAAAAAAAAAAAAACGGTGACTGACACTTTTTGATGTTTGTGATAAGCTGTCTTTGCGACTCAGCTTCCCTTAAAACGTCCTGATTGGTAATTTTGGCTGTCCAATTAATTTTCAGCATTTTCTATAAAACCACATCTCCAAGGCCTCCAGGGATTTTCTCGCTGTTCGACTATAGGTCAATTAAAACAGTAAATTTACCTCGTTGGGAGTTGGAACACATCGTGACGGAGGGCAAGCGTGCTACCCACACCACTACCGCATCTCCCAATGCAAATACAGCTCCGGAAAAACTATAGGCATGAGTGAACATGATTTAAAAACTTTGATTTACAAACAATAAACGCTAAGACAAAATTTACCTTATGGGCGACTTGGTTAAATCAGTCCAAAGATTGTCTCAAATCAAGCCGAAGTGACAGACACGGTATCCTGGGAGTAAAGTCGATTTTCCCATGTCCGAGTTAAAACCGCCTGCTAAATGTGGCCACAGACATGATGAAAAGTGATGAGGACGGAAAGCAACAAGGCGTAACAGATTGCAACTGGTTGCGGATAAGAAAAATACAAAAGAGGAGAAAATATGGGGGAGGTAGAAATATTCACTGGGTTTGTAGAGGCGAGTGACGGTTGGATCTGTCATGGTGTGGAAGGAGGAACAAGACACGCGCACGGAGACATGAAGAGCGCGCGCAAGAGGGAGACATGAACAGCAGGAGACAGCGGGAGACACAATGAGGCAGAGCCGGTTAATTAATCCCCCTGGGCCCCGGTACTGGGATGATCCCGGGCATATAACTTTCACAAGGAAATCAGGGGCGACGGCCATTAGGTTTTATAACCAAATAATTAAATTCCACCTTTTCGTGCCATGGGTAAATTCCACCTTTTCCGTGCCATGGGTTCTATTGGGTATATGATGCTAATCCCATATTTGTGGAGCGACTGGTATTTGACTGATAACTTAATGAAGTTTGTTATGGATAGTATCACCCTGGTCGTCTTTACTTCGTTTTAAATGTCCTGGTACCAGTTTTAAGGAAGTGTAGATAAAAGAGTCCAGGTCACTAAACATCCCGGGCATTGAAGGGGATTCGAAGATATGACCCCCGAGTCAGCAGTAAAGTACGCTAGCCACTGCGCCGCTGTGGGTTTTATTAATTTGTATAGAGAAATAAAAACAGGTATATGAAAAAGTGAGATATACTGATCACAGATACAGTGTATATACCTTACAGCGAACGCTACTACTATCATCATCATCATCATCATCACCATCATCATCATCATCATCATCATCACCACCATCATCATCATCATCATCATCAAGTGCCATGCCGGTTGGCGTAAGCGTTCATGACTCTCCACAAATCTCGGTCTTTGGTGTTCTGGATCAACTCTGCTGATGATATTCCTCCATGACACCGTCTCAATCCATCCAGCATCATTTCTCTTGGTCTGCCTCTGCCTCTCTTCCCCACGATTTTTCCAGTTGTCACAATGTTATCCAATGTCTCCCTTCTCATCTCATGACCAAAGAAAGCTGTTTGTCTCTTTCTTATTGTTGTATATAATGTTCTAGGTTCATTCGCCTTTTTCGGACAGTCGTTGTTAGTTACATTGGCAGTCCAAGGAATTCGTCTCAGGAACCACATCTCCGGTGCTTCCAATCTCTTCACACTTCTACTATTGTAAACATAAATCACAGGGAGGAAAATACAAAAATAAATTTTTTTTTTTAAATTAAAAAGAATCAGATTTAAAAAAAAAAAAACACATAAGATACTACGATACACGAACAACGTTTCTATTTTATTATTTTTCACCAGGAACAATACAAACAGACCTGAAGAAAAACATCATCTATTTGCCCATGCAACAAATGCATCTACAGGTCTTTGTAGCGATCTGGTGGCCACTGATGCATGTTCATTTGTGCTCCATAGAACCAGGTCATCAGCGTACATTGCCGCTTTAATTCTATGCGGTAAATTAGCAACAATATCACTGATGAAGATTAGAAAAAGTGTGGGGGACAAGACTCCGCCCTGGGGAACACCGTGACGCAGTAGTACTGTCTTGCTCTTGAGTCCGTCTATCTGTACTCAGGCTCTTCTGTTGTGCAACTATACTTTCCCCATTTGTATATTCTTCCACTGAATTTACAGTTTCTCAGTTTCTTCATCAGACTTTCTTTCCAGACATTGTCAAAGGCTTTTTTCGGTTCTATCCAGCTTCTTCTCTTGGAATGCATCTTCAATTTCTTAAGAGAGGTAGGTTGTCTGATCCTCCGTAGAGTTGCACTGGCTAAAGCCAGCCTGCTGTGGCACAAGGATGTTTTCACTTTCAATGTACCACTGCAGTCTGTGATTAATGATACGCTCCATTATTTTGCAGACAGCTGGTAGGGCTAAATAGTCTGTAGCTGGAGGTAATGGAGCTATCTTTCCTTGATTTTAGGAGGGGTATCATGATTGCTTCTCTCCAGACTTGTGGAACACTGCCTAAGGTCCAGCTGTTATTGAAGATCTGCAACAACTTTGTTTTGGCCTCTGTTCCTAGGTTCGTGATCATTTCATTGGGGATACCATCAGCTCCTGGTGACTTTCTCATTTTCAGTTTTGATATGGCTAGCTCCATTTCCCTGATTGTGATAGGTGCCTCCAGAACCTCATGTACTGTTTCATTCTGTTCTGTATATTGCCATTTCTCTCGAATCTCTTGTTGTTTCTCTGGGCTAATTTCGATATTGTTATCTTGTGCGAATGAGTCCGCAATATGGTCAGCTGCTTGTTTTCCTGTTAAGATGTTTCCATCTTTATGTAGTGCAATATTTTAGTTTCTCCCTGTTCCCTCATCGTTAAGTTGTTTTATTAGCTTCCACAACTTCCTTGTGTCTCTTTCAAAGTTCAGTGACTCTGCTTTCTCCTGCCAGCTGTGAAATTAGAAATTTGGCTTTTGTGTGCTGTGCTGGTATTTACTGTGGTGCTCTTGGCCGGGTTTTGGCCTCTGCTTGCAACGTCATTATGCAACTTTTCCAGTTCACTTGGATTATGTTTGGTGATAGGATTTATGATTTACGACCTATCATTGTGGGATTTGTGAGTTATGACATGCCATGTTGGCGTTTATAATTGATCATGTTGTGATTTATGACATGTCATGATGAAATTTATGGTTTAAGACATGTCATAGTGGGATTTATGATTTATGACCTGCCATTGTGTGATTTATGTAGTTTATGATGAAATTTATAATTTATGACCTGTCATTGTGACAGTTAAGATCTATCACGATGGGATATATGATTGAGGATACGTCATGTGGTTATTGTACATTATGGGATTTCTGATTTAAGATCCATTGTGATGGGATTTCTGATTTATGATCTAAGTTCGTGGCATTCAAGATTTACAATCTATAATGATGGGATTTATGATATGTGCTTATGGAATTAATAATCTTTGACATATGATAGAGGGTATATTGATCGACTAAGATGACATAAATAATTCACAGTGATGTATAGCGGGACAGGGTAAGCCCAATCAATAGGAAATGTAAGATGCCCCCTTCCCTCACCAGCCTGCGGGTCACTTCATGGGCTGTGGTGACTTACCCACTTGTCCCCAGCCTCGTTTCCCCGTCAGGGTTACGGAAAGTTATGGCAGGCGGGTGATGGATTCAAGTGGCGGCCAACTGAACTTGATGTATGTGAAATCGATGTGGATGGGCTAGACAGCGGATGTCAATATAGACACAATGGTAGAGCAGCTTGCCATGTGTGGGAAATGCGTTTGCGGAAAGTAATTGCAGCCTGCTAGAATCATTAATGTGGAGCTCATGGGGAGAATGAAACAACTACCAGTGAATCAAGAGGTGGGGGGGGGGGGGGGGGGGGGTGCTGGCGCTGGTTAGGGAATACACTGAGAAAAATGAGAATGGTATATAAATAGTCCTTTGGGTGGAACCCAACGGGCACATGAAATATATGAAGGCCTAAACACAGGGAGAAGACAATTAGAGGCAGAAATATATGAAGACCTAAACACAAAGAGAAGGCAATTAGAGACAGAAATATATGAAGACCTAAAACACACCGATAAGACAATTAGAGAGAGAGAGAAATATATAAAGACCTAAAACACATGGAGAAGACAATTAGAGACAGAAATATACGACGACTTAAGTACACGGGGAAGAGAATTAGAGACAGAAATATATGACGACATGAAACACACGGAGAAGACAATTAGAGACAGAAATATATGACTACCTAAAATACACGGAGAAGACAATTAGAGACAGAAATATATGAAGACCTAAATCATGGGAAGAAGACAATTAGAGATATAAATATCTGAAGACCTAAAACACACAGAGAAGACAGATAGAGGCGGAAATATTTGAAGTCCTTAAAATACAAGGAGAAGAAATTAGAGACATAAATATATGAAAACCTAAAACACACGGAGAAGAGGTAGGACAAGATTTCAATGTTTGCACTCGTCGTCCGCTAAGAGTGGAAAAGGCCTATTTCTCCATGACATTTAACCTACCAAATATGAGTATAGCTGGATTTCTTTCCGTAATGCGGCCTGCCAACAGCGTCGCACAAAGCACAAATTCCGTAAGTCCAGCGACGATAGTCTCCGAACCATTGCATTCGTGAACCGAATGACGTGGCCATAAATCGACACATCAACCTTCGGAGCGCGAAGTAGGAGACAACGAGAAACAGACAGAAAAACTTTACCAGCAGATGATCAGAAGTAACAAAATTGACATTGCGGCCAAAACCTTCGCCAGGACAATCACGAACCGACACGATCACCTAAAGACACTACATAAAAGTATAAATATAAATATTACATATCTATATCCTAGTTGTGGGCTTGACACGTCTTTCCTAGGATCCGCGTGTAGATTTTCCAATACGGTGAATGTCATTATTCCAGTGTTAATCATATTGTGAGTGCGACTGCACAGAGCGCCATGACGCAAACAGTAATTAAGATAATGGAGACAGCGTGAAAGGGTATACTAAAAACACCTCACACGTTTGCACTGTGGCGTGCGACAGTTGAAATTATCATAAAAACACATCGTGTTAATGAATCAGCTCTGCGCGTAAATACGGACGCGTTAGTGTAGTTGATAAGGAGCTACTCTGATAACGTCTTGAGAACGGCCGGACGAGTGTTCTATGTGTGTACATGTCGTCTCGCTACGTGAAAGAAAGACTGGAAACCTGTTCTTCCGCACATTCGAGCCTATACAATTTGATGGCCTTTTCACATCAAAGACCGATGGCAGGACAGTGCTTCGGGACAAATTATTAAAATTGACGGGCATACAAGATTGACTTACACTTTTTGGTATCTACTTTGCCTTTTTCTTATGGCAGGCATTTGGGACTGCTACTGAAGGCATATTTTTGTTTTTACAATTCGCATATCCTTTTACAGGACATCGCTGTCAACAGCAGCATCTTTCAGCTGTCTGTTGATTTCTTGGCAAGATTACGCTCAGTAGCTTGCCATTGCTTTCTGAGCGGCCGGCTCAGTTATCCCGCAAGTCACCAGCGGGGGACGAACCGCTCCCAGTTCTCGCCCGCTACGAGACTCTGCGTGATAAACGGGATTACGGAGAAAGTGGTGTAACCCCTTGGCCAGAGAGACCGGCCTGAAGGCATATACCTCCTGTGAAATAAAAAGGGTGAAAAATAAAGGAATGGTGTACCAATCCTTATTAGTTAGCCATCATAAGAGAACTTGAAATTGGCTCACGATCCATCAAGTGCGGATTATGACAGAAATATGTAAGATTCCAACACTAATGTATGTAGTTAAGTTCTCATATAGAAGGCGTGGAGAGCCTGGAAAGTTACGGCAGACAAAGAGGAGACTTCTCACTTTGCAAATACGATTTGCCCATTTGTTTTATCCATTCAGAAGTCGCCCCCTAAATAAATTGTAAACAAGGTGTAATGTAAAATCTACAAATTGATGGGAAAGACATTAGACTTATAAAAAACATATATTAGAAACAACAAGCTGCAATAAGGATTGATAATGAAGTGGGACAGTATCAGCCAATTAAGAGAGGTGTTAGGCAGGGATGTGTGATGTCTCGAGATCTTTTTTCCCTATACAGTGAAAATATTTTCAGAAATGTGGAGGATATCAATAGAATCAGCATTGGAGGACGAAACATCAATAACATTAGATATGCAGATGATACAGTATTAATTGCATACAATGCGCAGGACCTGCAACAATTAGTAGATGCGGTTGTTGTACACAGTGAGCATCTGGGATTAGAATTACATTGTAAAAAGACTCAGGTTATGGTCGTCACTAGGAAGAAAGAAGTGCCACAATGTAATATACAAGTAAATGGAAATATTCTTCAACAAGTGAATCGGTACAATTATCTTGGAACAGTCATAACATCTGATGGGAGATCCCTTGAAGAGATTAGAACAAGAATCGCCATGGCGAAAATAGCCTTTAGCAAGATTAAAATCATTCTGACCAATAAAAAGATGTCAATTGAAACGAGAAAAAGAGTGTTGAGGGGATACATAGAGCCTGTTCTTTTGTATGGATGTGAAACTTGGACAATGAGCAGTCAAGCTGAAAAACATCTGATGGCTGCAGAAATGTGAGTAGTGTAAGTGGGGCTCCATCCAGTGCTTTTGTGGAGGTGGAGGTGGCGCACATTCCTTATATAAATCAACCATTTATCGATTTTGTGGCGCAAATTGCAATCTATTTTTAGCTCTTATCGATTTTCCTCCTCAAAGGGCGATAACTCCTTGGTATTATTGTTTTAAGAAGGCGTGGTCAAGAGGTGGTTAAGTAGTGGTCAAGTAGTGGTCAAGTGAGGAAAATTTTTGTGGAAAGTAGTTGTAATGATATGGTGATGATTAAAGGGTGGTAAATTAGTGGTCAAGCAGTGGTCAAGTGGTGGTCAAGTGAGGAAAATTTTAGTGGAAAGTAGTTGTAATGATATGGTGATGATCATGAGGTGGTCAAGCAGTGGTCAAGAGGTGGTCAAGCGGTGGTCAAGCAGTGGTCAAGTGGGTAAAATTGTCGGGGAAAGTAGTTGTAATGATATGGTGATGATTAAAGGGTGGTAAATTAGTGGTCAAGAGGTGGTCAAACAGTAGTCAAGTGGTGGTCAAGTGAGGAAAATTTTAGTGGAAAGTAGTTGTAATGATATGGTGATGATTAAAGGGTGGTAAATTAGTGGTCAAGCAGTGGTCAAGTAGTGGTCAAGTGGTCGAGTGACCACTTAAATTGTCGGGGAAAGTAGTTGTAATGATATGGTGATGATTAAAGGGTGGTAAATTAGTGGTCAAGAGGTGGTCAAGCGGTGGTCAAGGGGTGGTCAAGTGGTTAAATGACCCCCTAAATTGTATGGGAGGGTACAGTTAGTGATGTGGTGATGATCAAGAGGTGGTCAACTAGTGGTCAAGGAGTGGTCAAGGGGTGGTCAAGTGGTCAAGTTACCCCTTAAATTGATGGGAAGAGTACGTGTAGTGACACGAAGATGATCAAAATGTAGTCAAGTACTCGTCAAGTGGTGGTCAAGCGGTGGTCAAGTGGTCGAGTGACCACATAAATTGTAGAGGAGAGTAGGTGTCGTGACATGGTGATGATCAAGAGGTGGTCAAGTTGTTAGGTCTAGAGGTTGGGGTGTCTCAGTCATGAAGTATCAAACTGTCTGCTCTGGGAAGGATGTCGCTGATCAGGGCGAGTAGGTTCTAATACGTTTATCGCTATTGTCTATAATTGGCGTGGTTGTATAGTAATAATAGTAGAGTTGTTTCGTAGTAATGTTAGTCATCATTATCAAGGGGCATGTTAGGTGATATTTATAACGGTAGTAGTAGTACCAGTAGTAGCAATACCAACAATAGTACTAATTATCATCATCGTCACGTGTCTTACCAACGGACGTACCACCCACACATTGCGATCTCCAACACCATTGAACAATTCCGGGGTTGACTCACAATACAGAAATCCCCAATTAACGGCATTACCTTCATGTAATGGTGGTACTCATAGTACCAATAGCACCAGTAGTAATAGTCACCAACATCAGCAAGAGACTTATCGCCTGACATTGGTCAGTATGACACTCCATAAACTATGATCTCCGACACCATGGATACAAATAGTAATAATATTGGTAATAGTAGTAGTAGTAGTAGTAGTAGTAGTAGTAGTAGTAGTAGTAGTAGTAGTAGTAGTAGTAGTAGTAGTAGTAGTAGTAGCGGCGGCGGTGGTGGTGGTGGTGGTGGTGGTGGTGGTAATAGTAGGAGTAGTAGAATAGCGAGGGTGCTTGTTGTTTCACTAAGTATTTGTATATCGTATGTAGTATAAAGCTAGTTTGTGTTGTATGCCATGTAAGGTGTTACTGAAATATCTGTATTTTATAGCTTTAAGAGGTGATGACGTCATAACCCACCACTCTATCATCTTATTGATAGTGTCTCCAGTGCCACGAAAAAGGCTCATTGTGAGATATCGATCATTTCTCAAAGCGACAGCATCCGGGGTGCATGCCCATTACGAGCACACATCGATACGCCACGGCAACGACAAGGCAAAATGGCGTCGAATACAGTGTAACGTACAAAACTTATGAGGTCATCGGTTGTCCATTCCATCATGGTCGACAAATAGGCGCTCACTAACTTCACAATAGGCTCACTCAAATAAACATATAGGATGATAAGGCACCGACCCAAATGTGAAAAATGTCGGCCAAATACAGAAATAGTTCGTCCACATGTATGCAAACTAGGAAAATTTGTTAGTCGAACGGGACATATATTGACCAAGTAGGGAAATTTGAGAGCCATAAGTGAAAAAATATAATCCAAAGAGATGAATATCTCGTTCCAACTTATAAAAAGAATGAAAATTCTCAACCAAATGAGAAAAAAGTTAGACCAAGTATAGTAACATCGCAACCAAACTTATGAAAAGTAGGAAACTTTGTTAGCCAAAGCGAAAAAACCTAGGTCAAGTAGGAAAATCTGTTAGCCAAATGTAAAAAATGTCGGCCAAATACAGAAATACCTCGTCCGCACGTATGCAAACAAGGAAAGGTTGTTAGCCAGATAGGAAAAAAATGCCCAAGTAGGAAAATTTGATAGCCAAATGTAAAAAAAAAAAAAAAAAAATATCACCCAAAGAGAGGAATATCTCGGCCAGACTTATAAAAAGTAGGAGAACTATGTGCCAAATGGGAAAAAGTTAGGCCAAATACAGAAATATTTCAACCAAACTTATGAAAAGTAGGAAACTTTGTTAGCCAAAGCGAAAAAACCTAGGTCAAGTAGGAAAATCTGTTACCCAAATGTAAAAAATGTCGGCCAAATACAGAAATAGTTCGTCCACATGTATGCAAACTAGGAAAATTTGTTAGTCGAACGGGACATATATTGACCAAGTAGGGAAATTTGAGAGCCATAAGTGAAAAAATATAATCCAAAGAGAGGAATATCTCATTCCAACTTATAAAAAGAAGGAAAATTCTCAACCAAATGAGAAAAAGTTAGACCAAGTATAGTAACATCGCAACCAAACTTATGAAAAGTAGGAAACTTTGTTAGCCAAAGCGAAAAAACCTAGGTCAAGTAGGAAAATCTGTTACCCAAATGTAAAAAATGTCGGCCAAATACAGAAATAGTTCGTCCACATGTATGCAAACTAGGAAAATTTGTTAGTCGAACGGGACATATATTGACCAAGTAGGGAAATTTGAGAGCCATAAGTGAAAAAATATAATCCAAAGAGAGGAATATCTCATTCCAACTTATAAAAAGAAGGAAAATTCTCAACCAAATGAGAAAAAGTTAGACCAAGTATAGTAACATCGCAACCAAACTTATGAAAAGTAGGAAACTTTGTTAGCCAAAGCGAAAAAACCTAGGTCAAGTAGGAAAATCTGTTAGCCAAATGTAAAAAATGTCGGCCAAATACAGAAATACCTCGTCCGCACGTATGCAAACAAGGAAAGGTTGTTAGCCAGATAGGAAAAATATTGCCCAAGTAGGAAAATTTGATAGCCAAATGTAAAAAAAAAAAAATATCACCCAAAGAGAGAAATATCTCAGCCAAACTTATAAAAAGAAGGAAAATTCTCAACCAAATGAGAAAAAGTTAGACCAAATATAGTAACATCTCAACCAAACTTATGAAAAGTAGGAAACTTTGTTAGCCAACGAGAATAAAAAACCTTGTTCAAGTAGGAAAATCTGTTAGCCAAATGTAAAAAATGTCGGCCAAATACAGAAATACCTCGTCCGCACGTATGCAAACAAGGAAAAGTTGTTAGCCAGATAGTAAAAATATTGCCCAAGTAGGAAAATTTGATAGCCAAATGTAAAAAAAAAAAATATCACCCAAAGAGAGGAATATCTCGGCCAGACTTATAAAAAGTAGGAGAACTATGTGCCAAATGGGAAAAAGTTAGGCCAAATACAGAAATATTTCAACCAAACATATAAAAAATAGGAAAATTGATAACCAAACGGGAAATATATTGACCAACTAGGGAAATGTGTTACTCAAAGAGGAAAAATAATGACCAACTAACGAAATACATCGCTCAAACTTATGAAAACTACGAAACTTTGTTAGCCAAATGGAAGAAACCTTGGTCAAGTAGGAAAAATCTGTTAACCAATTGTGAAAAATGTCGGCCAAATGCAGAAATAGTTCGGCCACACGTATGCAAACAAGGAAAGGTTGTTAGCCAGATAGGAAAAGTATTAACCAAGTAAGAAAATGTGATAGCCAAAGGTGAAAAAATATCAGACAAAGAGAGAAATATCTCATCCAAACTTATAAAAAGAAGGAAAATTCTCAACCAAATGAGAAAAAGTTAGACCAAATATAGTAACATCTCAACCAAACTTATGAAAAGTAGGAAACTTTGTTAGCCAACGAGAATAAAAACCTAGGTCAAGTAGGAAAATCTGTTAGCCAAATGTAAAAAATGTCGGCCAAATACAGAAATACCTCGTCCGCACTTATTAAAATTAGGAAAAATTTGTTAGCCAAATAGTAAAAAATATTGCCCAAGTAGGAAAATTTGATAGCCAAATGTAAAAAAATATCACCCAAATAGAGGAATATTTCGGCCAGAGTTATAAAAAGTAGGAGAACTATTTGCCAAATGGGAAAAAATTAGGCCAAATACAGAAATATCTCAAACAAACATATAAAAAAAAAAGGAAAATTGATAACCAAACGGGAACTATATTGACCAACTAGGGACATGTATTACTCAAAGAGGAAAAATAATGACCAAGTAACGAAATACATCGCTCAAACTTATGAAAACTAGGAAACTTTGTTAGCCAAGGTGGAAAAAAAAACCTTGGTCAAGTAGGAAAATCTGTTAGCCAAATGTGAAAAATGTCGGACAAATGCAGAAATAGTTCGGTCACACATATGCAAACTAGGAAAAGTTGTTAGCCAGATAGGAAAAGTATTGGCCAAGTAGGAAAATTTGAAAGCCAAATGTGAAAAAAGATCACCCAAAGAGAGAAATATTGCGAACAATGTCGGCCAAATACAGAAATTTCTCAACAAAACTCATGAAAAGTAGGAACAACTTGTTACCCAAATAGAAAAAATATTGGTCAAGTAAAGAAATAGCGTGGTCAAACCTATAAAAACATAACAACATTTGTTAACACAACTTGGCCACTTGTTCTTACAAACTTGCTCGCTGGCTCAAACAATCTGTCCTCTTGCTATTACAATCGGTCGACCTATCCTATCAACTCACACACTTACCATAACAACTGTCCCTTTTCCCCAACAACGTGTCCACCGACTCTCTCATATTATCGACTCGCCCTATCAACTTACCCACTGACTCTAACAACTTCCCCACAGGGGCTCACAAAATTTCCACTTGTTATTACAAATTGTCGACAGTCTCGCCCAAATTACCACTTACTCTTACAAACTGTCCCAACTGCCCCCACAAAGGTGTCCACTTGTGATTTCACGGCCTCCTCATCACATAGATAAGTAGCCCTTATAAAATACAAATGTATCCCACAAGTCATACAGAAGTGTCCCCCATATTGTCATAAAAAAAATATTTGTGTGTGTAGGTAAGTTCATGTCTTTGGCAGTTCATATTTTGTAAATTCATTTCTTCAGCATAATATTTGTGTAAGTTCACACCCTCAGCATAAATTTTATTGTGTAAGTTCATGTCTTCGACAGTTCATGTTTTGCTAAGGCCTAGTTTTAGTGAAAAGGCAGAAGTCTATTGGTTAGAATTTCAACCTGAGTGGTCAAATACTAACACTGCCTGTGGACAGCTATTCTTACCCATGCGCTAAAGTTGAGAAAATGAACTTCCGTTGAATGGAAGCTACCGCAGACTTGACTTATTAAACCCCTCTGGAAGAAGTAGAGGCAGCTTAACCAGGAAAAGATCGAATTAGTTATCCCCCTTAGTCTGGGAATTATGAAAATATATGCTCACACAAGCGATATTACTCATGACGTCATATAAACAAAAATATAAAGGATAACAATTGTGGCTCTGCCTCATTTGTTATCGTTTATATTTTTTGTATATATGACGTCATGAGTAATATCGCTTGTGTGAGCATATATTTTCATAATTCCCAGACTAAGGGGGATAACTAATTCGATCTTTTCCTGGTTAAGCTGCCTCTACTTCTTCCAGAGGGGTTTAATAAGTCAAGTCTGCGGTAGCTTCCATTCAACGGAAGTTCATTTTCTCAACTTTAGCGCATGGGTAAGAATAGCTGTCCACAGGCAGTGTTAGTATTTGACCACTCAGGTTGAAATTCTAACCAATAGACTTCTGCCTTTTCACTAAAACTAGGCCTTAGCAAAACATGAACTGTCGAAGACATGAACTTACACAATAAAATTTATGCTGAGGGTGTGAACTTACACAAATCTTATGCTGAAGAAATGAATTTACAAAATATGAACTGCCAAAGACATGAACTTACCTACACACACAAATATTTTTTTTATGACAATATGGGGGACACTTCTGTATGACTTGTGGGATACATTTGTATTTTATAAGGGCTACTTATCTATGTGATGAGGAGGCCGTGAAATCACAAGTGGACACCTTTGTGGGGGCAGTTGGGACAGTTTGTAAGAGTAAGTGGTAATTTGGGCGAGACTGTCGACAATTTGTAATAACAAGTGGAAATTTTGTGAGCCCCTGTGGGGAAGTTGTTAGAGTCAGTGGGTAAGTTGATAGGGCGAGTCGATAATATGAGAGAGTCGGTGGACACGTTGTTGGGGAAAAGGGACAGTTGTTATGGTAAGTGTGTGAGTTCATAGGATAGGTCGACCGATTGTAATAGCAAGAGGACAGATTGTTTGAGCCAGCGAGCAAGTTTGTAAGAACAAGTGGCCAAGTTGTGTTAACAAATGTTGTTATGTTTTTATAGGTTTGACCACGCTATTTCTTTACTTGACCAATATTTTTTCTATTTGGGTAACAAGTTGTTCCTACTTTTCATGAGTTTTGTTGAGAAATTTCTGTATTTGGCCGACATTGTTCGCAATATTTCTCTCTTTGGGTGATCTTTTTTCACATTTGGCTTTCAAATTTTCCTACTTGGCCAATACTTTTCCTATCTGGCTAACAACTTTTCCTAGTTTGCATATGTGTGACCGAACTATTTCTGCATTTGTCCGACATTTTTCACATTTGGCTAACAGATTTTCCTACTTGACCAAGGTTTTTTTTTCCACCTTGGCTAACAAAGTTTCCTAGTTTTCATAAGTTTGAGCGATGTATTTCGTTACTTGGTCATTATTTTTCCTCTTTGAGTAATACATGTCCCTAGTTGGTCAATATAGTTCCCGTTTGGTTATCAATTTTCCTATTTTTTTATATGTTTGTTTGAGATATTTCTGTATTTGGCCTAATTTTTTCCCAATTGGCAAATAGTTCTCCTACTTTTTATAACTCTGGCCGAAATATTCCTCTATTTGGGTGATATTTTTTACTATTTGGCTAACAAATTTTTCCTAATTTTAATAAGTGCGGACGAGGTATTTCTGTATTTGGCCGACATTTTTTACATTTGGCTAACAGATTTTCCTACTTGACCTAGGTTTTTATTCTCGTTGGCTAACAAAGTTTCCTACTTTTCATAAGTTTGGTTGAGATGTTACTATATTTGGTCTAACTTTTTCTCATTTGGTTGAGAATTTTCCTTCTTTTTATAAGTTTGGATGAGATATTTCTCTCTTTGTCTGATATTTTTTCACCTTTGGCTATCACATTTTCTTACTTGGTTAATACTTTTCCTATCTGGCTAACAACCTTTCCTTGTTTGCATACGTGTGGCCGAACTATTTCTGCATTTGGCCGACATTTTTCACAATTGGTTAACAGATTTTTCCTACTTGACCAAGGTTTCTTCCATTTGGCTAACAAAGTTTCGTAGTTTTCATAAGTTTGAGCGATGTATTTCGTTAGTTGGTCATTATTTTTCCTCTTTGAGTAACACATTTCCCTAGTTGGTCAATATATTTCCCGTTTGGTTATCAATTTTCCTATTTTTTATATGTTTGGTTGAAATATTTCTGTATTTGGCCTAACTTTTTCCCATTTGGCACATAGTTCTCCTACTTTTTATAAGTCTGGCCGAGATATTCCTCTCTTTGGGTGATTTTTTTTTTTTACATTTGGCTATCAAATTTTCCTACTTGGGCAATATTTTTACTATCTGGCTAACAACTTTTCCTTGTTTGCATACGTGCGGACGAGGTATTTCTGTATTTGGCCGACATTTTTTACATTTGGCTAACAGATTTTCCTACTTGAACAAGGTTTTTATTCTCGTTGGCTAACAAAGTTTCCTACTTTTCATAAGTTTGGTTGAGATGTTACTATATTTGGTCTAACTTTTTCTCATTTGGTTGAGAATTTTCCTTCTTTTTATAAGTTTGGCTGAGATATTTCTCTCTTTGGGTGATATTTTTTTTTTTTACATTTGGCTATCAAATTTTCCTACTTGGGCAATATTTTTCCTATCTGGCTAACAACCTTTCCTTGTTTGCATACGTGCGGACGAGGTATTTCTGTATTTGGCCGACATTTTTTACATTTGGCTAACAGATTTTCCTACTTGACCTAGGTTTTTTCGCTTTGGCTAACAAAGTTTCCTACTTTTCATAAGTTTGGTTGCGATGTTACTATACTTGGTCTAACTTTTTCTCATTTGGTTGAGAATTTTCCTTCTTTTTATAAGTTGGAATGAGATATTCCTCTCTTTGGATTATATTTTTTCACTTATGGCTCTCAAATTTCCCTACTTGGTCAATATATGTCCCGTTCGACTAACAAATTTTCCTAGTTTGCATACATGTGGACGAACTATTTCTGTATTTGGCCGACATTTTTTACATTTGGGTAACAGATTTTCCTACTTGACCTAGGTTTTTTCGCTTTGGCTAACAAAGTTTCCTACTTTTCATAAGTTTGGTTGCGATGTTACTATACTTGGTCTAACTTTTTCTCATTTGGTTGAGAATTTTCCTTCTTTTTATAAGTTGGAATGAGATATTCCTCTCTTTGGATTATATTTTTTCACTTATGGCTCTCAAATTTCCCTACTTGGTCAATATATGTCCCGTTCGACTAACAAATTTTCCTAGTTTGCATACATGTGGACGAACTATTTCTGTATTTGGCCGACATTTTTTACATTTGGGTAACAGATTTTCCTACTTGACCTAGGTTTTTTCGCTTTGGCTAACAAAGTTTCCTACTTTTCATAAGTTTGGTTGAAATATTTCTGTATTTGGCCTAACTTTTTCCCATTTGGCACATAGTTCTCCTACTTTTTATAAGTCTGGCCGAGATATTCCTCTCTTTGGGTGATATTTTTTTTTTTTTTTTTTACATTTGGCTATCAAATTTTCCTACTTGGGCATTTTTTTCCTATCTGGCTAACAACCTTTCCTTGTTTGCATACGTGCGGACGAGGTATTTCTGTATTTGGCCGACATTTTTTACATTTGGCTAACAGATTTTCCTACTTGACCTAGGTTTTTTCGCTTTGGCTAACAAAGTTTCCTACTTTTCATAAGTTTGGTTGCGATGTTACTATACTTGGTCTAACTTTTTTCTCATTTGGTTGAGAATTTTCATTCTTTTTATAAGTTGGAACGAGATATTCATCTCTTTGGATTATATTTTTTCACTTATGGCTCTCAAATTTCCCTACTTGGTCAATATATGTCCCGTTCGACTAACAAATTTTCCTAGTTTGCATACATGTGGACGAACTATTTCTGTATTTGGCCGACATTTTTCACATTTGGGTCGGTGCCTTATCATCCTATATGTTTATTTGAGTGAGTCTATTGTGAAGTTAGTGAGCGCCTATTTGTCGACCATGATGGAATGGACAACCGATGACCTCATAAGTTTTGTACGTTACACTGTATTCGACGCCATTTTGCCTTGTCGTTGCCGTGGCGTATCGATGTGTGCTCGTAATGGGCATGCACCCCGGATGCTGTCGCTTTGAGAAATGATCGATATCTCACAATGAGCCTTTTTCGTGGCACTGGAGACACTATCAATAAGATGATAGAGTGGTGGGTTATGACGTCATCACCTCTTAAAGCTATAAAATACAGATATTTCAGTAACACCTTACATGGCATACAACACAAACTAGCTTTATACTACATACGATATACAAATACTTAGTGAAACAACAAGCACCCTCGCTATTCTACTACTCCTACTATTACCACCACCACCACCACCACCACCACCACCGCCGCCGCTACTACTACTACTACTACTACTACTACTACTACTACTACTACTACTACTACTACTACTACTACTACTACTACTACTACTACTACTATTACCAATATTATTACTATTTGTATCCATGGTGTCGGAGATCATAGTTTATGGAGTGTCATACTGACCAATGTCAGGCGATAAGTCTCTTGCTGATGTTGGTGACTATTACTACTGGTGCTATTGGTACTATGAGTACCACCATTACATGAAGGTAATGCCGTTAATTGGGGATTTCTGTATTGTGAGTCAACCCCGGAATTGTTCAATGGTGTTGGAGATCGCAATGTGTGGGTGGTACGTCCGTTGGTAAGACACGTGACGATGATGATAATTAGTACTATTGTTGGTATTGCTACTACTGGTACTACTACTACCGTTATAAATATCACCTAACATGCCCCTTGATAATGATGACTAACATTACTACGAAACAACTCTACTATTATTACTATACAACCACGCCAATTATAGACAATAGCGATAAACGTATTAGAACCTACTCGCCCTGATCAGCGACATCCTTCCCAGAGCAGACAGTTTGATACTTCATGACTGAGACACCCCAACCTCTAGACCTAACAACTTGACCACCTCTTGATCATCACCATGTCACGACACCTACTCTCCTCTACAATTTATGTGGTCACTCGACCACTTGACCACCGCTTGACCACCACTTGACGAGTACTTGACTACATTTTGATCATCTTCGTGTCACTACACGTACTCTTCCCATCAATTTAAGGGGTAACTTGACCACTTGACCACCCCTTGACCACTCCTTGACCACTAGTTGACCACCTCTTGATCATCACCACATCACTAACTGTACCCTCCCATACAATTTAGGGGGTCATTTAACCACTTGACCACCCCTTGACCACCGCTTGACCACCTCTTGACCACTAATTTACCACCCTTTAATCATCACCATATCATTACAACTACTTTCCCCGACAATTTAAGTGGTCACTCGACCACTTGACCACTACTTGACCACTGCTTGACCACTAATTTACCACCCTTTAATCATCACCATATCATTACAACTACTTTCCACTAAAATTTTCCTCACTTGACCACCACTTGACTACTGTTTGACCACCTCTTGACCACTAATTTACCACCCTTTAATCATCACCATATCATTACAACTACTTTCCCCGACAATTTTACCCACTTGACCACTGCTTGACCACCGCTTGACCACCTCTTGACCACTGCTTGACCACCTCATGATCATCACCATATCATTACAACTACTTTCCACTAAAATTTTCCTCACTTGACCACCACTTGACCACTGCTTGACCACTGCTTGACCACTAATTTACCACCCTTTAATCATCACCATATCATTACAACTACTTTCCACAAAAATTTTCCTCACTTGACCACTACTTGACCACTACTTAACCACCTCTTGACCACGCCTTCTTAAAACAATAATACCAAGGAGTTATCGCCCTTTGAGGAGGAAAATCGATAAGAGCTAAAAATAGATTGCAATTTGCGCCACAAAATCGATAAATGGTTGATTTATATAAGGAATGTGCGCCACCTCCACCTCCACAAAAGCACTGGATGGAGCCCCACTTACACTACTAATGTGGTTTCTGAGGAAAATGCAAAGAATACCATGGACAGACAGAAAAACCAATGACCAAGTACTACAGGAGACAAATGAACATCGTAAACTGATTAGAGAAATTAGACGTAGACAGTCAAGATTTTGTGGACATGTTATGAGAAGAAATGGATTGGAAAACTTGGTGACAACTGGCAAGATCGAAGGGAACAGACCAAGAGAAAGACCGAGAGGAAAATACCTGGATGGCTTGGCCACATCGCATGGACGAGACAAGAACACTGAGCTGATCCACGACACTGGTGATCGAGTGAAATGGCGAGTCATGACCGTCCACGCTTTCCAGCATGGCACATGATTGATTGATAGTAAACGCATATCAAACAAAATTCCCACAATGAATACTCAAACTCGTTGATCTAAATCAATAAAGTATATTGGGACATTTGCATTTGGTTTTAGAAGATCTGTAATCTGCTTGTCAAAAACAATACAATTCAACAATGTGAAACATACTACAAGATAACCCACACACCAGACATGGACAACCTAACTATATCCAGTGTGATAATCGACGATGAACTCCACTAAAAGTCTTTTTCCAAATAATGTATTACAGTTCCGATAATCCTAACAATGTACATTAGGAAAATTCATATTCATTTCAGCACAAGATAAAGTCCATAAAAATGTCTTTGGTGCAACTAATGATAATTCAACAAAACTTGATGAATCGTTAATCTACTCGTGTTAGTCAGCTAGTTGTGTTAACAACGTAGATATTAAATTCCCAAGAGGCTATAACAATAGAATAAAACCAGTCCAGGCTATGATAGAAAGATACTTAGCCGTTTACGTATCGCCTGATGATGTAGAGGTCGAGTGGTCATTCTCGGTATCAGGTATTTATTCTTTCGGTTGTCCAAAAGGTATATTCCTCAATTCATCTTAGATGATATAAACCTTCCCGTTGTTTATGTTACTGATTCAGAAGCTCTCAAAAGCAGTCACCAGACCAAGTCAGTATGGTTGAGTCCATGATGTTAAGGCAATAAATCACCATCCTTCTCGCCGATCGGGAGAGCACAGCGCACATAAATTCACACGTAATAAACACAACTTGTTCAGTCGGTGTTACATATTGAAACTGCGCTGTCCAAATTTCCTGCTCGGTTAGCTCACGTCACGGTCGGCAAGTCAAGCTGGATTAACCAATCACAAATCTCCATATAGACGTGATGCTGTTCTAGAAATGTCACCTTGTTCCAGAATATGCAATCCGGACGGGGGTCACTTAGAGTTATTAATAGCGCTGATGAAATTAGGTTGTATGTCATTCCAGAATTCTCCGTATGGATCCAGTTTTTCAAAAGTCAGATACCGCTGGGAATACTGTGGGGGATGGCGGTAGACATATCACAGTGCTCCCCTCTAAGACAGTTCTTAATGGGGAGAACTGGACTATCAGTCATCCACAGTTTTCCGAATCCTTAATCTGATGCATTCTACTACTTCTGGATCTATTTTTACATCAGCAACCGGATGTTGACCGAGAAAGACTGCTCAAACATTCATTTCCCAGGTACATATTCAATCTGGGACGAATATGGCTGGAAAAGAAAGACCATCTCATCAGTCTTGCATTCAGGTTCCTTGAAGAGGCCAGATACATTAAGGGTTGATTATCACACTGTACTGTGAAATGCTTTCCATACAAATAAGCCTGAAATTTCCCCACAGCCAATACTAATGATAAACATTCCTTCTCTATGGTAGAATTGTTTCTCTCCGCCGAATTCAGTTCCCTACTAGCATATGCAACAGGAAATAGTTCTGAATGCTCATTTTCCTTCCTTTGAAGTAGTGTCGCACCAATTCTTATGTTACTTGCATCCATTTAAAGAATGAATGGGCTTTTGAGATCTGGCAAATGAAGAACTGGTTTTGCAGTCAATGCCTTCATTTGAGAGCTGAATAAGCTTCCCTAATATGAATCCGACCATATGATTTTCTCAGGATTCCCTTTCCTTGTAAGGTTAGTTAAAGTATCCGTCACAGAATTGCAGTTGGTGTATCTCTGACAGAATCCGCACAAAGATACGAAAGATTAGACATCTTTGATTGTTCTTGGAAGTGGTACTCGTTGGAATTTCGCAGTATTTCCTCCATGAGGTGTCATGAATCCTTGAGATACCTTATGACCAAGAAAATCCCATTGTTGTAAACTTATCTGACACTTCTTTGGTCGTTCTGTCAAACCAGTTCCTTTAAGTCTTTTGAAAAGATGATGTAACGCTCCCACATGTTCCCAAAACTTTTCTGTAGCAATTAGAATGTCATCCATAAAGTTGCAGATAGTAGGATGATGTAATGGTTAAAGTAATTTCCTCATCATGCATGTAAAGACACTCGGAGCATTACTAAATCCAAATGGAAAACGTTGAACTCAAAGTGTCCATCAGGGGTACTGAACGCTAACCATAGTCTAACTTCCGGTTTTACATGAATCTGATAGTATCCCTTACTGATGTCAATCCTGGTGAAGTACTTGGCTCTCCTAAGACTATTGAAGAGCTAATTCTGCTCAGATAGAGGTTCACTCTGAAATTCAGTTATGGCATTGATCTGTCGATAATCAATGCGCAATCTACGTTCTCCACTTTGTTTCAGCAACACCACCACACATGCACTGTAAGGTGACTCTGATGGCGATATGATACCACATGAAAGCACTTGTTGGATCTCCTCTTTTAAAGCTGCCGCTTTGGCATGGGGAACTGGATACGTTTGACTTGCACAAGTGTAGGGTCGAACAATTTCACGCCGAACTCTACTAAATCAGTAAGTCCTGGCTTGTCCGTAAGTTTTTCTGCATAAGTAGCTAAAAGATCCTGAATATGCTTCTGCTGATGCTTTGTTAATGTTGGACTGATGTCCACATCCAGCTAAGTTCTTTTATTTGCAGAGGGTACTCTACTCCCATATAATTTCAATGGTCTACTTCTGTAGCCACTGCCTAAGCCATCAGATTGCTGTCTCGGTAGAAGGTCTTTCAGTGTATTTACTCCGTAGGTTTATGTGAAAATCTTCGACTTACCTCTAATAGAAAGTGTGTAGTTAATGCGAGAAATGCTTAACGTCACTCCATAGAGTCCTTTTCAACTGATCTGTAACTTGTTCTGACTGGTTGGGACTTCCTCCCCCATCTCCAATTCTCTATCCTTTGCTTTCTTGTTGTATTAGCGAGAAATTCTACGCCGAGTTTGTCGTAGATTGTCTGAAAATAATTTCCAACCATGTTGTAGACGTTGTTTTAACTTAGTCACATATGTGGACGCGGTTACAACTGTCTTATTAACTTGATCATCGGTCCAAGTTCGAAGTAAAGCCTCAAGTGGTGCCTTTATTGGCCGACCACACACAAAAGTTGCCAGTGCAATCCCAGTTGAGTGATGGGATATTTCCCTAATATCGAATAAAGCCGCCAGTACAAACGTGTCCCACGTCTCTGGGTTTTCTTGAGCTAGGCTCCTCAGGATGCTAATACAGGTATCGTTAAATCGTTCCATTGTCCCATTCAACGCAGGGTGATATGGAGACGTGTGAATCTGTCAAGAATTGGGGAGTCTGAAAGCAGCCTCCATAAGCTACCTTCTGAACTGTGATCCATTATCAGTTAGAATCCTAAGTGGAAATCTTAAACTTATAAATATGCCCAGCAAAGCTTCAGCACCATGCTTTGAATAGCTTGACGGCATAGGCACTGCTTCGGTCCACATCGAACAAGTGTCCTCAAGATTAAGTATACATCAATTCCTTTTTTCGTTCTCTTCAGAGGTTGGACTATATCCACAGCCACTCTTTCAAATGGTGTTACAGTGTTGGTCATTTCCCCTAAAGTTGTCAGTGCTGTCCAGTGATTTGGGCTACTTTCTCGCATTGAGGACATGATGTGACATAATGAACTTGTCTGCATTCATTCCAGGCCATTAGTAATGTGTAGAAATACTTTGCGTTGTAGCATTGATTCCGATGTGTACACTGAATGGTAGACTATGAGCCATATCTAGATTTTGAGCCCTGTAAGAAGAAGGGACAACGAGTTGTGCGTTTTCCTATCCTTCTTTTCCTGCCCTTCTATGAAGTAGTCTATTCTTCTTATACATTTTGCCTTTACCAGGAGATGAATGTGTTTTAAGCAGTTTGTTGAAACATTCCGCTAGGGTGTTATCTGCTGCCTGGGCTTGCTTCAGTTCCTCTGGTTGAGGATTTGTTGGAGTTGAAGCTGCCGGAGCTTACTTAGCTTGCTGTCTAGTCATTATGGCTGAGACTATTTGAGGCTTTAAGTATCTCCTAAAATGACGTATTGACATCTTAAAATCGCACGTTAAATTGGGTCATCTAGGACCGCCGCTCTTATTTTGCCTGTCACATAGCACGAAATTATGCTTACCTTTGTTACTGATAATGACATCGGGATTGAACTGTTTAAAGGCCCTGGAGTTCAAACGTTTCCTCGGTGACCTGATCAGGATTCACTAATGAGGTTGCAGCAATCAAATTTTACCAAATGTTAATTCGGTGTCATACAGACATGTGGTAGAGAATCCGTTAAGAGCAACTTATTCTAAAACAGAAAGTCTTGAATTGGTGTCTTTATGGTCCTTCCTACGGAAATGTCTATCAGTGCTCACCTTCTTTTCCTCCTTGTTGGCAAAACATGTGGCGGTATGAGGATTGGATTGATGCTGAATGTTCTTCGTGTGGTGCCCTGTAACGCTGCACTTCAGAAAATAGATTTTCCCTTCTCTCAAAGATTGTTGGATTATATTGCCATGGCTTTACTATTCTGCTCATTGGAATTATTATTCTCTTTTCGCTTCTGAGTATTTTCATGAGGGCAGCAATTGTCGTCCGTCGATTTCCCCCTACCTCATTCTGTGATGATCTCAAATGTCTCATCCAGGATTAAAATCGCTTCCAGTCTGTCTGTCCCATGCTGTGTAAGAAATGCCTTCATATCAGCTGACATCGTCTCCTATAGCTGATCGATGGTGATTATTCCCTGCATGCCTTCGTAAGTGTCTTCAAATTTGCCCAATGTACCCTACTTGGATAAAAAGGTCTTCAGTTTTTCTACATACTGAGCAAAGTTTTCTCGAGGCTCCTTCCTAACAGATTTGAAATTCCTTTTATATCTGTCTCCATCCACTTCACACCTGGCGAGTAATGCCTTTTTGAGTAGCTCATAATTGTTTCATTCTTCGTGACTAAGTCGAGAGAGCACTTCGTAAACAATTCCTCGCAAACCTTGAGACAATTTGACACACCATTTGCTTTTACCCATTCCACACGAGAAACACATCCATTCGAGTCGATATAAGTAGAATTCTACGTCATCCTTATGTTCCTAAAATAGTTCCAGGGGAAAAGCCATGTCACCAAACCGAAGATAGGATTCCTCTGCGTCAACTACTGCCTCTGGGCTAAAATGAGATGTTGAAGATATGGGATTAATTCCTGCCTCCATTCTCCTAAGTTAAAGCTCATTCTCCAACTTCTTTATTTCAATAGCATGCTGGCCATCTTCTCATTGTTTTCTATTTCAATCTGGAGTTTCTTCTCTGCCATTTCTCTCCCAAATTATAGCGTTTTATGTTTGTCAAAATCGTCTGACACATATTTCGCTAATTATAAATCTGAAAGACCACATTTTTTACCTGTCTCGATAACCTGAGCTCTTAATTTATCTTCTTCAGCCATATTGAAAAAAAAAATGCGTGCTCGCTGTTGATTACGGGAAAGCTCAGTCCCTAGTGATATTTTAAAATATTTTAAATAACATGCACAAAACTTAGTTGGCAAAACAATGGCAAGCTAATTAACCCACACAGGTATTGAAAAATAGTCACATGCAAATATAAGGAGGTAACAGGCAATATGATACCCACCAACTTCATCTACCACTAATCCTGTCTGGGCAATCTAGGGTCATGGAAGATCGCTACGTACTCCTTTCGCACACAATGATCAAAATACAGGGTACAAATCCTGTACTCGAGACACCCACTTTGCGGATTCTATATCCCGGGCTCGAGCCACCCACTTATGTGGCATAAAAATGGAAAATAATTGAAGGAATGGGGTACCAATCCTCCTTAGTTAGCCATCATAAGAGAATTTGAAATTTGCTCACGAACCCCCACATGTCAAAATAGGACATAAATGTGTAAGATTCCAACACTAATGAATGCAGTTAATTTCTCATATAGAAGGCATAGAGAGCCTGAAAAGTAACCGCAGACAAAGAGGAGAATGCTCACTCTGCAAAGAAGATTTGCCCACGTGTGTTTATTCATCCACAAGTCGCTCATTCAAAAAATTGTAAACAAGGTGTAATGTACCACTATATTAAACAAATATGGTTTGAGAAGATGTGTGATCTGCTTGTTAAGTACAATACAAATCCACAATGTGAAACATAATCCAATATAAACCAAACACCACACATGGACAAATTAACTATATCCAGTGTGATAATCCATGATGATCTCCACTTAAAGTTCAATAATCCTCCCATTGTAAATAAGGAAAATTAATGTTCATTTCGGCACAAGATAAAGTCTAGAAAATATGTCTTTGACACAATTAATGATAATTCAGCGAATCTTGATGAATCGTTAATCCACTCGTGGTAGTCAACCAGTTGTGTTAACACTTGATTGATTGATTGATTTAGTAATCTACATCACAGCATTCGGGGCCTTCCCATAAGCGCTCCGTGCCCATACTCAGCAGCCAGCAAAGAGTTCCAACACTAATAGTACCAGTAGCAATCTGATTATATGTCCGTCTCGCCTTTCCTCTGAGCGTTGAGCGTCGGCCAGATCCCCTCGTCACTCCTCGCTGTCTCATTCTTGCCAGACCATGGTAATCCATTTGCTCCTCCGAGGTGTGCACGTGCGCCCTCAAGACCGCAACCATGTCTGCCTTGTCATGTATCAATACTCCACCAAGTTCTGCAGAGCCAGCCATTCTGTCCGCCTGTTCATTTCCCAGCACACTGGCATGCCCCGGAGGAAAGATCCAGGCGATGCTTGTCACCCGTGACCTCCGAAGCGAAACAAGCCACTCCGTACGAAGCCTGCCCGCCCTCACCCTCGTCAGCATGCTTTCTGAGTCAGTTACAATCACGATGTGTGTTTGTGTCGTATTTTGCATCCAGCGGAGAGCCGCAGTGACCGCCACCACCTCCATTCTTAAGCTGGATGTTGTGGTATCATATGCCAGGCTCTCCAGCCCCAAACGTCGACCATTGGCTTTGGCTATGAACCCCCAGCCACTTTTCTCACCTCTTGACACCGAACCATCTGTTTAGATAATCACATCACCCGAGTGATGTGTTAACAGCGTAGATATGAAATTCCTAAGGGGCTATAACGATAGAATATTAACAGTCCAGTCTATGATACATGCATACTTAGTTGGTTGCGTAAGGCTTGATGATGTAGAGATCGGGTGGTCATTCTAGGTATCAGGTATCTACTTTTTAGTTTGCCCAAAAGGTAAATTCCTAAATTCATCTTATATGATATAGATCTTCCCGTTGTTTATGTTACTGGTTTAGAACAATTAAATGGCAGATAACAGACCAAGTCAGTATGACAAAGTCCATGATGTTAAAGCCATAAATCATCACCCTTCTATTCGGTCAAGAGAGGACAGCGCACATAAATCCACACGAAATAAACCCGACTTGGTCAGTCGGAGTTATATATTGAAACTGCGCTATCCAACTTTCCTGCTGGGTTAGCTCAAATCTCGCTCGGCAGGCCAGGCTGGATTAATCGATCACATATCTCCTTGTAGACGCAACGCTGTTCTAGAAACGTCACCTTGTTCCAGAATATGCAATCCCGCCGGTGTCACTTGCAGTTATTAATAGCGCTGAAGAAATCAGGTTGTTTGTCATTCCAGAATTCTCCGTATGGTACCCCCCCCCCCCCCCATACAAGATCTGATGGCAAACGTTTTAACCCATCATGACTCATGTCAAAGACCAAAATACCATCAAGATGTATAAGAGAGCTACATTTTGCAGACGATGCAGCACAGACTACACATGCAGCAGAAGATCTGCAACGGCGTATAAATCATTTTGCAGCCGCCTGCAGAGACTGTGGGATCACCATTAGCCTAAATAAAACACAGGCGATGGAACAAGGTGCTGATGCGCCTCCATCAAAAATACATTTCTAATCACGAATTGAAGGCTGTCCATGAGTTTGCCTGTTTGGAGTCGATAATATGAGAGAATCTTTCCTGAGAGACAGAAATCGGCAGTCGCATTGGAAAGGCAGCCATAACACTTTCTTGCCTACCTATGAAAGTGGAAAAACAATAGACTAACAGATGGTACACAAGTTAAGTATATAAAGCTTTCTATGGATCACTACTCTATGGATCTGAATCCTGGACCTTGTACTCACGACAGGAAAGAAAACTGAATTCCTTCCACGTGAGATGTCTGAGACGTATCCTGGGATTATCGTGTAAAGACCATATGACAAACAAACGCGTGATTGAAAAAGCGGATCTTCCCACAGTGCACTCCCTCCTCAAGCAGAGATGCCTCCGGTATCTGGGCCACTTTCTCGAATGGAGGATGAACGTATTCCCAAAGATATACTGAGAACTAGCCCCAGGGAAGATTCCATCTTGAAGACCGCAAATGCGATTTAAGGATATGTGTAAACAAGATATGAAAACCCTTGGCATAGATCGAGTCACGTTGGAAAGCGTTGCAACAGACAGATGTTCCTGGAAAAGAGATGTACGTAACGGACTGGCGCTCTTTGAGTGCAATCTGATCCAACACACTGAGGATAGGAGGAACAAGCGTAAAATGCAGTCATTTGCTGCGGGACCTGCCTCGTCTTACAGATGCGAAAATTGTGACAGAGACTGTCACTCTCGCATTGGACTATACAGTCACTAGCGGAAGTAATTTAAAGTACCTCAGTAGTCATAGTGGGTTCGCCTAATGGCGAGGAATATTGGTAATAGAGAAAGCTAATCCATACGTAAAAATCAGTCCAGTGCACCAAAAAGTAGAGCACATGTATGAACTACGCTTGAGTTCAAAACGAGAGTACGCAACAAGCAACATAGTAGGACTGTAAACTAACATGCGACTAAGGATTTTTGGAATGAGACTGGCTACCGCATCCCATATAACACTTTAGCTGCAGCATCCAATCTGACTGGCACCTGGCCGTCTTGACAGACGATAGCTTGTAAAATGGGGTTATCTCTCCATAACATAAAGCCTGGGCTGAATTTAGAGACCATGTGTTGCCCACGCAGCATGATCCCTCTCTCGGCGTGTCTAGTTTACTCCAGAAGAAAGATGACACCAATACGTCCGGAACAAGACAAGCTGCAGAAGCTGCCGGATCAGCAAAGCGTTGCTCTAACTGTCCGCCTGTCGGAGCTTCCATCCTTGACCAGTTACCAACGAAGTCTTAGAGCCTGGTCTGCCCTGCCATGACATTTTCTCTTTAGGTTGCATTTCCCCACACCAGGATAAGGCTTGCACCCTCCCAATTGTGTTCTTCCGCCCAAAACCGGTGGCACAATGTGGGGTGTGGGGTTTGGTAAGCGCCGCCCAACATTCGGCGCTAACAGAAGCTCAGTCATATCTGACTAAGACCTGACAAATGCATCCAATCTATCATGAACAATTCAAGAAAGAACATAAAAAAGAACACATCTCACCCAAAGAAAATGAAGGAGACTGCGTCTAGTTCAAATATGTGGCCAGGGGGAGATTACCGTGGAGAACCTGGATCGCCCGCTTATCTCCCTTAACCCATAAATATGTTTAGTGCTGGGAAAGGAAACTTAGAGACGGGTGTATATTATATAGAGGACATGGAACGAGCAGCAGGAGGCAGTATTGGATATTAGGGCTTGGCGTTAGTGTTTTTTTTTTAAAATATAATATGTTTCATTGGGATTGGAAGGAGGAGGAGGATGAGGCGGAGTAATAAATAAAAATAAGAATTAAAAAAAAACCAAAAAAAAACAAGACGAAATAAATAATATAAGGAGAAATAAATAAAATAAGGAGAAAAGAAATACATGAAAGAATAATAAATAAAATAAATGAAAGAAGGAGAAATGAAATAAATAAAACAGGAGAAATGAAATAAATAAAACAAAGTGACATTAAAAAAATAACAAAAAAGGAGAAATTAAATAAATGAAACAAGGAGAAATTAAATAAATGAAAAACGGGAGAAATGAAATAAATAAAACAAAGTGACATCAAATAAATAACAAAAAAGGAGAAATTAAATAAATGAAACAAGGAGAAATAAAATAAATGAAAAACGGGAGAAATGAAATAAATAAATAAGGAGAAATGAAATAAATAAAAAAGGAGACGTGAAATAAATAAAAAGAAGGAGAAACATGGAAAGAAACGGAAATTTAAATAAAAGAAGGATAAATAAATAACAGAAGGTGGAAGAAATAACAGAAGTAGGGAGAAATAACAGAAGGAGAGAGAACGAACGAACGAACGAACGAACGGACTTTATTTTAAAAGGGTAACAAATTGGGCACGCAGGCCCGTTTTACATTCGGCTCTTTCAATCACTCATCTTTCATTCATCAAATGTGCATGTTACATTCATAACTGAAAGAGGGAGAAATAATAGAAAAGCCGGTTGTGAAGTACTCGTCCATTACATAACCAGGTTGCAAACTGAATTTTTAAAAAATACTGCTGGAAACACTGCGCTAAAAGATACATTAGAATTCGCCGAGGTAACCCATGTAAAGAATGATACTCAATTTCCACAAGTTTTAATGGACAGTATGTCTTCCTGGCTGCAGACGTAATCACTGCCGCTAGCTGGATTCTACTTTTCACCGATTCCCCAGGCACCCTGTCTTATCTGCACAAGTCCCCGGATATCATTACCCTAGATCAATGCAAGTTTTACTGAAGATTGTCGAACACGCAGCGATTGCATTAATGTGGTTGTAGCGATGGAGATTGCAGTGAATTGCATCCAATTATTCTAAGACATGAAGACTCACCAAAGAGAAGTGCTAGAGGGGGAAATAAACTGGGTAGAAAAGGATGAGGTAGATCAAGATTAGCATTTATATAAAAAAGATATGTACGCGTTTATCAATACAGAAATAAATGAAATTAAATAAATCGGGTGAAAACGGTCAACTATGGATTGGAAAGACCATTAGCTTCACCAACGACCCGCGGGATGACATACTTAACTGATCCAATGCTATATAAAAGGAAGGTCTTAACAAAACATGGTACACAAGTACATCAACAAATATTATAATGTAACATTTCATTCACTGGGCATTGAAACTGCGGGAGATACCAGGAAACAAAACACATAACACGATGGCCCTCTTATGGCGAAATTTCATCCTTCTATTCAAATAGTAATCCACATTTGGCGATATATTATTCCTCAGCACTAAATTAGTTAATGATGCTAACTGCATGCTTTTTGCAAAACGTTGCAATCAACCTGGCTGGTTGTGATTTACTAGTAATTAACTAGTGATTTACAAGACTATTTTACGTTCATTAAGTTTGCTTTCTAAACAGCCGACGTCTTCATCAACCATCAAAATTATCGCAAATAGATCTGATTCCAAATCGCCCGCGGTTGATTTCGAGGACTTATGAAACTCCCCTTCACTAATCCCAAAGCCACAGATGTCGGCACGTGATGATAATGGTAGGCAGTTATGAGCCTTGGTAGGATAGCGGTTATATAAATGGCGTACCAGGAGGTCGGCATGGCCGAATGGATAAAAGCACTCGATAGATTACGTTCCAGTGTGCTATTGCCGAGGAAGGGGGTTAAACCCAAACACCGGTCAGCTGGACTAAAATGTTGACTTCTCGTCTTTGACTTGGGGACGTAAATTACAAGTACCTCTAAAGTCGGAGTTGGTTCGTCTGATGGCGTGGGACACTTGTAGTAAAGAAAACTAATTTACACGCACAATTCAGTCCAGTGCTACTATAAGTACCGTGTATAGACTACACTTCAGTTTAAAGTGACCGATAAAACACACACACACACACACACACACACACACACACACACACACACACACACACATATACATACATACAGACAGACAGACAGACAGACAGACACACAGACAGACACACATACAGACAGACAGATAGACAGACACACAGACAGACACACAGATAGACAGACACACAGACAGACACACAGACAGACACACAGACAGACACACAGACAGACACACAGACAAACAGACAGACACACACACAGACAGACAGACAGACACACACACACAAATGACCATGGGTTGAGGTTCTTCCTCTTTGTCTTTCCTCTTGCGAGGGTAGTGGGTCACACGTAGTTGTACATCTTAAAGTTCAGAGTATAAGGGTCTCTCTGTTGAAGGGGTTAAACTGTCTATCTTGTGCACACAAACTCGTCGGTTCTTTTTCGAACTCCTGCCATTCGGTTCGCGAGTCCAGTTTTTTTTTTTTTTTTCGGAGATCACTAGAGTTCGGATTTCGAGCACTGTGCGATGTTGGCCGCTAGCTGCAATGGGGAGAGTGACTGAGCTTGACTGAACAAAAGCCTGGTGCATTGAAGTCGATCCGCTTGGCTTTTAAACTCCTTTTATAGGTCAGTGTGTTCGACAACGGCACGCATATGTGTCCGATTGACATCCTCTAGACCAGTGGTTCTCAACCTCTTTTGGCACGTGCACCCCTTCAACACACCCAGATGCCCAAGAGAAAATAAACCATCTCCAAAATGTTTCAGGACAAATTGGTCTCCAAATTAACACCGCAAAAACAAAAACTATCGATCTTACCAACAGTTCAGACGACACAAAATTAAACAACCACGTTCTTGTAAAAGTCAACAGCTTCACATACCTAGGAAGCAAAATGACATCTACAGGGGACTCAACACCAGAAATATCATCTAGAATCGCATTGGCATCTGGTGCCTTCAATAAACTGTCAAACATCTGGAAGTCAAAGACACTCACAAACACACGAAACTTAAAATCTTCAACTCTTGTGTGATTCCAGTGTCAACGTATGGATGTGAAAGTTGGAAATCAACGGTAGCTTTAGATTTAAAAATTATATAATTTTGAGAACAAATGTCTTAGAAGAATTCTAAACCTCCACTGGACAGACTTCAGAACCAATACGCAAATAAGACAAGAGACTAAGCAAGATATTGTATCCAATTTTATAAGAAAACGCCGTTGGAACTACATCGGCCATGTACTCAGAATGGACGAGACAAGACTCCCCTACCAAGCCCTCATATGGTCACCGGTAGGGAAAAGAAAACGGGAAAGTCCAAGAGAGACCCTGCGTGGAACCATCATCAGAGAAGGCTCATTCAACGGCCAAGTAAACATCCAAGATCTACAACAGGTAGCAGCGAACCGCCAGGCATGGAGAGCCATGACTTCTGCCCTATGCGCCGCCTTGGGCTCAAGAGGAAAGACTAACTAACTAACTAACCCCTTCACCATATTTTCAGAACGTCATCCCCCCCCCCTTTTTCGTATTTTCTCCCTATAACACCCCCCCCCCTTCCCCGCACTACAAAGTATACGTAAAAATGGAAGCTAAATTTAATAACACATACCAGAACACGTCTAGACGTCTACATGAAACGTAATTTTTGGGTCTACTTATGTTATAAAATGAATTTCAGAAGGGCGAGAAGTTCAGAACCGTAAAGTATGGAGGGAAAAACAATATCAAGTAATCGGTTCTTGTATTAACGTGATCTGGAAATAATCTTAATTCCCCCCCCCCCCCTGGAAACCCTAAAATCCCCCGCCCCCTCGGGGGCTGGGGGGAATTTCACACCGGTTGAGAACCATTGCCCTAGACAGTTCCCAACCAAGGTAATGTAATCTATCTATACCTGGGTAAATTTTCTTTCGTAACACTTTCTTACCACTGCTGCGTCCTTGTGGTCTATTCTTAGCGATCTCCAGCGGGAGTGGGATTTTTTCCCTGCTTTTCTCCCTTATCCGAGAAGGCTTGATATCAGAAGTCACTACCACCCACGAGATCAAGGACTCCTACTCGCCAAATCAGGGGCAACTGTCCACGAGATCAGGGGAAACTACCCACAATATCGGAGAAACAACCCACGAGATCATGGGAAACTATGATATCATCAGGTACCAGTGGTTCTCGGAAAATAGGATGAGATCGAACCCGCACTTTCTGATCCTGCGGCGGAGAGGAGGAAAAGGAGGAAGAGAAGGAAGAAGAGGAGGATAAATATGAAGAGGAGGAGGAAAGGAGGAGGAAGAGGAGAGGGCAGAGGAGGAGAAAGAGGAGGAGGAGGAAAGGGAAGGAGGAGGAGGAAAAAGATGAGGACGAAGAAGAAGAAGAAGAAGAAGAAGAAGAAGAAGAAGAAGAAGAAGAAGAAGAACTATCAGGGATAGAAAGACTGAAAAAACATCAATCAATCAATTAGGTGCCGCCTCCACAATGAAGGTTGGCTACAAATAATCTCCATCACTGACTGTCTCTCGCTCTGACTGTACCAGCTGTCATATTGATGTTCGTACATCTCTTGATTTTATCTTCCCACTTGTCTACCTCTTTCTCGCTTGCCCTCAACCCTACTTTCCAGTATGGTTTTTATAAGAGTATTATGTCTTTTAAGATGGCCGAAGTATTTCATTTGCCTCATTTTTATTTATTTCATCAACTTTGTCTTCATTCCCAGTTTTTCTAGAACCTCTGTATCTGATTATTCCCTCCCCCCCCCCCCCCCCCCACCCCCACCCCATGAAATACGATATGTTCGTCTGTATATCCACATCTCCAGGGTCTCTATTCGACTTTCTACTTGTTTGTTCAATGTCCTGGCTTCCGCGCCATGAAGTAGTGTTTAATACTTGTAACATTTGGCAATTCTCATTGTTAATGCATTGCTAATCTAGAATCTAGATGTTAATACTGATTTCATGCTGTTGAAAGCATCTTTGGCTATTTCTAGTCTCTGTTTAATTTCTATTTCACTTCATCTGTTATTACATGTCAAGGTAGGAGAAATTTGTTACTTGTTCTAGTATCTCCCCACTTACTGTGATGTTAATTGATGACGATCCTTTTTCACTGTTAATTATTTTCTTCTTTTTTTTCCTTTTTTTTTGGGGGGGGGGGGGGGGGGGATGTGTTAATATCTTAGCCACATTCCGCACTATGCCTGTTTACTTGTACCACTAGTTTTTGTAACTCTTGCTCTCTTTATACTAGTAACACGGTATTGTCATCGTACCTAAGATTGATTATGATTCTTCCACTGATGTTAAGTCCAGACATTTCGACTTGTTTAAAAATTCTGTCTGTGTGTAGTTTGAAAAGGTTTGGCGACAACACACATCCCTGCCGTACTCCTTTTCTTATCTCTATAGGCGACGAGATATTTCCGCAACTAATAGACGCCACTTGTTCCCAGTACAAGTTACTAATAATTCCGATGTCCTTTCCGTGTATTTCTATATCTTGAAGGCACGTAATTAGTCTTTCATGTTGTACTCTATCAAACGCCTTCTAGTAGGCTATACTATAACAGTCTAATAAAAACATATAAAATGAATTAACCAAAGAGAAAATAGCTTCTTGTATACATACACAATGTAAAAAAAAATAATCCGACAATGTGAAAGAATCAAGCAGCATTTCAATTCCCCAAATGGTAATGGAATTGCCAATATCTTGATGTTTTGGCTTAGATATTACACGACATCCCATAATTTATTATACAGTTACAGAACTTTGCAACTATTGTCTGCAACAGACTTTGGGACCCACGAGGGAATTAAATCTAATAGCTAAATATAGAGTATATTCCTGTCCTCTGATCATAGTACGCCTCAAAGAGCGGGCGGAAATGTTGTTCGAGGTCTAGTTTTGTAACGGTTATTATGTCTATTCCTTGGTACACAGGGATGACGTTAATTCACCTGTTGTGGTTTATTTTGTGTCCTTGATGTTATAATTGAGATTCAGATTCGAATGATGCGATCTTAATATGAATGTCTTGTACCTATGCTGCGATATGTGGCAATAAAGCATGCATGTGTATATCTTAATTTTCTGCGATCAATGTTTGCAAATCCTGATACACAGCTTTCATTGTAGTGCGTAGATGTCCGCTCTGTAGTCACGTGCAATTTAAGCCAAGATTTTCCGATTTCATTGGTTGAGGTTTCTTTTCTGGATCTCTCCTCCGATAGGCAGACTGCTTTCCCGAGCTTGTGGGATCCATCTGATTACATTTTCTGTCAGGCTTGTGCTGCCCTAAACTTTGTTCTTGCAATAACTTCCGCAGGTAGTTGTTGTTTGCCATTTCATGTGAACTCCACGTTGATAGATCACGCTCATATGGCGGCGTCTACAATGCTCGGAGTCTGAAGCCAAGACCAAAATTAGGGGGCTCTGATTAGAGAGTTGCTGTTTGCAGGTGACGCTGCAATTACGATCCACTCTGAGGAAGAATTACAACTTCTACTATCTGCATTCTCCAATGCTTGTTCTGAATTTGGTTTAAAAATTAGCAAAAAGAAGACATATTATGTCACAAGGTGCGCATGGGTTAGTATCAATGTTTATTGACGACGCCGAATTGGAGATAAACCATTTTACATATTTAGGATCAAAGTTAAATAGTAAATTATCCCTAGATCAGGAAATCAACATCCGGATTGGTAAGGCAACAACAACAATGAACAGGTTAAGAAAAAGAGTCTGGGAGAACAGGAAGCTTACTGCCAAAACAAAAGTCCTCGTCTACCAAGCCTGTGTCCTTAGTACTCTTCTTTATGGCAGTGAAACCTGGTCAACTTACCCACACCAAGAGAAACGTTTAAACAGCTTTCATATGCGGTGTCTGCGAAGAATACTTGGTATTAAGTGGCAAGACAAAATCACACATACTGAAGTATTGGAAAGATCAGGTTGTGTGACGATTTGTTCCATGCTCAGTCGTCACAGACTTAGATGGATAGGACACGTTAGGAAGATGGATGATGGTAAAATACCAAAGGACATCTTCTTTGGTGAATTACAGGTGGGTAAAAGATATAAGGGTCGGCCTGTACTACAATACAAAGATGTGTGTAAGCAGGACATAACTGATACAGGCATTGATAATGCACATTGGGAGCAAGTCGCAGCCGAACGTGTTGCATGGAGGAAAAATGTCAGAAATTAATAAAGACAAAGGAGAAAATGATTGCAGATAGGTCACACACTGAGCGCGTGAGACGTAAGGTGATGCGTGATGGTGAAATTGACGATGTGTTCAGATGCATCCATTGTGAACAATCATCTACAGTGCGAATTGTTCTGATCAGTCACATTCGCCATGGGTTTTAGTTACTATGCCTTGTTTTAAAGCACAATGTAACAAACTATCGCCTGTCAAGACTACAAGGTGCCAATGATCTTAATTTTCTGTGATCGACGTTTGCAAAGCCTGGTACATAGCACTCATTGAAGTGCGTAGATGTCCGCTTTCTAGTCGCGTGCAATGTATGCCAACATTTTCCGTCCTCGACGGTCTCGTTTCTGGATCCCTCCTCCGACAGGTAGACTACCTTCCCGGGCTTGTGTGGTCCACTTGCCTACATTTTCTATCAGGCTTTGCTGCCAAAACTTTGTTCTTGCAATAACTTCCGCATGCAGTTGTGATTTGGCATGCCGTGTGTCCTTCTTGTCGATGGATTTCCTTCCTGGTTTTATTATCTCCATCAGCCCATTTTGCTTGCTCTCTTGTTTTATTCGGTAAAGCGGAAGCAGAAAAAAAAAATTAAGAGGAAGAAACAGGAGGAGGTGGTGTAGGAGGAGGAGGGTGCGATGGATTTGTTATTGAGTTTCGATGTTTACTGTGGTGTTTATGGATATAGTTATTGAAGAGACTACTGGTGCTTTCTCCAACTGGCACAGATGATACCAGCAGACAGAAATTTATAGAACAGCAGAAAGCTGATCCTAGTGTGTCTCCATATTTAAAATTAATGAAAGAAAGATCTAAAGTGACCAAAAATGCCTCATGGTTCCTTAAACCTAATAATGGCTTTTGTACCAGTGTATAAGGACACGCAAGTCAAGTTCTAGTTGATCGTATATCGTTTATTGGTATAAGATGACAAAGGTTCGATGTTCTCCTCCACTCAATACAAAGGCCGGATCTCAACTGCCCTTGCCAACCCAATACGTCACGATTGAGCATCTCTCACCCTTTCACTCTCGATGCTCAATCGTGCTGTATCTGCTTCCCACTAGATTCTAATAATACCCCAGTACTCCTCCCTTACTGTTACACCTCCCCATGTTGAATAAAGAATTTTCCTTATAAAGGAAAAATCTTTACTCCTAATCCCCATACTCTATTCCCTCTTTTTCCTTACTTCTCCCAGTTCCTCAAATCTTCCCCAAAGCAACTCCAATTTAATTAAACATTCTATTTCTTTAACTCTTTTCCCTGCTATATAGTCAACCCACTTCTTCTTCGTTCCTGGCCCTTCACCCAAACATAACATATTTACATATCTTTAATAACATTTCAAATACATCATAACATCATAACGTCTTCTTAAATACTCCTTAACCTGCTTAAAATTTCAAACGCTAACACCAACTCCTTATTTTTATCACCAACGCTACTAATCCCCCACTTTCAACTAACCTGAAATTACTTTCACACGATAGGAAGACAAAGAATCGGTGGCCACCGGAATTTAACAGAAGAAATAGAACTCTTTCAAAAAAAACAACATTCACCTAAATCACACACCCCTTTACACCCCTATGTTCTTTGAGATTTTATGCAATAAATTCTAAACCATTATATCTCCCCCAGTACCACTCATTATGGTAACAGTTTACGCTGCTATCTACAGCATCAAATACCATCCATCATCCAAAACTATTTTTCACTTCTAAGTGTCTATATATTACAGACCCTACTTTACCTCAACCTCACATTGTAATGTTAACCACAAAACACATCCCGAAGATACAATTAAAAGGTCTATTATCCCTTAAGACCTCCTCCAACCATTATACATAACCCTCATCACTCGTATAACTATCTTCTCATACCTCAGTTCTCTCTTAATGTCCATTTCTTATGGGCATATCTACTAAAATCACTATGCGTATCAACAGCAACCTAGTAACCTTGAAATCTCCCTTAAATATTAACCATCAACACAACTTAATCTGACACCACTCTATAAACTCTATTTGCTTAATACACCAAAGGATAAACATTTACATCTGCCCAGCCATAGTACCCCAATGTCTCTCTTAAAATTTTTCCACCTCTCAATTCATAATTCTTGCCCGTAACTACAGCCAGCAAAAATAACAACACTCATAGTCTGTGACTGCTTGTATGTAATCAACCTTTAATCTCAGTCCCTTTATTACGGACCACAAACACCCCGGTCACTATGTCTCCCCCTTATGTTCATTTCTCATTTACAACACTTTTACCCTTTTACTTATTTATACGTTATCCACAGTGTCTAGTCAAACATGGATCCAATTCATGTTTACTCTTCATCTGGGGTAATTTTCTTATTCTTCTATAACCCAGCAATCTCGTGTATATCATGGCTCTTCTGACCCCCCCCCCCCCCCCCCCGGAAATCATGTTCAAAACTTTCCCCTCTTTTTTTTCTACTGCTATATTCATTAATCTTTTCTCCTCCCATGTGGCTTTTAATCCCATATATTTCTAATAATTGCTCACTTTAGTGTATCTCTAAAGTTTCCCATAACTATTTTACTTGTGTAGTAACCCCGTCTACAGTTCATAGCCATTTTAACCTTTCTACGCTGATTATCACAGCATCAAAATATCCATGAACTTCTTCTTCACAAAGAGAATGTGTCTCTCTATTAGTTCTCCGTAGTTTTATTAACTCTTTTCTGAACGAAGGGTCATAATTAAAGCCCCCTGTATTGTCTTTATTTCTAGACAAAAACCTTGTAAATTAAACATAACTACTATTTAACACACAAAACAGCGAAATAAAATCACAACAGGACATCAAATCCCCCCCCAAATTTTTGTAACAATCATTTATGTTTCCCCGCAACTTAACTAAAAGTATGATGATGATAGTGATGATGATGGTGACGATGATTAAAATAATACAACATACATCCTAATCTATTTTTACCTACTACTACTGGTCTCTTTTACGGACCAGTAGTTTACACATAAAGGTCTACGAACACAATAACCCTATTCTAAAATAATAACAATCATTTTACAGGACCAAATTTTACATATGAGGCATTGAAAGCTCAGTTTCAATAAACACAACTGTCTTCTCGCTAAAGAGAAGGTTTTCAAAAAAAAATATAATTCACTTAGAATTAACCACGTAAAGTGACCCAGCAACATTGGCCTCCTTTTCTAACCAATGTAACACCTATCTATTTAGCCAAGTCATGTATAACAAAACAACTCCATACCAAGCATTAATGCCAAAATACGTATATACATATATACAAATATCTATCTGTTATCTACAGATTATCTTAATGCGGAACCATACTTGTTCCCCTCAACCAAAATCATTACTCAACAACTGACCGTTCCTTTTTCTGGAAGTCAAACATTGATTATCTCCCCTCAGAATTTTCTATCTTTTTCCAGCCTAACTCCATATACATCATCCTTTTAAGCCAGCACTGTACACTACAAGTCGACCACTTTATCTATCCCTAATGCAGCAGTCATCTATTCACTTATTAATTAACCTGTGGCTCGGATTTTTACCAAGCATCACTACAACTTCCTAATCAATATTACCGTTATCTACGGTATCTCCATCCTCCTACGTCCAACACAAATTTGGTCTATTTATTATAGACCTCTCACCAAAACAACTAATTCTACTTCTAATTTCATTCTCCTGCATCAGTACTTTCTGTATCTCACCACCATTACCTCAAATCTCTCCTACCCTTTTCATATCGTGACTATAATCAAACCAATCACTCTTATCGGAACACCTTTTCTAACATTCATTTACCTCCTCTTGTTTACCTTCGTATCTTTCACTCCTATTTATCGGGATTCTTTCAGAACAGCAACTCACGTCAGTATATACAACGGACCTCATTTTTCTCATTTCTCCGTATTAGGCACTCCTGCTTCGACATGTTCCTGTCAAGAATACTAAAGATGTTTTATGAAACGTCAGTCAGAATATTAACTCTCTTACCGTCAACCTGTTATACGACTTCCATAATTTCCTTCCAAGATCACACATTCCAAACAAAAGATATCACCCTTTAGCACAAACAAAAACAGAGGCGACGACTATAACTAAAGAAGAACAACCAACAACCATTCAGCTAAACTAAAACGCAACAATTGATATTGACAACAGGTGTAACAAGGCTATTCAATTCTCTGGACTTATCAAGCACTCTTCTCATATTCACAGACAACGACACACCACACGACAACCTAACGTGTCCCTACTATTTTTATTTAAAAAAAAACAGCTCAGACGCCACTTCAACATTCCAGCAACCATTCAGCACAATCTACACGTATTGATCTCCTCCACACACGTTGACACAAGACATATCAACGCCACTCTTACCTTTTATCTATGTACTTCACTTAGTCGACGTCATCACACCTCTTTCCTACTTCCTTCATCACGACGAACACCTGTCTGAGTACAGTTATACTCACGTACGAACAACGCACAACCAAACGAATTATTCCAGAGGACTTTCTCAATTCACTGCTTTCTTATATCTTTACTTTTCTCAATCACTCACTCCTATACGAAGGTCAGACCCTATACACTACCTCTCGCAACTTATATTACTTTCACAGTACTATCTACTATCTTTTCAAAACAAACCTCATTCTGGTGAACCACCCCTAACTTCGTAACTATCATTCTATACTTCTCCACCCAACAACTTTCTTCTTTCTCCGCAAGCACGACGTAACTCGTATTTTTCAAGCATTCACTTCTACATTCTATTACTTTTATTCTCACGTTCAACTGGCTATTTTACACACAGGATACGCAGTGCCTCCTCAAGTCTATATCACCTCACCAGACACTCTCGGTTCACCTGTCAACAATACTATTCTTTCTTCTCCAACCAACAAGCAAAACTATCTCGGACAATCACGTCATAGCTCTGAGTCAACCCACTTCTAATACGAACATTCATACTTAATTTATCTCTCACCCTCTATTAATTCTGTCCTGAATCTACCCTATTTTACTTAATATACTCTCTCTACCTCGTAACCAAACAGACGATATCCTGTATTACGTAATCCACGTGGAATATCATTTGCCGTACTTCCTTATCCTCAACACCACTATCACCTACCCTGTACCATGCTACCCCAAAAATTTCATCTGTCTATTTTAGACAGCTCATACACCTATACTCTCAAACCGGAGTTCTTCTCATAAGCCAAAACTATTTCATTTTCCTTCTTCACCCAAGGAATTTTAACCGTTATATAGTGTGTCCAAATTAAACACTTCACTGTCTTTCAATACATTCACCCGTCTTTCAGTTATAATGTCATCTTCACTATCTGTTGTCAACTTATTAAAGTACTCAGGTCTTAAGGTCCTAAGGTCTTCTATTTTACTTAAGTCACTTTCTGTCGTTGAATAAACTCCCGCTAACTGTCTACCCCTATTCTTCTTCTTAAATGAGTTCTTTCTATTTCCTTTATTTGCGTCAGTCTGCTCACTGTTTCCTGTGTACCTTACGTAACGTTTATACCTTCCCATCTCGTCTTCAGATGACACACTAATAATAGTTCCATCATCAGACTCGTTATAGTTTACTGCAAACACGTCGGCCTTATTCTCGTAGTCATCTTTAAAACGTCTGCCTTTCTTTCTCTTTCTCGGTCTTCGTCCCTTAGCCTTCCCTACATAGTCACTAACCAAAACTCTGTCCGTCTGTCCACCAGTCACTATTCCGTATGAGGGAACAACACTCTTCAATTCAGGATCTGCTCGTAGTGCAACACTCTCATTCTCCGAATCATCAGTAATAATATCCGTTTCTGCATCACTATAATATTCGGCTGTAGGAATATCTTCTCCGTAACTTGAACTCTGACAGCTAATATTCCTACACCATTTGGGAACTAGTTTCTTGTCTATAGCTGAAGAACTTGACATGGCACTACCTCTATTTACAATCATACTAACACTTTTCTTCATTGACTTCCTTTCGTCCTTGGTCCTTGTCTGTCCATCTTTCCTAACTTCAACCTTGTCTCTCTTAGTCAATTGAGTTGGTTTTGACTGATTCTCTATTACATCAGTTTGAGTTCCCTTTGTTATCTTGCTGACTGGTTGTACCTGAGTCTGCGTACTACTTTCTACCGTATTACTTGTCTGCGTCTGTGTCTCTCGGTTTCTTTTCTTTACTAATACCGTCGTCTTCTTTTCCTGTCTACTAGTCACATTCGCAACCATTTTAGGATTAGTCTGTATTTTATTTACAGGTTCAACTCTGTCTCTTACACCTGAGTTTAAATATTGTCTTTGTCTTTTCTCTAACCAGTCGTCACGTCTTTTTCTAGCAGTTGCACTGTGAGAGGGCCAGTCCCATGATTTCTTTGAAATGTTTCTCTCACGCCCATTTTTGTATTTATAACTACTATACCAGTCCGACCTTTCACTATTTCGTCTGTTCTCACTGTCTTTTACTCTATATAGATCAGGCCTTGGTTCGTCATAACCATATTGTCTTCTGTCTTTATTAAGCAATGGCTGTCTCCTGTTATTCTTTCCTACTCTATTACTGTCTACCATAATTCTATAAGGGTCCTGTCTAGTTGTTTTGTTCTTCAACGTTTTCAGAAAATTCTCTACCTCCGTAATTGACACCTTTAATTCCCCCAACCATATACTAACACGCTGTAATTCCCCACACAAGAAATTCATATTCATTTCCTTTTTAAATATTTATCAACTTGAAACAACCTTTCTACTTCTTCTTCTGTATATTTCTTTGGTACCTGGAGAAAAAAAACTTGTCCTGAGTTCAGCTGAAATATGTGCTGTGCTGAGTCTTCTAAGCTGAAATATTTATACAAGTAACCAATTTCATTTTTGTAATTTCTTAATTTAACATCAAAACTTGTGCTAAGGTGTCCTGTTCCGCCATGCTGAAAAATACTGAAACAAAGCAAGCAAAGAACCACACAATTTCAACTTCTTAATTTAAGGAATACTCTCACTTATTATAGACAACCACAGTTATTTTCTGGGTTTGAGTACCACACAATTTTTAACTTCTCAATTTAAGTAATACCCTCACTTATTATAGAAATGCACAGTTAGTTTCTGGGTCTGAGTACCACACAATTTTTAACTTCTCAATTTAAGTAATACACTCACTTATTATAGAAATGCACAGTTAGTTTCTGGGTCTGAGTACCACACAATTTTTAACTTCTCAATTTAAGTAATACACTCACTTATTATAGAAATGCACAGTTAGTTTCTGACTCAAGCCCGTACCTTCCTCGCCTCAGCCTCAAATTTCGCTCGATCGCCAGGAGCCCATCTCAGCCGAAAAATCAGTCGCGGAGTTCAGGTAGTCTGTCTCTTCTCTCAGGTAAGTACGTCACTTCTCTAGGGAAGCCGGGATTATCTTCAACCCCTGGTTGGGTCCCATCATCGACGTTTTGAGATAGCGATAACGTAAGTGGCCAGCGATTTTAAATTACCTGAAGGTTGAAGTTCGAACAACGACTAGGACCAACCCGTGGATAATGTTAAAGTTCCGACAAGGTCTCCGGAAAATTCTTTGGTAACATTAAAGTTCAGCCTACGGGTCTAGGAAGGCCCTTTGATGAGGTTAATGTTCAGCCACGGCTCTAGGAAGGCCCTTTGATGAGGTTAATGTTCAGCCACGGCTCTAGGAAAGCCCTTTGATGAGATTAATGTTCAGCCACGGCTCTAGGAAAGCCCTTTGATGAGGTTAATGTTTAGCCACGGCTCTAGGAAAGCCCTTTGATGAGGTTAATGTTCAACCACGGCTCTAGGAAAGCCCTTTGATGAGGTTAATGTTCAACCACGGCTCTAGGAAAACCCTTTGATGAGGTTAATGTTCAGCCACGGCTTTAGGAAAGCCCTTTGATGAGGTTAATGTTTAGCCACGGCTCTAGGAAAGCCCTTTGATGAGGTTAATGTTTAGCCACGGCTCTAGGAAAGCCCTTTGATGAGGTTAAAGTTCCATATCTTTACATGATTGAGAAATTATTTGCTCAGGGTTATCACAGCCTTCGAGCCTCTTTATTTGCTGATTGCTGAACTGACTACAGCATTTTACTGGACATCCTTTCCCTGAAACAACAACCAGCGTCTCCCGACCTTGAAAAAAACCGAGCTGAGAAAACGTTAAATACCTTTTGTTTTATGCATTCTTTGAAAGTTTCTTATACTTCGCGTGGTAGCCGGGACGGCCCAATTCAGGATCCTGGTTATACGGCAGCATTTTGCATCTTGTACCAGTGTATAAGGACACGCAAGTCAAGTTCTAGTTGATCGTATATCGTTTATTGGTATAAGATGACAAAGGTTCGATGTTCTCCTCCACTCAATACAAAGGCCGGATCTCAACTGCCCTTGCCAACCCAATACGTCACGATTGAGCATCTCTCACCCTTTCACTCTCGATGCTCAATCGTGCTGTATCTGCTTCCCACTAGATTCTAATAATACCCCAGTACTCCTCCCTTACTGTTACACTTTCTTACTAGATATTTTACATCTGAGAACCACGAGAATCAGCAAACGGTGAAACCTGTACAACACCGCTTAACTGTGCAAAAACCTGCACATGAGTCACCGCCTGCTGGTCACCTGGCAAAAGACAAAACCAGGCCTAGATTCCAGACTCATGTTCATTGGCCAGAGTTTTGGAATGATATAAAATTATTTTGTCGTAATGTATTTTCTTGTAATGTTTGTCAACAATTAGTACATAAGTTTAAGGGTAGATATCCTACAGCTGAGGTACAACATTCGACACTGGCTTCTAAGCCGTTGAGAGGGAGGGTCAAATCTACCACCAATACACAAGCAGGGGTACAAGAACAAACCAGATCAAGACATACTTCCGTTACTTCCAAACAAACGAAATGGCAAGGACCATTCAATGTGGCACGTGAATTTTCAAATGCTGACTATGAAACGTCGATAAACTGACACTTAGAGATATTCCATGTCAACAGGTTGAAACGTTACTATTCACGACAAGAAACAGGAGTAGAGACAGACAAACACAGTGCACCCACACCTAATAATAAGACGACAGACATACATAGCGCAACTACACTAGTTAGCGGGACTGGCAAATCCGACAAGATGCATACATTTAGTGAGCTTACAGGATACGCATGATATATGTTTCCATACGGATGACTGGACAACACACTGACTGAAACGAAAACATGTCTGTGACAGAGTGCGACTCTTCGGTCTCACTGTCAAACCGAGCAAAGTCGAATTAGGCCTAAAAGAAATGCATTTTTGGGTCATGTCATTTCTCAAGGTCAACTAAAGACTGACCTGAAAATTAGTACTAAAATTATGAATCTGACCATTTCTAACAGAAAGAAACAGGTCAGAAGCCTTTTGGGATTAGTAAATTACTCAGAAATTATAATTCTATATTCCAATGTTTTAAAAGCATCTGTAAGATTGGATGTGAAAGATGCATTATTAATTTCTGCATTGTCAAAAATGAAAATCCTTTTTAGTAATTTTCCAATCCTCCGCTTGCCTAATCCTAGGCTCGTTTATTATTCTAGGACAGATGCCAGCAGTACTAGGCCAAATTTTTGAGGGCATCTTCCACCCGATTTGCTACGTGAGCCGTAAGATCACACCTGCTGAGTCCAGAGATTCCATATCACAGTTGCAACCCTAAGCGTCATCTATGCGGTGAGAAAGCTCCATCTAATTCTGACGGATGTTCACTGCATTGTCCAGACCGACAACTCCCCGATCACGGTCATACAGAGTGGTGTGCATCGAAATGACCGGATATACAGGTGGTCACTAAGTTTACCATCTGGGGTAGAAATACCTGAAATCCCACAGATAAATGTAGAGTGATAGTTAGTACATGAATATATTATATTATTCTATGTAAAATAGGTTACATGTACATCGACATTATGTGCTTAATCATGTACCAAGAACAGTGAACTATCATGTGTCCGTAGACATCAAGTGAAGAACTGTGCTGCAAAACGTAGATATCACCGTGTGAAATAGGACAGCTCATTACCAACTAAGCTCCATTCCGGTGTATCATTTGAGTGAAGCGCAGAAAACAGTGTCAGAACAATGCTTAATTACGACACGAAAAGACTGAGCTACGACACCAACGAACTCTACACGTGCACTACCGATAGAACACTAGTATGACTGTGCAATGTATTTCAGATACCCAGGCAAATTGTGTAGATATATTATGCCTATACAACCAATGTACAAACATGAAGGCAACAACTAGCCTGAGGTAGCTGAATACTATATATATAAACTTATTGTGATATGTAATATAATATTTTAAAATAGTGATAAATTAGATGTAGGGTAGGAAATATAATAGTTCTCATTTATTTTAATAGTGTAATTTTTTATATTATTTTAATACAGTAATTAACCCATTAGAAGTAAATTAGACAATTAATTTAGACGTAAAAATAGTTAAGTACAAGCTAAATTAAAAGTTTGATAGGAATAGTAGCATTTAGGTTGTTATATTTCACTTAGCTTCATTTCGATTCAGTTCATTCCATCTTAATGAAACCATACCACCTATCAAATATTACCATTTAGTAATATCATCATTTTACATCAGAATAGAATAAAAAGATTAGATAAGTGAACATACATCATTTACACCATTTAGATTAAGAATATCACTCATATAATTCCTTTGTGCATTTAAAAACATTAGTTAGGAGAGTGTTAGAAAATTACATAATTTGTGTTCACATCATCCATGTAATTAAGGTACATAACTCACGTCACATTAATTACATTTAAATAGTTAGATTACATCCCTTAGATTAGATAAACATAACGATTAATATACACATAGCATATAATTAACATGACAAAATTTAGTTAACACATTAAATACATATTTATAGTATTAATATTATTATCTTAGGATTTAGAGTTGTAGTTTAGTATAATGTAATAGATGATGAGACCAAGGGGATAAACCATCAACCCTTTCTCGTCCATGTAAATATAGTGTAAATACATGACTCGTGCAGCGACTGTCGCACAGTCATTGGGCTCAACTATCTCAAACTGAGCCAAACCTGTACAGTGTCACTCCAAGGTTTTTAAATAATCGGAAGGATTAGTGTAGAAGGATAAAAGATGTGTGACAGAATTAAGGGTGAAAGAAGTGTGACAGAAGTGTGAAAGTGAGAGCGAATGGAAGATAGACGGGAGAAAGTGAGATCAGTCAGCGAATTCTTCTGCTGCCTGGCGCGACTTTTAATGTTTGTCTGTGTTAGTGTTGTTTTCGTTATTGAGAATGTGTTAGTGTGAATGTGTGTCTGTAAGATAGTTTAGAACTTAGATTACAGTATTTTGGGGTTTCATAACAAGGGAATGTAGTCACGAATTAGTGTTATACACTCCTTTGTGGCCACATTTAACCAAATTATGACACTTAAAAAACTAACATACATACACATAGGAGGTAGAAACATAGGTTATAAGTTAGATTAGTAGATTAATTACATCCAAACACACAAACAACCAGAAAAACAAACAGATAAATTACATACACTTTTTCTAGATAAAAGGGAGATAACTTCGGGTCAGGGGACATAATAGACAACGAAAAACTAACTTAACAGTGAAATAGGACTTTACACGCGGAAGCGAGGTAGGTAAAGCCTGTCGCACACACTCTTGTATAATGGTTGTTAAATATTATATGGGGGGACATGAAGCAATTCATGTGTTGACCCTAAAAAAGTCAACTTTGTATGGGTAGTAAGTTAATTTACTATGTGAGGGCAGGTCTTATAAGACAACGGTCCGGTTCAGACATACCTCTAATAAATATAATATAGCATGTGAGAAGAGGGCTCACGCCAACCAGTCAAGTTTGTGGCGATTGCCAGTAGCCACGTAAGGTTTTGCTACATGGTGACAATAGTCAGTAGAAGTCTATTAGAGTGCCCAAAGCCAGGTTATCTAGAGTCTTTGACCAAAAAAAAAATTAGAGACATTAAATTTTTTTTAGAAACCTCTTGCGTCACAACCAATGAGTGAAAGTTGATGACGCAACACAGGAGGGGTGGGTGTGTGTCAAAGACTCGACCGCATCCCCTCCGCCAGTAAGAGCAGTCAATCTTGAAGAGGCCAGGAGGTGATACGGTGCCCGAGGTAAGGGCAGGGGAGATGAGGTAATGGGAGATGGTTATCCATTCCCTCAGGAGACACGCAGGCGTTGTTCAGAGAGTTAGCACTCTAATCACGATAGCATCACGCCTCGTGGTAGCCACGGAGAAGTTGAGTATCCACTCAACATACCACGTCTGCGATCAGCGTGCCATGTGAGGCAACACGCACCAAGGTCAAGGTCGATCCGCGTGGTGTGTGACGACGGGATGGAAGAAGGTCAGACGGGAGGACAGGACTTGTAGTGTGCACCTCGTTAGAGTAGCGATAGGGGTTTTGTGTTTAACTAAATAGATAGAGAGTTAGCATGGGCATTAGCAACTAGTGATTGATAATTTCTGTGGCTTTATGTTGTGTGTTTACTAGCGACTGTTACCTGCTTGTAGCGAGCCAACGGCAATAAAATGTACCATTTGTTTTCCTCGCACACGACTTGCAAGCTTTCTTGTTTGGTGTGGGAGAAGTATCCGATAGTGCCTGTCAGTTGAGTTGTTGACACTATGGATATGTAAATATAGTGTCCAGGGATTTAGTCATTGTCTGTGGGTGTGTAAATATGGTCTCTAGTGATATAACTTTCTTCTCTAGACATGTTAATATTGTGTCTAGGGATATAGCTGTTGTCTATGGCTACAGCTATTGTCAATTGATATGTAAAAATAGTGTCTTTGGATAAAGTTATTGGATATAGTTCTTTAGTAATGAATATAATGAATATAGTGTGGGTGTGGTGTCTGTGGGTGCGAGTGAGTGTGTGTGTGTGTGTGTGTGTGTGTGTGTATGTGTGTGTGTGCACTCGTGTGCAGTCCTTGTGTCTTGGGATATTACGATTGCTTGTGTATGTATGTGTGTGTGGGTGTCAATGTGTACTGCGTTCAGGGATAAAGTGGCCGTGTTTGTGTTGAGTGTGTGTGCACATAACTGCCTAGGGCCAAATGATATAATTAGTGGGTGTAACTGTTGTCTTTGCTTGTAATGATGCAGCCATGTATGTGCGGATATAGAAACTAAGAATCTGCAGTCCTTATCTCTAGGGATATAGCAACTAGGGCTGTACGGGATTCAAATTTTTGAAATCCGGCCGGAGCCGGATTTATGAAGTGAGATCCGACTGGAGCCGGATTTGGCCGGATTTATGAAGTGAGATCCAGCCGAAGCCGGATTTTCAACTAAAAAAAAAAATAAATAACGTACTACATCACTTGACTTTTCAGTTTCAGTTTTTAGTTTTCACATTGTTTTCAGTTGGCAAATTGGCAGCTCAGTTACAACTCACAACAACAGTACATTGAACAGATTAAATTTATTGAAATACATTCATTCAGTAATTTCACTATTTCAGTCAGTCAATCTTCATTATGGCTGTGAAGTTGAACTCTCAGAGTCAAGAAGGGACGAGTTGTATTTCAGGAAAATCAACGTCTCCGCATTTTGTGGTAAAAGGCTACTACGGTGGTCAGTGATAATGTCTCCTGCAGTACTGAACAGCCTTTCCGATGGCACACTTGTAGGTGGTGATGCAAGAAATGCCTGCGCCAGTCTAGCCATACTTGGAAATCTTTGCTTATTGGCATGCCACCATGAAACTGGATCTGACTGTCGAGTTTGAAGTGGCTCTGACAGGTACTGTGTCACCTAAGTGTTAATGCTGTTGCCTTCGGCACTTGCAGAACGATCTATGGTGTGATTTTCCTCGATAATTGTGTCAAAACAGCTCCATAGGCTGGACTCGTACTATGTGGCAGTGCTCACAGAAGTCAAAACACTAGTACTACTACTACTACTACTACTACTAGTAGCTGATGGATCCTGTGGACTGACTGTGTTTGCTGAATCAATAATGGAGTTAGCTGCTAACAGCAGATGGGCTCGTGCATAACTTCTACACGTTCGGAGAAGAAGCACAGCTTGAATCGAGGATCCAGTAGTGTGGCACAGGTGTAAATACTGTTGGATTCAATGTCCGCAAATCTGCTGCTAACAGCTTCAAGCAGAGCTGCTTTCATAGTTTTGATCCCAGCATGACTACCTTCTTTCTGGAGGAAAGCCATGAGGGTTTCACTAGGGCTGTACTGGATTCAAATTTTTGAAATCCGGCCAGAGCCGGATTTGGCCGGATTTATGAAGTGAGATCCGGCCGGAGCCGGAGCCGAAGCCGGATTTGTAAAAATGGCCGGATTCCGGATTTGCCGGAGCCGGAGCCGAAATCCGGTACACCCCTAATAGCAACTGGCTAGGAATGTGTGGTCCTTATTTCTAGAGATATAGTAACTGTCGAGGAATGTGTGGTCTTTATCTCTAGAGATATAGCAACTATCGAGGAATGTGTGGTCCTTATCTCTAGAGATATAGCAACTGTCAAGGAACGTATGGTCCTTATCTCTAGAGATATAGCAACTGTCAAGGAACGTATGGTCCTTATCTCTAGAGATATAGCAACTGTCAAGGAATGTTTGGTCCTTATCTCTAGAGATATAGCAACTGTCAAGGAATGTGTGGTCCTTATCTCTAGAGATATAGCACATGTCAAGGAATGTGTGGTCCTTATCTCTAGAGATATAGCAACTGTCAAGGAATGTGTGGTCCTTATCTCTAGAGATATAGCAACTGTCGAGGAATATGTAGTCCTTATCTCTAGAGATATAGCAACTGTCGAGGAATATGCAGTCCTTATCTCTAGAGATATAGCAACTGTCGAGGAATATGTAATCCTTATCTCTAGAGATATAGTAACTGTCGAAGAATAAGTAGTCCTTATTTCTAGAGATATAGTAACTATCGAGGAATGTGTGGTCCTTATCTCTAGAGATATAGCAACTGTCAAGGAATGTGTGGTCCTTATTTCTAGAGATATAGTAACTGTCAAGGAATATGTAGTCCTTATCTCTAGAGATATAGCAACTGTCAAGGAATGTGTGGTCCTTATCTCTAGAGATATAGTAACTGTCGAGGAATATGTAGTCCTTATTTCTAGAGATATAGCAACTGTCGAGGAATGTGTGGTCTTTATCTCTAGAGATATAGCAACTGTCAAGGAATGTGTGGTCCTTATCTCTAGAGATATAGTAACTGTCGAGGAATATGTAGTCCTTATTTCTAGAGATATAGCAACTGTCGAGGAATGTGTGGTCCTTATCTCTAGGGATATAGCAACTGACTAGGAATGTGTAGTCCTTATCTCTAGAGATATAGCAACTGTCGAGGAATGTGTCGTCCTTATCTCTAGAGATATAGCAACTGTCGAGGAATATGTAGTCCTTATCTCTAGAGATATAGCAACTGGCTAGAATTGTGTGGTCCTTATCTCTAGAGATATAGCAACTGTCAAGGAATATGTAGTCCTTATCTCTTGAGATATAGCAACTTTCAAGGAATGTGTGGTCCTTATCTCTAGAGATATAGCAACTGTCAAGGAATGTGTGGTCCTTATCTCTAGAGATACAGTAACTGTCGAGGAATATGTAGTCCTTATCTCTAGAGATATAGCAACTGTCGAGGAATATGTAGTCCTTATCTCTATAGATATAGCAACTGTCGAGGAATATGTAGTCCTTATCTCTAGAGATATAGCAACTGTCGAGGAATGTGTGGTCCTTATCTCTAGAGATATAGCAACTGTCGAGGAATATGTGGTCGTTATCTCTAGAGATATAGCAACTGTCAATGAATGTGTGGTCCTTATCTCTAGAGATATAGCAACTGTCGAGGAATGTGTGGTCCTTATCTCTAGAGATATAGCAACTGTCGAGGAATGTGTGGTCCTTATCTCTAGAAATATAGCAACTGTCGAGGAATATGTAGTCCTTTTTTCTAGAGATATAGTAACTATCGAGGAATATGTACTCCTTATCTCTAAAGATATAGCAACTGTCGAGGAATATGTAGTCCTTATCTCTAGAGATATAGCAACTGTCGAGGAATTTGTGGTCCTTATCTCTAGGGATATAGCAACTGTCGAAGAATATGTAGTCCTTATCTCTAGAGATATAGCAACTGTCGAGGAATGTGTGGTCCTTATCTCTAGAGATATAGCAACTGTAGAGGAATGTGTGGTCCTTATCTCTAGAGATATAGTAACTGTCTAGGAATGTGTGGCCCTTATCTCTAGAGTTATAGTTACTGTCGAGGAATGTGTAGTCCTTATTTCTAGAGATATAGTAATTGTCAAGGAATGTGTAGTCCTTCTCTCTAGAGTTATAGTAACTGTCGAGGAATGTGTAGTCCTTATCTCTAGAGATATAGTACATTACATTGGCACCTTTCCGCCTAGACAGACCATAGTTTGTTGTATTGTGCTTCAAAAAGGCTTATTAACTACAACCCATGGAGGTGGCGAATGTGACTGATAAGGCCAATTCGCGTTGTAAATGTTTGTCCACAATGGATGCGCTTGAACACATGGTACTTTCCACCATCACGCATCATCTTACGTCTCAAACACTCAAAGCCATAATGTAGTATACAAAAACGTCTCTACTAACATCCTTCTAGTGACGCTTTAAAAATACCAACCCCTAATAATTACTGTTTAAGTACCTTACTTTTGGGGAAAGAAAACAGAACCTAATTTATATGGCAGTAGTTTATATGTTGGCCTTAGTTTGGTTCACGTACCTGGCCAAGACCGGCTAGATTTTAAACAAAGGAACAAGAATAGCCATTTTTGGTCAGTGTAGACAAAGGAGAGACACGTCAGCATTTTCCTTCGGGGATAGGCGATTTTAGCCCTAAGCATTGTTATTCTCTGCAGCAATTGACAGTAGTGAATGGTGGTTTGTGGGACTGCATTGCATCACTTTCAACTGGAAACTGGGTCAAAAGCCAGGAGAAAGTGAAAATGGCAACCTGTCATAAACAAAGTCTGGACCAACACAGCAATGTTTACTGCTGCACTCATTAGCTGCAAAAGCTAGAAAAAGACAGTTTCGAAGACAACTGACAACGTTACAGATGAAGTCCTACTTCAGTAGGAATATCCAGGATGGACTTCAGTATCTAAATTGACAAAGATAAAGATCTACAGAGTAATTGACAACAGTATATCGTCTGCTTTACTTCTGAGAAGTACCACCGGAAGTCTCATCAGTCAGCAAAGTCAGTGAGACTATGGGACACTCCTACCACGTTAATAAAACTAGCAACAGTTAGAACCCTTCAACTGTCGGTTGGATTACCAAGTTCATATCCAACAATGGATAAGTCTTCGAAAGTAAGTCTCACAGCAGCAAAAAGTCAAACATAGGTTCAAGACATTCAACACTAAGTTCTAGTTACGCACACCAACTCAAACAAATGGGAAGAGACACTGGGAAAAAAAACATACGCCAGTACAACCAAGGTATCAACTTAATATCGACTGAATTAACCCTGAAAAAAGCCAGATCAACTCCAGATCTCAGACCGGAACACTATCAAGAAGACCATATGAAAGAAGCTAGTGGAGTAAATGCCTCTACGCATGCAACAACACGAATCATCTGATTGTTAGCAACTCCCAGTTGTGTGTTGGAGTTAATATTCTTCAGTTTCATGCCTGCAGCAGATCAATCCTGGAAATATTTCCAGATGAAACAAATAAATGACTCGCAGCATTGTATGCCTACATTGAAATGAAAATACTGAATCAGAACTCTTTGCTGGTCCCATGTCAGCCTAAATGCCATCAACTGTGGAATATGTTATAGACTGATGACTAGGTGTAAGTCAGGTCTTAGTCAGATATGACTGAGCTACCGTATGACAGTAGACGGTACTACCTGCTTTCTGTCAGCGCCGAATGTTGGGCGGCGCTTACCAAACCCGACACCCCACATTGTGCCAACGGCTTCGGGCGGAAGAGCGCAATTGGGAGGGTACTAGCCTTATCCTGGTGCGAGGAAATGCAACCCAAAGACAAAATAAGTCATGGCAGGGCAGACCAGGCCCTAAGCCTTGGTTGGCAGCTGGTCTAGGATCGAAGCTCCGACAGGCGGACAGTTAGAGCATTGCTTTGCTGATCCGGCAGCTTCTGCAGCTTGTCTTGTTCCAGATTATAGGTGTCAACTTTCCTCTGGAGTGAACTAGGCATGCCGAGAGAGGGATCATGCTGCATGGGCAACACATGGTTTCTTTATTTTAGCCCAGGCTTTGTGCTATGGAGAGGCAATAACTCCATCCCTGGTCTTAACCGGTCTCGGAATCAAAGCGAGAGGCAACTGTTACGGGTTATAAGTCCTTGTCAGTTGGCGTAGACATTGGGCGCCACGCGTTGCCTCTGACGGTGGGAGACACCTACAGGTGTCACTGATCAGCTACCGCCCGCCTTAAGCTGGGCAGCCCCCAGCCAATTGGGTGCTGATCCGCCACAGCCTGCCTGCTTCAATGGGTGCTTGGGGCTAGGACAAAATCTGAATCGCAGGCTGTTAAACCAATGCACCAGGTACTAATAAAAATAATAGAAACCTCAAGCTACGGCTTGCAACCTGGAACGTGAGAACCATGTGTCCAGGATTTTCCAATGGATGGATGACTAGGTGGGTGAAAAATCTTTGTGAACATAATTGAGATTCAGATAATAGCCGAGAAACTGAAAGGTCTGCATCCTTTTTATCGGATATGGTGATATAGGGAAGACCCTTGGTCCAAGACTCAAGATGCATCTCCTGAAGTTATGACCAACCCAGGCCTCAATTTCACAATGGCACCGAGCGACTGGCAACAGTAGACAATTATACAATATGCATGCAGACAATTATACAAACGAGCATACAGACAGACAATTATACAAACGAATATACAGATAGTCCGAACAGACAGACCAGACAGACATACAATTATACAAACATACATACAATCAGATAATTATACAAACAAACATACAGATAGACCAGACAGACAGACAGATAATTATACAATCAGACATACAGACAGACAGTTATACAAACGGAGCATACAGACAATTATACAAACGGAGCATACAGACAATTATAAAAACGGAGCATACAGACAATTATACAAATGAACATACAGATAGACCAGAGAAACAGACAGACAATTGTACAGACATACATACAGACATATAATTATACAAACGAGCATACAGGCAGACCAGGCAGGCAGACAATAACATAGACAGTTATACAAACAGACAGATAGACCAGGCAGACAGAACATACAGACAGATAGACAGACACATATCCACACACACGTTCACACAGGTACACGCCTCACACACACACACACACACACACACACACACACACACATGAATAGTCTGTTACATGCTTGTGTGTGTGAGTATTTCTTTCATCAACCACCTCGCTGTTCTTAGTCATCTAGTGTGCTGATGCCGAGGTAAGGGGCCCAACCTCTTCACCGGACAGTTGGACTAAAATATTGACTTCTGGTCCTTGACTTGGGGACGTAAAATACAAGCACCTCAGAAGTCGGAGTGGGTTCACCTGATGAAGAGGGACACTGGCAATAGGGAAAGCTAATCCACACGCACACATCAGTCCAGTACACTAGAAGTAGTAGCATGTGTATGGACTATGGTTGAGTTCAAGGCGAGCTAACGAAAAAATAAATTGAGTGCTAGATGTAGCACGAAAATAAATAACAAAATAAACTTAGTTGCACATCCTTTAAAGGACGTAGCAGTCAAACCCAGCATGTTTCGGGTATTCGTGATTCATGGGCAAGTTTAAGTTCAATGGTTTTTTTATTGCTTTCTGAACAACCGACACTCATATTATTTCATAACAAATGACGCAATGCGGTCTGCTGCCAAATCGCCTGTAGCTGTGTTTCGAACATGGTGTGTAGGATTACGAACTGCGTCCGTAACACCTTCGCCGCGGAGCCGGCAAATAACAAAATAAGACAAATAAATATTACGTTTCATAAATGACGAACTTCTTATGCAATAGTCAGTATCGTTGGTTGTTGGAAACAGAAGAATGTATGTGTTTTACATTGATCTAACTTTAACGTTTGCACATGGTTCCTGAAATATGACCCGGATTACTCAAATTACTTTGAACAGGGAAAATGCGTATGAAATGTGTGTATGAGGCAAAGACACGTATATGACTGCTCAGAAACATCAGAAAGACACTTTATGGCTCCATTATGAGAGGGAAATATCTGGAGCACAATGGAAAACTGTTGAAAAATTAATGAAGTAAGAGAACTCAGGGAGGGAAGATGTTTGACAGCCTGACATCGTTGAGTGTTAGTCTACAACTGAACGAACTGATATAGTCCTTGGGAGATAGCGAGTTGTGGAGAAGTCAGAACGGCAGGCAGGAGTTTTTTTTTTTTTTTTAAATTGTGCTCGCTCGCTTTAAACTCAAGCGTAGTCCAAACACACTACTGTTGATTAGCTTTCCCTCGCCATCAGAAGAACTCACATCGAGTTCTGAGATACTTGTAATTTACTTCCCCAAGTCAAAAATCTCTTGCGCAGTGAGATAGGATATCTAGCCTTCTGGGAAATTATAACAGAGGTCCCGTGTACAAGTTCTGCACAATAAAATATCCCACAGCATTTTGAACCCCAAAAGAGTAGGCCGTATGGCATCCGCCCTGGCAAAATTGGTAGGGAAAGAAAACCTAACCAGGGATACATAGAGCCTGTTAGCTTGAATGGAATCTGTCTAGAGGGAGCAAGCCTGACACACAACGCACGCCGGAGTCGGATACACTGACCTGTGAGGGACATAACTGGCCGTCCGCCCTCCTCTTGAAAGAGGAACGAAGAATGAGAGGATATAGGGGAGGGTGGACATGGAGAGAGCTGGATTAGGTGGCAAATGATAAGAGGGCTTGTAATGAATTAATTAACGGCGTCTTTTTGGGAGATAAAAGGTAACAGAAGAAGAAGTGGGTAGTGGATGCATCTTTAAATGATTAAGTGTAATGGGATGATTAATCCTCTTAAGCGACTTCCAGTATTTGCCATAGGCTTTTATACAGCAGTTTACCCTAATCTACCTCCATTAATTTGATGTATAATACAACGTGTCTGCTACCATATTAAGAACATTTAGTTCATGACTGTGAAAAAACCCTACTTCCCATTTTCTGCTATCTATTTTTGTTTTGTCCAAAACTAATTTTTATTTGGTTAAATAATACAATAAATCTTACTTAAGGTGGTTGTTCATGCATGGTTGCACAGCTTTTGCAGATAAATGACGAACACCAACATTCAATACCAGTTAGTAAATTACCCGACGAAAACAATGTAGATTTATCACTAGGTTAGGACAGGAAACTCGGAATAAGATGGGACTCCAAAAGCAGGGGGGAATTTCCGCAAATGGAATAAATAGAACTAACAGCGGGTTAAATCCCTGGTAATGATAATGTAACACTTTAATTGAGAGTTGCCCATGAGAATGTTACTGGAGCATTATCCTGAAGATTATAATGGGCGTGTTAATGGTTGCGTTGTTGACAGTTGAAAATAACTGCGATGCCGTCTATATTATCAAGTTTAATGTAGATGGAAAACGGAAATATTGACATATTATGAAGTTCTAGCTGAAAGATGCTGCTGTTGACAGCGATGTCCTGTAAAAGGATATGCGAATTTAAAAAAACAACAAAAAAACAGTGTTCTACCGGAATGAATTTGAATAATGAAACATCACCATCCAGTGCTTGCCGGCTGGCGTGGGCGATCATGCTTCTCCATAAATTACCATCTCCGACCTCATGGATCAATTCGTATGTTGACTCATTTCCGTAAAACGACACTAGACTGTCAATAATTTTCTGACATGGTCTTCCACTATCTATCTTCCCGCAAATCTTTCCGGTTGTCACAATATATTCCGGTTTTTGTGAACAATGAATAGACGAACAATTTATTCCATGATTTATTGTCATTTTTTTTTTTCAGGTAGATACTGCAGACATATTACTAACTATATCAAATGAGTGAGTTCTAAGATGGCTGATAATGCCTATTTTGGCTCGAAATGTTCTTTGACAATGTGGGCAAAGAATGCTTGATGTTACAGGAGGAGGATCTCCTGCAATGGTTTTTCTGTCCAGCCTTTTCTTCACAGCTCTTGCAGTTCTACTTGCTTCACAAATGACAAGTATCATGATGAATTTAAAAAAAAGCTTTTAGTGAGATCTTCAGAATGTCTTTAAAACATTCCGCCTTGGAAGCGTTTATCACAACGCTGCTCGCTGTTAAAATTTCGTTTAGGGAGCCAGTGAACTGGCATGCGAGTCAAGTGACCAGCCCAGCGAATCTGATTATTCATTAGTAGAGAGTGGATAATGGGCATGGTCGCTCTTTCTAGGATATCAGTGTCTGGAATATTGTCTTGCCATTTAATTGTCAATAGCTTCCTAAAGCAGAATGTGTGTAGTAATAATAGTAATAGTAGCAATAGTAGTAACAATAATAGTAGAAGTAATAGTAGTAGTATTAGTAGTAGTAGTAGTAGTAGTAGTAGTAGTAGTAGTAGTAGTAGTAGTAGTTGTTGTTGTTGTAGTAGTATTTGTAGTAGCAGTAGTAGTAGTAATAGTAATAGTAGTAGTAGTAGTAGTAGTATTAGTAGTAAAGTAGTAGTAGTAGTAGTAGTAGTAGTAGTAGTAGTAGTAGTTGTAGTAATAGTAGTAGTAGTAGTAGTAGTAGTAGTAGTAGTAGTAGTAGTAGTAGTAGTAGTAGTAGTAGTAGTAGTAGTAGTAGTAGTAGTAGTAGTAGTAGTAGATATAACCTAAATGATAAGATCGCACTAGCTTTTAAACTTCTTGAGCGCTGAGGACGGTATAACGGAATCCCCAACATTGGTTATGATAAAGTCTACCCCGAATCACAGTGTGGCTTTCGACAGAACCGGTCTACCATTGATATGATATTCTCGTTGCGACAAATGCAAGAAAAATGCCTTGAACAGAATCAACCACTGTTTATTGCCTTCATCGACCTCACAAAGGCATTTGATTTGGTCAGTCGCTGGGGTCTGTTCAAGGCACTAAAGAAGATTGTCTACCCACCAACTCTTCTGTCCATTGTGGAATCGTTCCACACAGGCATGAAGGGTATAATCAAGTTTGATGGTGCAACTTCTGAAGAGTGAAATAAAGAGTGGAGTTAAGCAAGGTTGTGTACTAGCTCCCACCCTCTTTGGAATATACTTTTCACTTCTACTGAAATATGCCTTTCGTGATCAGGATGGTGGTAAATACATTCACTCACTCTCAGATGGCGGCCTCTACAGTGCTCAGAGATTGAAGGCCAAAACCAAAATTAGGAGGGTACTGATCAGAGAGTTGCTTTTTGCAGATGATGCTGCAGTTACGACCCACTCTGAGGAAGAATTGCAATGTCTACTATCTGCATTTTCCAATGCTTGCTCTGAATTTGGTTTAACAATTAGCAAAAAGAAGACACAGATTATGTCACAAGGTGCACATGGGGTATCCATAATTCATTATTGACGACGCCGAACTAGAGATGGTAGACCATTTTACATATCTAGGATCAGTGGTAAATAGCAAATTATCCCTATATCAGGAAATCAACATCCGGATTGGTAAGGCAACAACAACAATGAACAGGTTAAGAAAAATAGTCTGGGAGAACAGGAAGCTTACTGCAAAAACAAAAGTCCTTGTCTATCAAGCCTGTGTCCTTAGTACTCTTCTTTATGGCAGTGAAACCTGGACAACATACTCACACCAAGAGAAACGTTTAAACAGCTTTCATATGCGGTGTCTGCGAAGAATTCTTGGTATTAAGTGGCAAGACAAAATCACAAATACTGAAGTATTGGAAAGATCAGGTTGTGTGACGGTTTATTTCATGCTCAGTCTTCGTAGACTTAGATGGATAGGACATCTTAGGAGGATGGATAATGGTAGAATACCAAAGGACATCTTTTTTGGTGAATTACAGATGGGTAAGAGATCTCAGGGTCGGCCTCTACTACGATACAAAGATGTGTGTAAGCGGGACATGATTGATACAGGCATTGATAATGCACACTGGAAGCAAGTCGCCGCTGAACGTGTTGCATGGAGGGTAAACATCAGAAATGGAATAAAGACAAAGGAGAAAATTATTGCAGATAAGTCAAACACCGAGCGTGTGAGACGTAAGATGATGCATGATGGTGGAAATGACCACGTGGTCACATGCACCCAATATGAACGGAATTTACAGCGCGAATTGGCCTTATCAGCCACATTCGCTACCGCCATTGGTAAAAGTTATTATGCCTTTTTAAAGCACACACTATCGTCTGTCACGACGGCAAGGTGCCAAAGCAATGACATTGGTTATTTGGACTTCGATGTTGACTTCTCGTTTAGATATCGACGGCAAAATACTACATGTATATTTGACTAGAAACACAACCTTGGCTTGATTGCAACTCCCTGCAAAGAACATGCACCATTTTTATTTATTATTCTCTTTACTTCTTCTTCTTCTTCTTCTTCTTCTTCTTCTTCTTTTTCTTCTTCTTCTTCTTCTTCTTCTTCTTCTTCTTCTTCTTCTTCTTCTTCTTCTTCTTCTTCTTCTTCTTCTTCTTCTTCTTCTTCTTCTTCTTCTTCTTCTTCTTCTTCTTCTTCTTCTTCTGCTGCTGCTGCTGTTGCTGCTGCTCCTCCTCCTCTTCATCATCATCATCCTTCTTCTTCTTCTTCTTCTTCTTCTTCTTCTTCTTCTTCTTCTTCTTCTTCTTCTTCTTCTTCTTCTTCTTCTTCTTCTTCTTCTTCTTCTTCTTCTTCTTCTTCTTCTTCTTCTTCTTCTTCATCTTCTTCTTCTTCTTCTTCCTCTTCTTCTTCTTCTTCTTCTTCTTCTTCTTCTTCTTCTTCTTCTTCTTCTTCTTCTTCTTCTTCTTCTTCTTCTTCTTCTTCTTCTTCTTCTTCTGCTTCTTCTCCATCTTCTTCTTCTGTAATCATATACGTCTCAACTGTAGGTAGACCAGACACACATCCACGCCAATCATCATGCATTCGGCCTTACACATCCCTCACCTTCCATATATTTATACAGAATATTAAAGCTGTTCTATATCATAGCTATTTTAACAGACGAGTCAACCATTCAACCAAAACATACGACGCAGAAAAATCACAATCAACCCACAAAAATTACGAATACATCAATAAATATAAAAGCCTTAAGTTATATAAAATGCATTTGATAATGTCACATGACAGTTCCCATAGCAACCTGATGCAACGATCTGTCAGATTCTTTATTATTCATGATCGCTGGCTCTGTTAGCTCCCGTGGCATATTCTGATTGAAACCCGAGCCATTTGTTATAAGAATTATCTTCATCTTAATTGTCATCTGTTCATTCCGTCTGTCTCTAGCTGTAGAAAGATTCACATTAAAAGCGGTCGTGATGCGAAGATAAAAGACATGCTGTTTGGAATAGCACGAGTTTGCATTACTGTCTTAGATTGAATGAGTTAATGTGATAATGGCCTGGAATAGACCAGGTAGCATTACTGTCTAATGTTGAGTGAGTTAATGTACTAATGGTTTGTGATGGAATCAGTTAATATGATAAAGGTATGTGATGGAATGAGTTAATGTAATAATGGTTTGTGATGGAATGATTTAATGTAATAATGGTTTGTAATGGAATGAGATAATGTTATATTGCTTTGCGATTGAATAAGTTAATGTAACAATGGTTTGTGATGGAATGAGTTAATGCAATAATGGATTGTGATGGAATGAGTTAATGGTACAATGATTTGTGATGGAGTGAGTTAATGTGATTTAATTTGTGATGGGATGAATTAATGTAAATATAGTTTATGATGGGAAGGGTTATTGAAATAATAGTTTGTGATGAAGTGAGTTAATGTAAAAATGATCTGGCATGGAGTGAGTTAATGTAATAATGGTCTGCGATGGAATATGTTAATGTAATAATGGTCTGTGATGGAATGAGTTAATGTAATAATTGCCTGTGATGGAATGAGTTAATGTAATAATGGTCTTGGATGGAATATGTTAATGTATTTATGGTCTGTGATGGAATTAGTTAATGTAATAATTGTCTGTGATGGAATGAGTTAATGTAATAATTGTCTGTGATGGAATGAGTTAATGTAATAATGGTCTGTGATGGAATTAGTTAATGTAATAATTGTCTGTGATGGAATGAGTTAATGTAATAATTGTCTGTGATGGAATGCGTTAATGTAATAATGGTCTGGGATGGAATATGTTAATGTCATAATGGTCTGTGATGGAATGAGTTAATGTAATAATGGTCGGGATTGAGTGTGTTAATGTAATAATGGTCTGTGATGGAGTGAGTTAATGTAATAATGGCCTGTGATGGAGTTAGTTAATGTAATAATGGTCTGTGATGGAGAGAGTTATTGTAATACTTGTCTGTGATGGAAAGAGTTAATTTAATAATTGTCTGTGATGGAATGTGTTAATGTAATAATGGTCTGGGATGGAATATGTTAATGTAATAATGGTTTGTGATGGAGTGAGTTAATGTAATAATGGTCGGGATCGCGTGTGTTAATGTAATAATGGTCTGGGATGGAGTGTATTAATGTAATAATTGTTTGTGATGGAATGAGTTAATGTAATAATGGTCTGGGATGGAATATGTTATTGTCATAATGGTCTGTGATGGAGTGAGTTAATGTAATAATGGTCTGTGATGGAGTGAGTTATTGTAATATTTGTCTGTGATGGAAAGAATTAATGTAATAATTGTCTGTGATGGAATTTATTAATGTAATAATGGTCTGGGATGGAATATGTTAATGTCATAATGGTCTGTGATGGAGTGAGTTAACGTAATAATGGTCGGGATTGAGTGTGTTAATGTAATAATGGTTTGTGATGGAATGTGTTAATGTAATAATTGTTTGTGATGGAATGAGTTAATGTAATAATTGTTTGTGGCGGAACGAGTTAATTTAATAATTAATTGTGGTGGAATGAGTTAATAATGGTTTACGGTGGAATGAGATAATGTAATAATGGTTTGCGGTGGAATGAGATAATGTAATAATGGTTTGTGATTGAATGTGATAATGTAATATTGCTTTTTGATGGAATGAGTTAATATTATAATGGTCTGGGATGGAATAAGATAATGAAATAATGTTCTGGGATGGAATGAGTTAATGTACTAATGATTTGTGGTGAAATGAATTAATGTTATAATTGTTTGTGGCGGAATGAGATAATATACTAATTGTTTGTGGTGGAATGAGTTAATGTATTACTGGTCCGAAATAAGACCAGTTTCATTAATGTCTTAGAATGAATGAGTAAGGACATCGCAGTCAACCCCAGCTTTTTTGTGGCTGTTTGTAATTTCCTGGCAAATTTACGTTCAGTAGTTTGCCATTTCTTTCTGAGCGACCAGCACACAGGCCTTTATATGGAAACCAAAGCAAGGCGATCTGCTGTCAAATCGCCTGCAGCTGTGTTTTTAACACATTATATGGGATTACGAATAGCGTGCCTAATACCTTTGCCACATTTTACGACAGAACAAAACGTTTTCTTCACAGGTTGTTGAATCTCTGTCGGGCATTTCCTGGTCTCTTTAACACACATCTTTGACACAGCCGTGACATCCAAATAATGTCATCAGACGAACACATCATATACGGCACATAGCAAATACGAAAGAAAATGATTGAATGACAACAAACGAGGTCATTCCAGCAACGATTTCCGGCGCCGCTGCCATAAATACGCAACCACGTCTCGTAAACTGACTGAGATAATTGTATTTGTCTTCCGCAGATTCGGCGTTTCACAATCACAACGCCAAAAAGGATTACGATATCGTATTGCGGAGCCGATATTATCTTTAACGTCCTTGTTGAAATAGGATTGGAACTTTGAGCTCTTTTATTCTGAAAACTATTTGTGGTGCAATCAATCCATTTTCTGGTGGTGGCTTTAGTGTAGTTGGAAGAGGAGCTACGCTGATGATGTAATGAGCGCGTTAGGAAGAGGGTTACAGACCGGCATTCGTCGTCCGCTAACAGAGAAACCGACTGGCCATCTATTTCTCCGTGTATTCAGGCCTCGGAAGTATATCCGCCCTATCACAAAATAAACTTGTAATACATTTCCCCCTTTGCTACGTGCTGACGTGTTGAATTATATTTGGATCGTGTACCCCTGCCAAGAATTGGCAGCTAGGAGATTTGGGATCAACAACACAGGGAAGATGTGGTTGGGAGGTTAGAGTATCCGTCTCATTCTCAGAAGCTACCGGGTTCGTTCCCAGCATAGGGACGTGAATATTGTCCGAGAACCATTTATATATAATGATATCACACGTCCCCTTGATGTCCGGGGTTAAGTCAGAAACACCCATCCGTCCATCATGTGCCATGTCGATAAGCGTGGGCGGTCATGTTCTGCGATCTCACTCGATCACCAGAGTCGCGTATCAGCTCCATGTTCCTGTCTCGACCATGCCACGTGGCCAAGCCATCCAGGTATTTACTTATCGGTCTTCCCCTTGGTCACTTCCCTTCTATCTTGCCAGTTGTCACCAAGTTCTCCTAGTCATTTCTTCTCATAACATGCCCAAAACATTATGACAGTCTACGTCAAATGACTCTAATCAGTTTACGATCTTCATTTGTTTCTTGAAGGACTTGTTCGTTGATTTTTCTGTCTGCCCATGGTATTCTTTGCATTTTCCTCAGAAACCACATTTCCACAGCCATCAGATGTTTTTCAGCTTGTCTACTCATTGCCCACGCTTCACATCCATACAAAAGTACAGGTTCTACGTAGCACTTCAACACTCATTTTCTCGTTTCAATTGATATCTTTTTATTGGTCAGTATGGTTTTCATCTTGTAAAAGGCTACATTCTTATTCTAATCTCTTCAAGGCATCTCCCATCAGATGTTATGACTTTTCCGAGATAACTGTATCGATTCACTTGCTTAAGAATTTGCCCATTTACTCGTATATCACATTGTGGTATTTCCTTCTTCCCAGTGACGACCATAATCTGCCTTCTTTTTATTCAATTATAACCCTAGTTGTTCACTATGTGCAACAACCGCATCTACTAAATGTTGCAGGTCTTGTTCATTGTCTGCAGTCAAGACTGTGTCATCGGCGTATTAATGTTATTGATGTATCGTCCGCCAAGGTAGCGAAGGTAGCCTTTAGCAAGATGAAAAACATACTGACCAATAAAAAGATGTCAATTAAAACGAGAAAACGAGTGTTGAGGTGCTACATATAACCTGTACTTTTATATGGATGTGAAGCGTGGACAATGAGCAGTCAAGCTGAAAAACATCTGATGGATGCAGAAATGTGGTTTCTGAGGAAAATGCAAATAATACCATGGACCGAGAGAAAACCAATGAACATGTCCCTCACGAAACAAATGAAGATCGTAAAGTGATTAGAGACATTAGATGTAGACAGTTAAAAATGTTTGGGCATGTTATGAGAACACATGCATTGGAGAACTTGATGACAACTGGCAAGATCGAAGGGAACAGACGAAGGGGATGACCAAGAATTAAATACCTGGATGGCTTGGCCACGTGGCATGGTCGAGACAGAAACACGGAGCTGATCCACGACTCTGGTGATCAAGTGAGATGGCAGAACATGACCGCCCACGCTTACATAATGAATGAATGAATTGACGTACATTGTCTTCAATTCTGACGGCAGCTTGTTGTTTCCTATACATGTGTTTTTTTTACAAGTCTAAGGTCTTTTCCATCACATTGTAGAAGAAACATTGCCGTTTCGAATATGGGCGAAAAACAGGAGATCCCGTGTGAAATGTATGCACGCTAAACACCTCAAATCAGTTGCAAATCGCAAAGAGTAGGCTACAATGCCACAACACTGGCGAATTTGTTAGGCAATAAAACCTACCCACGAATAGATAGAGCCCCATCACTTTCTTTTGCTAATTTTCTCGTTGACGTAAATATACACAGGAACCCTTTTCCAAGGCACGAAACGTGCGGGGTAAATGACGCTAGCCCTACATTGTATACCCAAGGGCAGTCGATGGGTCATGTGGTGAATATAATGGGTCATCTTTACTTTCCAGGAATTTCCCTGGTACCTATTTTAAAGCCGGCTTTGTGACGAATGAGTTACACACGAGATTCGCAGTCCAGCACACAGTGATCGAAACACAGCTGCGTGCGATTTGGAAGCAGACCGCCTTGCCCTGGTATTTCACACAATGGTATGACTACAGGTCGATTAGACAGCAATAACAAACTACTGAACATAAACTTCCCAAGAAGTCACAAACAGCCGCATATAAACTTCTAGGGTTGACTGCGACGTCCTGTAAAAACTATGTAATTTACTTTTCTAAATCTGCCATTGAAAACAATTCCCGCCTCAAAGTTGAATGAAGCACAAGATCACCAGCCCATAAGGCTAACTTGTTACTGTTATCATTATATGTTTTTGTAATACCGTTCCTTTCCGTTCCGTTCTCGTATATCATATAACGCCCACTCTTGGATTAGCCTTTCAGCTTCTTATTTATGTTCTTTCTTTTTCATGTTATGAATATGACATGAGCGCTCTTGAGATTAAATACGGAGCATGGGTAAACATAATCTGTAGCCACACATTTGTCCGTCATCGCAAATGTTTTTCTAAGTAGGAAACTGAATCACGCGAAGCTTCTTTTACTTTAGGAGTCTGGTCTGGGCTGACATAGTCGATCAAAAGGCTCCAATCGTCTATGCTGACCGATATTTTCTTGAAATTTATGTTGTATGCATTATTATTTTTTGTCCAGTTGAGAAAAACATAATGGTAGTGTATGATTTAGAAGCAGGCCGCTTCGCTCCGATTGCTCAAAAAGCAATGGCAAACTACTGAGATTAAAAATTGTTTGGTAAATCCCAAATAAATAAAAAGTGATCGGGTTGATTGTGACATCATGTGAAAGACATGAAACTAACTTTAACTCTTGGCGCTTAGTATACTAACAGTCATGATAGAATATCAAAATGAAGAATTAATAAAAATAATGACGAATCCTGAAGAAGATGTTTGCCACTTTGTAAACTGAGATGGATTCTATCTGACACGCTTTGTTAATTCTGAATGTGACAGTCTGAATTCTCATAGAAAAGTGGCGAACTTAATTACATTAAACAACACGATGTCTTACTTTATCTATTTCTTGCTACAATATGTTGTTGATGTTGGTGTTCATTGTGATGTGCCGCTCACGGCCCTGTATCTAAAGGCTACAAACATTTGGCCCCAATAATCAAAATGAAAGATCTCCACCTGAGACTGTCCAACGAAACGGAACAATCTGTCGGCAAGACTTCGAAATATGATATTTATTGAACATACATGATGAGCCGTCGGGTAAGTGATCAAGTCCATCTCTGTCATTCAGCTATACAGATGTAGCAACGTTTTAATATTAAAGCTCCTCTTGATAATGATTAATCCCGCTGTACATATCCCCTGCAGTCACTCATAGCATGCGATAATACCAAATTAGCCATCGAATGTTTACTGGTATCTGTATAATCTCTCAGCCATAAACTTGCAGTTGCTTCCTTTCTGAAGTATATTTCCTCTGAATCCCTGCACCCGACAATGTCTGCATGAAGCAACCGAACTTATAGCCGATACTAAGTGGCTTACCCGGACAAATATGCTAGGCGATAACTTTTCTTCTTCCGAAGCTTTGGCTGGACTCTTTTATGCTGGACCGGACGGTTCCTCAACGAACCACCGCCTTTCTCCTTCAGATGCTTTAGCCAGACTCCATTACTAGGTCGGCTGGTCCCTCCATAAACCGCCGCATACCTCCAGCCGATGCTCAAGCCTGACTAGTGAACGTCACAACAACACTTAGTAAGGTAATCACACATCACACACTGACAATAGTGATGCGGTATAGTGCAACTGGAGAGGCCATCAATGAACAACGCAGTTATCCTTTTACAGGACATCGCTGTCAACAGCAGCATCTTTCAGCTGTCTGTTGATTTCTTGGCAAGATTACGCTCAGTAGTTTGTCATTGTTTTCTGAGCGGCCGGCTCAGTTATCCCGCAAGTCCACAGCGGGGGACAAACCGCTCCCAGTTCTCGCCCGCTACGAGACTCTGCGTGATAAACGGGATTACGGATAAAGTGGTGTAACCCCTCGCCAGAGAGACCGGCAAACGCGGAGATACTATGACAATTAACAAGTTTCTCTTATCTTGGACATGTAATAATAGATGAGTGCAGAAGTGAAACAGGAATAAAAAAGAGAACAGGAATTGCCAACTTTCAACACTATGAAATTAGTATTGACACCTAAAGAAATTAACAACGCATTAAAAATGAGGATTATCTAATGTTATATTTATTCATTCTACTATATTTTGAGGAAGCTTGGATAATAAAGAGGCAATTAGAAATTCGAATAGGGGCTCTGGAGATCTGTATATACAGAAGAACATGCCGCATTTCATGGAAATAAAAGCAATCAAATACAGAGGTTCTATAAAAACTGGGAATGAAAAGAGCGTTGAAAGAAATAAAAAATTTTAAAAAGAGGCAAATGAAATATTTCAGTCACGTTAAAAGACATAACCCTCTTATAAAATCCATACTGGAGGGTAAGTTTGAAGGCAAGAAAGCAAGAGGTAGACAACGATACAAGTGAGAAGATAACGTCAAGATATGGAAGAACAGAAATCTGACAGAATATACAGGCCGGGCGAGAGACAGTGTCGCGTAATGTTGACTATTTCGATAGACCAGGATCAGAAATAGCAACCAATAGACTTTCAGGAATCCGAAAGACTAATCACTGTCGAAGAAGAGGCCGAAATGGCTCGAACTAGGAAGTACGATTCGGAACTGTCCCAGGAATGACCAGGTCTTCAGACAGTGTTCAGGCACAGATAGGTCAAGCAAACAACCGTACTAGGAATAATTCTAGACAGTAGGCTTAATGAATCTGGCGACGAATGCCTGCAAAAATTAAAGAGCCCCCTTTAACTGATCCATTCTCACATCATGGAGGAAGAGTACAAATATAAAGTTACAACTTGCATTCCTTCTCTCTCTCTCTGTATCCTAATATTAAATTAGAGTATAACAGCAACAGACTAAGTAGGTTTCTGGTATCACATATATCTATTAATTTATTGAAAACTGTGGCATGTAAAAGTCTGTTGCCCTAGTGTGTAGGCAATCAAATCCTAGACTAAGTTGGCAGGCTAAAGGTGTCAGCCGAGGAGGTTGGCCACTCAGCTCAAGACTTGGGTCCGGCTTGTCAACTCGGGTGAAGTTCCAGTTCAGGTTGCGGATTCACACTGCGTCAATAAACATGGTGCTCACGACCGGTAAGTATGCGTTGCTGCAAGTTGCTGGCTCATGGTACCACCAAAGAAGGTGCAGAACTGGAAGTTAATCAGAAAAACAGAACAGGTGAATGCTTGTCCTACGTCCAGGATACTCTCATTGCACACCTCGCTCTCAGTCTCATATTCAGACACGACTAGCATCACAAGACTATCCCCTCTGTCACAGAAACATCACTAGCGCTATGACAACACAATGACAAATGGCTAACGTGGACAAATACTATTTTCCTTATCCACATATTATCAATCTCATCAGACTCAGATGCCATGTATTCCAGTCTACAGACACGGACACATCAATGTATATTTCTGAGTCTGATCACACTCTACAACATTCTTACTATGATGCATTCACATATATTATAAATCACACCAATTACATTTAACACAATGAAGTGTACACAATGAGTATGAATCCCACAGATTACATTTAACTATGAAGCACGAACATTGATTATAAATCACACAGATTATATTTACTCGACAATGTATCACCATAGATTATGAATCACAGATTACATTCACGTGACGAGGTATGAACATAGATTATGAATGACAGATTCCCTTCATTCGAAGTACACCACAGATTATGAATCATACAGAGTACATTCAATCGACGACGGAACACCATAGATTATGAAGCACACAAATTACATTCACTTGACGAATTACGAACATATATTATGAATCACTCAGATTCTATCTCAGCACATGAAGCAGTATTGTAAATTATAATTCTGATTCACTCCCGAAACACACAAATTAAATTCTACAGGAGGTTGAAGTATTAACATATTTGTAGATGTTAGGCAGTGAAGGGCTGCGTTGAAGCAAGGATACTGATGTGAATGAAAGGCCTATCCCACGCTGTCATGAGATGACCTCTGACGAGTGTGGTCTCCAGTAGACTATGTGAAAGAATTATTATTTCACAATTAACTATCAGTATTTCCTATCACCGTTTATTCCTCCGAATTACCCCTCTCATTCTATAATTATATTCTTCACTGGCGATATATTATTCTAGTATATATTATATTAATCCCTAGTTAAACATCAAGCTTCATTGTCTGACCATTCTTCGATATCCAGTTCCCGCCTGTTAGATTTCGCCATTTTGTGTCGCCGTTCCCTTCATTCTTCATTCCTCTATTTTGGTCTTAGTAAAATCAGCGTCTCCATTAATTATATATTTATTCCGGCTGTAGTTTACGATCCCTGTTCTCTAACATTAGTTATCGCGTAGTTCACCCTGAATCTACACTACAAATGCCGGTAAATATATGCATGTAAATTCGTACTAATTAATTAAATCAACGTACCTTCCAATTTATGGTGATTAAACCTCTCCACGGGGGAACAGTGCCACTAGCAGTGTAAATATTACTTTTTGGTATCAATTTGGCTCGAAATTGGCTATTCCCAAATATCGGCTAACTAGAGCCTGGATTATTTTGTTGCAATATGTCTTTTTACAGCTAGTATCGGCGCCTGTGTCCACACCGCTTCGAGTCAGTCGACCAAATGGACGATCTGCCGGCTGACGACAACTGGCCAGGCAGATTCTCGTGTTGCCACCCGTGTCGCAGGCTAAAACTGAATATGTTATTCAGCCAAACTTGCGCTGGGGCAGAAGGCATGCATAACTAATAGTTCTATAATATACTGTATAATATATATTTTAAAAACACTAAAATATTCACTAGGTTTACAGGAGATTAAATAGATTAAATTCTCGCCAATAATACAGGCATATTTATAGATATATACAAACATGGGAAATTAGGGAAAAGATCGTTTTCCTAGATATATTTATAATGAAAAATATGATCTGCACTGTAATTTAAGCAAAATTAAAGTGGGAGACTGTCTATTACGTCACAGACAGTCAGTGTTGGAGATCCATTGCAGCAAACCTGCATTGTGGAGACGGCACCTGACACTACGCACTCCCAGTTTGTAATCCCGCATATTTAAGTTCGAAACATAGCAGCATGCGATTTGGCAGCAGACCGCCTTGCATTAGTTTTTTTTCTAAAAATGGTATGGTTGTTGGTCTTTCAGAAAGTAATGGCAAATTACGGAACGTAAACTTGCCATGAAATCACAAACAGCCGAAGTTGACTCCGACGTACTATATGTATATATGGTCTGATATGACTGTCATCAACACAAGTTCATATATAACTGAAGGAGACTGAGGATAGGTAATGCTATAGATACTACATCAACCCATAGTAAGATATAACTGAGGATAGGTAATGCTATAGATACTACATCAACCCATAGTCAGATATAACTGAGGATAGGTAATGCTATAGATACTACATCAACCCATAGTCAGATATAACTGAGGATAGGTAATGCTATAGATACTACATCAACCCATAGTCAGATATAACTGAAGATAAGTAATGCTATAGATACTACATCAACCCATAGTCAGATATAACTGAAGGAGACTGAAGATAGGTAATGCTATAGATACTACATCAACCCATAGTCAGATCTAACTGAAGATAGGTAATGCTATAGATACTACATCAACCCATAGTCAGATATAACTGAAGGAGACTGAGGATAGGTAATGCTATAGATACTACTTTAATCCATAGTCATATATAACTGAAGATAGGTAATGCTATAGATACTACATCAACCCATAGTCAGATATAACTGAAGGAGACTGAGGATAGGTAATGCTATAGATACTACTTTAACCCATAGTCATATATAACTGAAGATAGGTAATGCTATAGATACTACATCAACCCATAGTCAGATATAACTGAAGGAGACTGAGGATAGGTAATGCTATAGATACTACTTTAACCCATAGTCATATATAACTGAAGATAGGTAATGCTATAGATACTACATCAACCCATAGTCAGATATAACTGAAGGAGACTGAGGATAGGTAATGCTATAGATACTACTTTAACCCATAGTCATATATAACTGAAGATAGGTAATGCTATAGATACTACATCAACCCATAGTCAGATATAACTGAAGGAGACTGAGGATAGGTAATGCTATAGATACTACTTTAACCCATAGTCATATATAACTGAAGATAGGTAATGCTATAGATAATACATCAACCCATAGTCAGATATAACTGAAGGAGACTGAGGATAGGTAATGCTGTAGATACTACTTTAACCCATAGTCATATATAACTGAAGATAGGTAATGCTATAGATACTACATCAACCCATAGTCAGATATAACTGAAGGAGACTGAGGATAGGTAATGCTATAGATACTACTTTAACCCATAGTCATATATAACTGAAGATAGGTAATGCTATAGATACTACATCAACCCATAGTCAGATATAACTGAAGGAGACTGAGGATAGGTAATGCTATAGATACTACATCAACCCATAGTCAGATATAACTGAAGATAGGTAATGCTATAGAAACTACATCAACCCATAGTCAGATATAACTGAAGGAGACTGAGGATAGGTAATGCTATAGATACTACATCAACCCATAGTCAGATATAACTGAAGATAGGTAATGCTATAGATACTACATCAACCCATAGTCAGATATAACTGAAGGAGACAGAGGATAGGTAATGCTATAGATACTACATCAACCCATAGTCATATATAACTGAAGATAGGTAATGCTATACATACTACATCAACCCATAGTCAGATATAACTGAAGATAGGTAATACTATAGATACTACGTCAACCCATAGTGAGATATAACTGAAGATAGGTAATGCTATAGATACTACATGAACCCATAGTAAGATATAACTGAAGATAGGTAATGCTATAGATACTACATCAACCCATAGTCAGATATAACTGAAGGAGACTGGGGATAGGTAATGCTATAGATACTACATCAACCCATAGTCAGATATAACTGAAGGAGACTGAGGATAGGTAATGCTATAGATACTACTTTAACCCATAGTCAGATATAACTGAAGGAGACTGAGGATAGGTAATGCTATAGATACTACATCAACCCATAGTCAGATATAACTGAAGGAGACTGAGGATAGGTAATGCTATAGATACTACTTTAACCCATAGTCAGATATAACTGAAGGAGACTGAGGATAGGTAATGCTATAGATACTACATCAACCCATAGTCAGATATAACTGAAGGAGACTGAGGATAGGTAATGCTATAGATACTACTTTAACCCATAGTCATATATAACTGAAGGAGACTGAGGATAGGTAATGCTATAGATACTACATCAACCCATAGTCAGATATAACTGAAGGAGACTGAGGATAGGTAATGCTATAGATACTACATCAACCCATAGTCAGATATAACTGAAGGAGACTGAGGATAGGTAATGCTATAGATACTTCATCAACCCATAGTCAGATATAACTGAAGGAGACTGGGGATAGGTAATGCTATAGATACTACATCAACCCATAGTCAGATATAACTGAAGGAGACTGAGGATAGGTAATGCTATAGATACTACATCAACCCATAGTCAGATATAACTGAAGGAGACTGAGGATAGGTAATGCTATAGATACTACATCAACCCATAGTCAGATATAACTGAAGGAGACTGAGGATAGGTAATGCTATAGATACTACATCAACCCATAGTCAGATATAACTGAAGGAGACTGGGGATAGGTAATGCTATAGATACTACATCAACCCATAGTCAGATATAACTGAAGGAGACTGAGGATAGGTAATGCTATAGATACTACTTTAACCCATAGTCATATATAACTGAAGATAGGTAATGCTATAGATACTACATCAACCCATAGTCAGATATAACTGAAGGAGACTGAGGATAGGTAATGCTATAGATACTACTTTAACCCATAGTCATATATAACTGAAGATAGGTAATGCTATAGATACTACATCAACCCATAGTCAGATATAACTGAAGGAGACTGAGGATAGGTAATGCTATAGATACTACTTTAACCCATAGTCATATATAACTGAAGATAGGTAATGCTATAGATACTACATCAACCCATAGTCAGATATAACTGAAGGAGACTGAGGATAGGTAATGCTATAGATACTACTTTAACCCATAGTCATATATAACTGAAGATAGGTAATGCTATAGATACTACATCAACCCATAGTCAGATATAACTGAAGGAGACTGAGGATAGGTAATGCTATAGATACTACTTTAACCCATAGTCATATATAACTGAAGATAGGTAATGCTATAGATACTACATCAACCCATAGTCAGATATAACTGAAGGAGACTGAGGATAGGTAATGCTATAGATACTACTTTAACCCATAGTCATATATAACTGAAGATAGGTAATGCTATAGATACTACATCAACCCATAGTCAGATATAACTGAAGGAGACTGAGGATAGGTAATGCTATAGATACTACATCAACCCATAGTCAGATATAACTGAAGATAGGTAATGCTATAGATACTACATCAACCCATAGTCAGATATAACTGAAGGAGACTGAGGATAGGTAATGCTATAGATACTACATCAACCCATAGTCAGATATAACTGAAGATAGGTAATGCTATAGATACTACATCAACCCATAGTCAGATATAACTGAAGGAGACAGAGGATAGGTAATGCTATAGATACTACATCAACCCATAGTCATATATAACTGAAGATAGGTAATGCTATACATACTACATCAACCCATAGTCAGATATAACTGAAGATAGGTAATACTATAGATACTACGTCAACCCATAGTGAGATATAACTGAAGATAGGTAATGCTATAGATACTACATGAACCCATAGTAAGCTATAACTAAAGATAGGTAATGATATAGATACTACATCAACCCATTGTCAGATATAACTGAAGGAGACTGAGGATAGGTAATGCTATAGATACTACTTCAACCCATTGTCATATCTAACTGAAGATAGGTAATGCTATAGATACTACATCAACCCATAGTCAGATCTAACTGAAGATAGGTAATGCTATAGATACTACATCAACACATAGTCAGATCTAACTGAAGATAGGTAATGCTATAGATACTACTTCAACCCATAGTCAGATATAACTGAAGATAGGTAATGCTATAGATACTACATAAACCCATAGTCAGATATAACTGAAGGAGACTGAGGATAGGTAATGCTATAGATACTACATCAACCCATAGTCAGATATAACTGAAGATAGGTAATGCTTTAGATACTACATCAACCCATTGTCAGACAGATATAACTGAAGGAGACTGAGGATAGGTAATGCTATAGATACTACATCAACCCATACTCAGATATAACTGAAGATAGCTAATGCTATAGATACCACATCAACCCACAGTCACATATAACTGAAGTAGACCTTAGATAGATAGTCTCAATTCTTGGCAGAAGCACAGGATCCAAACATAATTCAATACAGCAGAACGCAGCAAATAGATACAATGTATCAACGCTCTGTTATGTGACAGGACCACCACACATGGTAGGCCTGAATGCACAGATAAATAGTTGGCCAGTCTTTTCATCAGTTAGCGGACGACGAACGCAGCCGTCTAACGATGTTACAATCTCTCTCATGACTTTATTAGCGTAGCTCCTCTAAACCACACTAATGCACCACCAGAAAATTTATAGATTAATTAACAAACAGTTTCAAGAATAACAGAGATCGAAGCTCCTCTCCGATTTCAACAAGGACCTTAAAGATAACGTCGGCTCTGTAATACGATCTCGTAATCCTGTTTGGTGTTGTGATTGTAAAACGCCGCATCTGCTGAAGACAATTTAATTATCTCAATCAGTTTATGAGACGACTAGCTGACACGGCCCGGCTTCACCCAGCCACTGGCGGGGATCTATCTATCTATCTATCTATCTATCTATCTATCTATCTATCTATCTATCTATCTATCTATCTATCTATCTATCTATCTATCTATCTGTCTGTCTGTCTGTCTGTCTGTCTGTCTGTCTGTCTGTCTGTCTGTCTGTCTGTCTGTCTGTCTGTCTCTCTGTCTGTCCGTCCGTTCGTCCGTCCGCGCGCCCGCCCGCCCATCTATCTATCAATCTATCTATCTATCTATCTATCTATCTATCTATCTATCTATCTATCTATCTATCTATCTATCTATCTATCTATCTATCTGTCTGTCTGTCTGTCTGTCTGTCTGTCTGTCTGTCTGTCTGTCTGTCTGTCTGTCTGTCTGTCTGTCTGTCAGTCTGTCTGTCTGTCTGTCTGTCTGTCTGTCTGTCTGTCTGTCTGTCTGTATGAATGTGAGACAGACAATTAGCAGACAGTCAGACACACTGATAGACAGATGGACGGATGAATGGATGGATCGATGAATAGAAAGATATTACAAAATCGACTCTTTAAATTATCCCAGCAACTGTTAGAGCAGATTGTGAGTAAAACTATTTAAAAGTGTATGTACATACTTGTATATCTGACTAGTTTGTGTATCTACAGCAATCAATCAACAATCATCTGGAGGATTTCGAAAACACGACTTCAAAGAGCTTTCCTATTTATTAAAGCATCGTTACTCTCTTAGGTGGCTCAGTCATACATCTTTCAAACTCACACATACGTCTGTATCCGCTGTCAGTAATTACCTACATCACCAGTCTCATATCTAATATGTTACAGATTTTGTTTCATTGACGAGCTCCGGTTTTGATAGACCAGTTTTTTTTATCTCATATTTGCACTCGTTGCCACGTTGACATACAATAATATTCAGATCATGAGAGCAGTTGATTTATATCTTCTTTCTTCATCTGAAGCTGATTCGATCACACGGGTTTGTTGTTGTTTATGTTGTTCTGTTTATCTTTTTCTCCTCCTCCTCCTCCTCCTCCTCCTCCTTCGCGTCTTACTGTTCTTGTTCTTGTTCTTCTTCTTGTTCTTGTTCTTGTTCTTCTTGTTCTTCTTGTTCTTCTTCTTCTTCTTCTCTTCTTCTTCTTCTTTTTCTTCTACTACTACTACTACTACTACTACTACTACTACTACTACTACTACTTCTTCTTCTCCCCCCACCCCTCCCTTCCTTCTTCTCCTTCGGTTTACTACGCCCTATTCCTATTGATTGTTTGTGATAAAAGATAAGATAATTGCATATCCTTTACAGGAAATTGCAGTCAACGCCAGCATTTTGTGGCTGTTCGTGATTTCTTGGAGAATTTACGTTCAGTAGTTTTCCATTGTTTTCTGAAAGACCAGCACTCATACCATTCCATAAAACCAACCAATGGCAGCCTGCTTCCAAATCTCCCGCAGCGGCGTTTCGAACGCGGTTACGATCTATCCATTGACCCGAGTTTCCAATGTCGATGACTTTCCTGTATAGGGGGCATTTTCTCTTATCCAGGATTACCCGGTAGGCCTGATCAAATGTTATATTGTTTTGTTTTTGTTTTGTTTACACTGGCACGATTTGAATTCGAATAGATGACCAACGGTCAGGCAATCAATCGTCACATTTGTATGGGCCATTCGGCACACTAGTAGTGATGTGATCAATGTCACACCAAGTGCCTTTACTTTCCATGACAATGGAAAGTACACATCTTAAGCTAGGTATACCTGGGAAGCCAGATCATTGTTTGTTTTTTTTTCAAATCGCCACGATGGGGATTCTAACAGTGACCTTCTGTCAGATAGTCAAGTGTGACCGTGATGTGGACAAAATATATGTTTCCTTAAAGAAAACATCTTAACAGTCGAGAGGATCAACTTCATTTGCACAGGGTTTTGTCCCATATGGCTCGGTCTCTTTCCATAGGGCGGCCTGCAGAAAGCTTCTCAAAGAGTATGAACTCCGTAGCTCCAGTGACGACCCCCAGGAACCTCCAAGACAATGCACTCGTGAACTGAAAGACGTAGCCCGGAATAAAACCCACAACCTTCGGAGCTCGAGGCAGACGGCTTGACCACTTCGCCACAGAGGACTCCCTATACCTGTTTCCGAGTTGTAATAGCGTTTATGAGTCAGGCTCATTGTATGTTCAGATCCTCAAAGCTGATGGATAAATGGATTGAGATATTCTACGGGGATGGAAATATGGGGATCACCATCGCACACGTCCAGGGTTAGGAGTCTCCGTGGTCAAGCCGTCTGACTCGACTCAGAACGTTGTGGGTTCACGAGTGCATATTTTCGGAGACTCCCGGGGGACGTCGCTGGAGCTACGGAGTTCGTGCTTTGTGCGACGTTTTTCGAGCTACCGAAAGAGACTAAGCCATATGGCATATAAACCCGGTGCAAGAAAGTCGACCCTGTCGACTTTTAAGCGACTTTTTTTTTTTTTAAATGGTAAAACATGTTCAGATGACGGTGGTAGTGGTGGGGATAATGATAACGAAGAATTGATGATTATTGATGATTATATTGATAACTGTGATTTTATCCGTATTGCTCATGATGATGATAGATGCACCGGTTAGGTCGTCATAGCCTTCCGTTGAGAACATGTTAATTAGGCACATTATAAACTAATTACCTCGAAAATGCATCATCGTTGACCAGATCTGCCCTCAAGCTGAATCACCAAAATTGTGATTAGATATCATTCATCTCTATGTATCGTTCATCTCTATCCAGTGTCCATCTCTATCATGTCTGTTTTATTGCCTATATAAAAATAGACATCAAACTGTATGCATTAAAGACTAGGACAGCGCTAGCAAGCAATCTAAATGTATTTCTTGTCATCCCTCTTTAGTTTACCGCAAATCTTCTTACCTATAGACTACCTAAAGTCGTCTAGATGTATCAATTGTTGGGAACTCTTGTCGTCAGATTTGAAAATATGTACTCTTCTTTGAGAGCCAAAAATAACACAGAGGTCGTCGAGACACGGCGGAGCTGTGTGTCAACAGACGACAGAGCGGACACCAGACATTCCCGCCATCTGAAAGGAGACAAGTACGAGAGTGATTTTCAATTTCATTGAATAGATCTTCTCGAATAGTTCTAATCTTTATTGCTTCTTCTGATCGCCTCCTTGACGAAAAATAAAATGAGGAAAATTTATTGAAAGACGACTGTTACCATCCAGATTAGGTAAACAACTTAAGAACTTAACTGATAAGGAGTTAAAGACAACAATGTATAACAACGGGACAGAGTATAGTAAACAAACTAAGACAGGATAAACAACCAGAGGTCCGTTCTTCTGCTCTATACACACGATTCTGAAGGGCCCCAACACAGTGGCGTGCAGAGGGGGGTGCGGGGGTGTGACGGCCCCCGGCATCCAGCCGGGAGGGGGGGCATCCAGTTAGGGAGAGGGGGCAGCACAATGCAGTGGGCGGGGAGAAGGCATGAATTAGAGAAAGAACAATTTAGGGGCATCCAATCAAGGGGTTGGCCCCGGGCATCAAAGAACCTATCCACGCCACTGCCCCAACCACATCTGCCTCACCATGCATCAATATACCACTAAGGGGTATTGCATCTAAACAAACACTGCTTCGGCATGGGGTGGATGTTTTTTAAAAGACAGGAAAAGAGCAGCCGATAGAACTAACGAACGAACTTCATTTTCAAAGGGTTGAGAATTGGGCACGCTGGCCAGCCTAACATTCTGCCCTTCTTCTTCTTCTTCTTCTCTCTCTCTCTCTCTCTCTCTCTCTCTCTCTCTCTCTCTCTCTCTCTCTCTCTCTCTCTCCCTCTTTCTCTGTCCAAGAGATGTGGCCCATTACGTTTGTGATTGTGTGTATAGTGCGGGAGAACAGATAGATGATCACGACCTGGACAGAATGGTGCTGCAGGGAGTGACCAGAGGTTCTGATCGACACTCAGGACACAGAGGACAGGCCGGACGGAAACATAATCAGACTGCTGCTGGTACCATTAGTATCCGGGCTTTTCTCTGCCTGTTGAAGATTAGGTCGGAGTACGTATGGGAGTCCCGAGTGCCATGATATCGGTTCTTGACTAAACTCAACTCAACTCTCTCTCTGTTCATTCATACTTATCTTTTTTAGGCTAACCTTACACAACAAGAATAGCAATATATTCATTATATACACCACAATTATAAACTTCCGGCGTCGTCCATTGCACGTCATGTCTTGGAATCCGGTCATGTCATTGATAGAGACAGCGCTTTTCGCGTGTTGTTTCATACACAAAATAGTCAGTTGTTAAAGTTTGCAGAAGCGATAATGATTCATATGCACAAGCCAATTTTGTGCAAACAGAAAGACATGACAGTCAATTTAAAATTACCATGGTAAACAACTGATATTACTGTGTGAACATGTGTATATTTCAGCTTGAACGATGAATCTAATTACTTTACTCTACGACCCTACGTTGTGTGATATCTGCAGTAAATACCTGACGAGTTGCAGCGAAATGTGCCAGGCAATAAATCGTACTATTAATGGTTTGTGTCTTAATTGTTCATATTCATTATATTCATAAGGGGTGAGGACAGACTAGCATACTAGACATGCTTGCAGTGAGAGCTGTAATTTCATTACAATATTGATAGGTTGGACAGTACCCGACTTAACGAGGCGATAATGTATCCAGGAATTACGGTAACTACATTTACTGCTTTCATTGTCCGAGGTTGATTTTGGTGCAATGGAGATGCTATTTTCCATCTGTCCAGGCTGGCAGACTAAATTATCATCATCAAGTGCCTTGCTGATTGGCTTTACCAAGCAAGCCGAGAGTGTATAATTTGCCAAAGTGTTAACACACTTAGAAGAGCAATCAAAGTAAAATAGTCGCGTCGCTGGCGACATACACACTGTATAACAGTGGTTCTCAACCTTTTTCGCCCGTGCCCCCCCCCTCTTTTCATCATATTTTCAGAACGTCACCCCCCCCCCCCCTTTTCGTATTTCCTACCTAAAAATTTGGCCCTTGTCCCTTTCACCATATTTTCACAACGTCACCTCCCCCCCCCCCTCCCGCCTTTTCGTATTTCCTACCTAAAATCCCCCCCCCCTCCCGCTCCTGCCCCTACACAGTATACGTAATAATGGAAGCACATACTAAAACAAGTCTATACGTCCACATAAAACGTGATTTGTGGGCATACTTACTTTATAAAATGAATTTTAGAAGGGGTGAGACGTACAGAACCCTAAAGTATGAAGGGAAAAACAATATCGAGTAATCGGTTCTTGTATTAACGCGATCTTGAAATAATCTTCATCTCTCCTCCATCCCCCCCCCCCCCCCCCCCCCCCCAGAGGGGAGGGGGGAAATTCCCCGCCGGTTGAGAACTACTGCTGTAGAATGGTGAACACTTCAATGGTGTGATGTCCTACAAGTGGCGATTACAAAGAAGAAAAAGTTGATGCAGCGAGTCTATCTTTCATAGAGAAAGGGACTTTTGATTTGTTTGGGGGGTTTAAGTGGAAGGCCAAGGGGTTAACGACATTGTTCGTAATCCCGTATATCCAAGTGGGGAAAACAGCTGCGCGAGATTCGGCAGCGGATCGCGCCGCGCTAATAACTTACGGAGGTATGTGAGCCGGTCGTTCAGAAAGCAATGGCAAACTACTGAACGTAAAAGCTTGTCTAGTACATCAACAGCCGGTCTCCCTGGTCTAGGAGTTACACGACTTTCTCCGGAATCCCGTATACTCTCGTGAGTAACGTGACGTGCGCGAGAATCGGTAGCGGTTCTCTCCGCATCGGTAACTTACGGGGTATGTGAGCCGGTCGCTCAGAAAGAAATGGCAAACTACTGAGCGTAATCTTGCCAAGAAATCAACAATCAGCTGAAAGATGCTGATGTTGACAGCGATGTCCGGTAAAAGGATATGGAAAAAAAAACAGTCATCGACAGCAGCTGAAAAATGCTGGTGTTGATTGCAACGTCCTGTAAGGGATATGCATCATTACAAAAAAAAACTTATATGGCGCTTTGTATGGCCCTGTTATCTGCTGTAGAGGTCTAGTGAGAATCGCAAAGACATAAGAAATGAGATAAATATACATAGACAACATCTAGCGAGAGAGAGAGAGAGAGAGAGAGAGAGAGAGAGAGAGAGAGAGAGGGGGGGGGAGAGAGTGAGAGAGATTGAAAGAAGGGGGACAGGGAGAAAGAGAATATCGACAGAGGAGAAGGTTAACAATGCGCATACCATTCTTGAATGAGAGAGAGAGAGAGAGAGAGAGAGAGAGAGAGAGAGAGAGAGAGAGAGAGAGAGAGAGAGAGAGAGAGAGAGAGAACGTACGAACGATCTTTATTTTCTGAAGTCACAAATTGGACACCCAGGCCCGCCTTAGATTCTGCCCTTCCAATCACTCATCTGACGCATGTTACACTCACATAGGGAAAAATCATTGTCAAATGAATGTTGCAAACATAAACATTGCATATTACTACGTTATGAGACAGGTAGGTAGGTAGGCAGACACACATACACACTCACATGCATAAAGACATACCTGCATACCTGCATACATACTTACATCATTTACACAAACTCTCACTGCTGTGCACCCACTCAGTAACACGAAAAAACACACTCCCTCGCATACACATATACTCACTCACAATCACATACTCACTAACAAGAGAGAGAGAGAGAGAGAGAGAGAGAGAGAGAGAGAGAGAGAGAGAGAGAGAGAGAGAGAGAGAACAACAGAGAAGGAGAAAGTTAACAATGTGATAAGGAATATGACCGATCGCCAGAGAAAAGAGGCGCTAGAGATATAGGTAGAGGGATGCGGGAGAAAGTAAAGAACAATTCGGGAATTCGAGATAAATACATACACGAACACATTGAGTTAAAAAAAAAAATAATGACAGCCAGACAGATAGGCAGACACTGACAGACAGACATGCAGACAGACAGACGGGTTAGCAGGCAAACAGACAGATAGACAGACAGACAGACAGCCAAACACCGACAAATAGGCAGGTTGGTGAAGGCAGGGAATGAACATAAAAATAATCAAATTAACAGACCGTGCGAGAAGGTGATCTGTGGGTTCAAACGTACTCCCGTCAATCTTCTGCTTGTCCTGGCGTCATTTCCAGTTCAGTTCCCATCCAACATTACACAAGTCCGGTTATGATTGACCAGCCAGTGACCCACACACGTCTTGTCTGACCAGCCGTTGGCGTGTCTTGCATGATACATGTACCAGACAGATCGTTTCCGACAGCATATGTGGTCGTGAAAGAAGATGAATTAAGTGAGGTGACAATTCTCTGATTTACTTGATTAGACTGCGATTTATTTATTTTTTTTAGACAGCGAGTTGTTGATTTGGTTAGACATCTAGTGATTGATGAAATGTGGATTATGAAATTACGTATCTACATTATTACACTCCGGACATTGCAACAGGTGCTCCGTCCTCCGATTCGGTAGCCAATGAAGTTTCCATGTTGATCGCACCAGTGGAAGTCCGGCCTCTGGCGAAGGTGTTACGGACGCTGTTCGTAATCCCGCATACCCGCGTTCGAAACACAGCTGTGGGCGATTTGGCTGCAGACCGCCTTACGTTGGTTTTTATGAAATGATATGTGTGCCGGTCGTACAACCAACATAATGAAGAAAGAAAAGGCACCAGGACCAGACAGCATACATCCATAGGCCTGTCATTTCATTAGTCATTAGTCACGGTTCCAACATCACGGCAACGGGTCGTCCTAATTATGCTTTGTTCCTGTGCCAGTGAATATCACACAAAATGCTCCTCACTGCCCAATGTGAAAAGTGGAACATACCGGAGTTTCGACAATTCAACAGCCTGCACAGGTATACTGCATAATGTCGCCGCCAAAATGCCAACACTAGTCCTGCACACAAAAATTAATTCATCGTCGACGGTAGCGGCAGTCACCAGAAAACCAGCAGCCAGGCATTAATGTATAAGATAACCCAGTCAGTTCAGCGACAGACCGGCCGCCATCATTCCGAACATGCCTGTCATGTACAGAACTTCACCCTCATAACTGTTATCTGTCATCCACTGCCTATAGAACCTTGCAGTGTGGGACAGGGGTGTCTTGGACCTGGGGAATTAAAGCCGCCTGTCTAGTACAGTCGCCGCGAACATTGGAGGTTAGGGTTTGATTTTTGCCCTTGACAGTAACAAAATCCTCACCTTACCGAGGATCCTTGTAACATTTTATCACAATGTCTCTCTATATAACAGAGTCCATGGGAATATAGATACATGAAGCCCATAAGCGGGCACTTTATCGCTGTTTATACTTCACCTCGACACCACAAGGTACAAGAGGAACATTATGAGATGAGATGAGATCAGAGTCTATCTATTCTACATCAGGTGTCTGCTCTCTGCTGCTGGTTTGGTTCGATTCTCCCTTTAACCCTACTCTGTTAAACCTCAAGGAGAAGTTATATTAGGGGCCATTGTCATAAACATAATGGATTTACAGAAAGTAATAGTAGTAATATCCCAAAAGACCCGACCTGGTTTGAACGGAAATCAACAGAAATAACGTTGTGATCACATTAAAACTAATGTTCATTGAATATGAGCGTTAATTACACAAACCATGAATCAAAATCGCTATTCCAAAGACTACCCAATCACAAACTACCGGCTAACCCTAAGTACTAATGCCTTTTAAAATCAAACCCGTCACTTGGTTCTAATGCCCGACCATCCCTATCGCCATCCCAAGCTCTAATTCACAACCACTTCTTGCGTTCTCTATCTTACACAAATGGTGCGCACCACGCATACACAGAGCCATGCGCAAACTAAACACGTACTGAGCTAGTAGTTATGTTATTAGTCAATCAATCAATCAATCATGTGCCATGCCGGAAAGCGTGGGCGGTCATGATTCGCCATTTCACTCGATCACCAGAGTCGTGGATCAGCTCAGTGTTCCTGTCTCGTCCATGCCATGTGGCCAAGCCATCCAGGTATTTTCCTCTCGGTCTTCCTCTTGGTCTGTTCCCTTCGATCTTGCCAGCTGTCACTAAGTTCTCCAGTCCATTTCTTCTCATAACATGTCCAAAAAATTTTGACTGTCTACGTCTAATTTCTCTAATCAATCTACGATTTTCATTTGTCTCTTGTAGTACTTGGTCATTGGTTTTTCTATCTGTCCATGGTATTCTTTGCATTTTCCTCAGAAACCACATTTCTGCAGCCATCAGATGTTTTTCTGCTTGACTGCACATTGTCCAAGTTTCACATCCATACAAAAGAACAGGCTCTATGTATCCCCTCAACACTCTTTTTCTCGTTTCAATTGACATCATTTTATTGGTCAGAATGTTTTTCATCTTGCTAAAGGCTACTTTCGCAATGGCGATTCTTGTTCTAATCTCTTCAAGGCATCTGCCATCAGATGTTATGACTGTTCCGAGATAATTGAACCGATTCACTTGTTGAAGAATATTCCCATTTACTTGTATATTACATTGTGGTACTTCGTTCTTGCCTAGTGACGACCATAACCTGTGTCTTCCTACAATTTAATTCCAACCCCAGCTGCTCACTGTGGACAACCACAGCGTCTACTAATTGTTGCAGATCCTGTGCATTGTCTGCAATCAATACTGTATCATCTGCATATCTAATGTTATTTATGTTTCGTCCTCCAATGCTGATTCCATTTAGGTCTTCTACATTTCTGAAAATATTTTCACTGTATAGGGAAAAAAGATCTGGAGACATTACACATCCCTGTCTAACACCTCTCTTAATAGGTTGGTATTGTCCTACTTCATTATCAATCCTTATGGCAGCTTGTTGTTTCCAATATATGTTTTTTATAAGTCTAATGTCTTTCCCATCAATTTGTAGATCTGCAAGCATATCCACAATGTTGACATGTCTAACTCTATCAAAAGCCTTTGTGTAGTCAATAAAGCAAAGATGTATATCCTTGTTTACTTCTAAAGCACGTTCAATACCTGTTCGCAGCATATACACAGCATTTACTGTACCCGTTCCTTCTACAAAACCACATTGTTCTTCCCCTATTTCAGGTTGTATTGTCTTCCTCACTCTTTGCATGATAATTCGTAACAAAATCTTTGTGATGTGACTCATTATACTAATTGTTCTATGTTGATCACATTCTAAGGCTCCTGATTTCTTTGGGATTGCAATAAATACAGAATTACATAATTCAGAAGGTATATCTCCAGTATCATATAATGTGTTCAGCAGTCTAGTGACTTGCTCTAGTCCAAATTCTTCTAGAGCTTTAATCATTTATGTTGTGATGTTATCTGCACCGGGGGCCTTGCCAGCTTTCATATGCTTAAGAACATTTTGAACCTCCATCTTTAAAATTGCTGGTCCTTCATTATTAAATCTAATAGCATACTGTTCCTCTCTGTTATCATTATACAGGTCTTATTAGTCAACAGGTGTAATATAGGGCCGTGGCAGTTATCCCTGGCTCAGAATAATAATCACGTGACTGAGTCAGTCGCAAATAGAGGCTGAACAAGATTTTACAATCACAAGCTTAGTAATTTGAAGGTGATTGTTGTCCATAGGGGGTAACTGCTGCTGCTGCTGCTGCTGGTTCTTCTTCCGTTATATCCCAATGGAGCAAAGCCCTCAAACAACCCACGCCAAGCCTATATTCTGCCATCTCCTGAAGCTGCCTCCATGTCCCCCTCAATGTTGTTCATATCTGTAATTCTCATCTCCGTGTGTCTTAGATCTCCTGTTATGTCGTTCACCTTGTGGGTTCTAGACATTAGAGTGCCTGGTTGTATTGTCCTCGAATTTTCTCAGTCCCTGTCCTACCCCGCGCCAGCGTATATTCCCTATCTCTTGATTGACTGGAGTGTGTATTGTTTTCTCCGTGAGATCCACATTGGTGATGTCTCTACTGCTGACGAGTAATTTATCTACCATATCTTGTATCCATCTACGTTATTGTCTTCCTCTTCTCCACCTATCTAATACACTTAGCTCATTTAATATCTTCTCTAGATTTTCATGTCGTTTTATATGTAAATGTTTGTTTGTCTTAATAACAGGTCTTTATTGTTTGTCTTTATTGTAATCACTCCCCACCCCCCCCCCCCCCCCCCCCCCCCCCCCCCCCCCCACCCCCCCCCCCCCCCATGAAAGCATTAATTGCGTGTAAAGAAATTAAGACCTTGGGCGATTTTGGAATCGGAAAAAAGGGGGAGTGCATTATTAATAAACTATGAAACTCCATAATAATAGCTCTGCTAAAGAAACCAGTGGCCTTAGAATGTTAATTTCAACGTACAATGACACTGAAAGGGTAATATGACAAAGCTATTATTGAGAATAGTTATTACACGATCAAGAAAGAAGAATGAAGCCGAAATTTGCGTTGTGTGTATTTATAAAGGAACAATATCAACTAACACGAAGTAATGCAGCTTTACAGAACACAATTACAGAAAATACAGGGAAAGGTCATAAACAACCCGAAATGCGTTCTCGGACAGTGGCGTACTGGCTTCGGTGTCAGCTGACCGGAAGGCAATTGAGCCCTATGGGGTCCTAATTCAGTGGACTTCCTTAAACATGTTTTCTTTAGTTACATATCCCTTAAGGACGTCGCAGCAAACCCAAGCATTGTTTGCCTGTTTGTGATTTCTTAGCAAGTTTATGTTCAGTAGTTTGCCACAACTTTCTGAACGACCGACACTCATACCTTTGTATAGAAAGCAACGCTAGGCGGTCTGTTTCTAAATCGCCCGCAGCTGTGTTTGGAACGCTGTATGCGGGATTGCGAATTGCGTCCATAACCTCTTCGACAGAGAGCATTAAACACTAAATAATATGTTTAAAATGGCCAGTAGTTTTAGACGCAGTCTGTTACCGCTCTCAGAACACTATTAGAAAGCAATCATCATACAGTGCCTTGCCTCTCCACACAATGCGATCTCCGAAGGCATGGATCGATTCGTGTTTTGACTCCTATCCGGCCATGACACAAGACTGTCAAGAATCTTCTTATACTGTCTTCCTCAATCTCTCTTTCCGGAACTCTATTTGGTTGTCACAACATGTTACGGTATTTGTCTTCCCATAATGTAACCACAAAGTTATGGCTTCTTCTGTCTGTTTGTGATATGTTGTCTTTGCGATTTCCCCTCCCTAAAAATGTTCAGATTGCTCATTTTAGTTGTCCAATTAATTCTCCGCATTCTTCTATAATAACACATCTCCAAGGCTTCTGAGGATTTTTTTTCCGCCTGTTTACTAATTATCCAGAATTCGCAGCCGAATGTTAAAATTAGCCGGTCTCCGTGGGAAAGCATTTACGGACGCGATTCGTCAGCCCACTTACCCGCATTCGAAATACAACTGCGACTGATTTGGCAGCAGATTGCGTTGCGCCAGGTTTTAACGAGTTGGTATGGGAGCCGGTCGTTCAGAAAGCAATGGCAAACTACTGAACGTAAACTTGCCAAGACATCAACAACAGCAGTAAAATGCTGGTGTTGACAACTATGTCCTGTAAAAATGACATGAGGGGAAACATGTTAAAATTGGTTTTATGTTACATGCAAGAAATATTTTTTCTAACTTTCAAGGACAATGACTTATTGCACAAAACATTCTTCTAGACATTGATTTGGAAGTAAAGACACACGTGGATGTATGATTCCAGCGGCGGTAGCGTAGTGGCTAAGACGTCCGCCTCCCCAGCCCGTTGGCCCTGGGTTCGAATCCGCAGCCGGACGGACTTTTACAATTGACCTGGCTCGTAGGTAGACATAGCCTAATATGGGTTCCAGGAAATGCCTTGGGAAGTGAAGGCGACAGGCGCGGCACTGACAACATCACCCACTGAATGCGGATTGGTCTGTACAATTATATGTCAGACACCATATAGCCAATTCAAGTTCAGATGTGTACACGGACCGTTTACGTGTGTTTGCTTACTTATGATTCATAGACTACACAAAAGCTATTGACAGTGTGAAACATGGAACTTGAAAATAAGTAGGACCTTCTTACCCACTTATGTAAGTATGTAAGAAAGTAAGTAAATAAGTCAGTCAGTCAGTCAGTCATTCAGTCAATCGGTCGGTCGGTCAGTCAGTCAGTCAGTCAGTCATTCAGTCAATCGGTCGGTCGGTCAGTCAGTCAGTCAGTCAGTCAGTCAGTCGGTAAGTCAGTCAGTAAGTCATTAAGTCAGTCAGTCCGTCAGTACGTCAGTAGGTCAGTCAGTAGATCAGTCAGTCAATAAGTCAATCAGTATGTCAGTCAGTCTGTACCTCAGTCAGTAAGTAAATAAGTCAGTCAGTCAGTAAGTTTGTCAGTCAGTAAGGCAGTAAGAAAGTCAGTAAGTAAGTCAGTAAGTAATTCAATCAGTAAGTCAATCAGTAAGTCAGATTGATTGATTGATTGATTGATCTTTATTTTAGACGGGTTACAAATAGGGCACGCAGGCCCGTCTTACATTCGGCCCTTCCAGTCATACATTTTTCTTCATCAATAGTGCATGATGCATTTACATAGGAAAAAAAAAACATTGTCAAATGAATATTGTACACATAAACAGTGCATATTACCATGTTATGAGACACAACCCCCACACCCCCTACACCCCGCACCCACCACACATCCACCACACCCCACCACACACACCCCCAACCACGCACACACTCCAGGCATACATATATTTCCCCACCCACCCACCCATTCCCACACACACATCCCACACCCAACACACACTCGCCCACCCACACATCCTCCACCCACCCACACACCCCAACCACTAAGCCAAACACACATCCCCAATTGCACATTCCCCCCCCCCCCTCCACACACACACACACAAACATCTCCTGCCAACCCACCCATCATACACCCACCCACACTTTCCCCACCACACAATCTCCCCCCCCCCACCCACACACAGATCCCGCACTCACCTTACACAATCCCCAACCCACACACATCACCCACCCACACTATCTCCCGACCCACATACATCACCCACCCACACTATCTCCCCACCCCCACACACACGCCACACCGATTCCCATCCCACAGACACTCACCCGCCCACGCATCCTCTACACATCCTCCACCCATCCACCTACACACCCCCAATCCCCCATCCCCCATCCATTCATCTCTCAACCACACATCCCCCACCCACATACACATCTCCCCACCAACCGACACATTCACCACCCATACACATCCCACACCCACACACATCCCCCACCTTTGCACACATCCCCGCACACATCCCCCACACACGTACTCATCCCTCAACCACTCACATCCACACATACCGCACTCACCAATCAACATATACCTCCCCAACCTACCCATCCCACACTCACACACCCCAACCACCCAGCCAAGCACACATGCCCCACACTCAAAGATCCCTCAACCACCCACACATCCCACATCCAACCATACCTCCCCTACCCAGCCACACACACATCCCTCACACCCATCACATACCCATTCCCCAACCCACATGCATCCCCTACACCCCCACACCCACGCACCCCACACCCACACATCCTTCACCCACTCACCCATACCCACACACATTCCCCACCTACACAACCACCAACCCACCAACACCCACACACTTCCAACCGCCCCACACCAACACACACATCCCACACCCACCACATATCCCTTCACCCACCCACACACTCCACCACACACAACCTCTCCACACATACATCCCCCACACACATCCCACACACACACATCCCCCACATACACATTAACACACACATATCCTCACATCTAGACACATACATGATGCCTCACATAATTACTGAAACTAGTATGAACAAACTCCCACACTTTACACACACATGCAGTGACGATTCTCGTGAGCATTCTCGCAAAATTGTAAATAAATGGAGAAAAAATTGTCCTGTCAGCGTTGTTGTTAAGGATGCCAAGAGTGTTCAGCACGTGGCTTTAAGGTTTATTCAGTTGTTTTAGTCTTTGAAAATCAATCGATATTCATCTTTTAATTTCTTTCATTGTGTCACTATTGTTGGTAATCAATAACCCAAGATATTTGAAATATTCCACCACCTCCAATTTTTCCTCTGTCAAGTGTCATATTTTTCCTCATTAATATATATTTCTTTCTCCACAATAGTTTAATCTGTATGCGTTGTCTTTGTTTTTGCAATGTTAAGATATATGTGTTGTGATTTTCACTATTCAATTGAGTTGAGGTTATTAGGTTTTTTTTATATCATTGTGTGTCGTGGATAGCAATACTGTATCATCAGCATATCGAATCTCTGGTATGTTATGACCACCGATATATTGCTCCCTGTTTATATCATCTCTGACATTTCTCGTTATATTTTCGGCGTACAGGTTAAACAAATAGGGGGACAGCACACAGCCCTCACGGATTCCTTGCTTGCTGTCAAACCAATCTGATGTCTCGCCATCAGTTCTAACCTCTGCTTGTTGGTCTAGATAGAGCATATTTATTAGTTGTACAGCGTGTGATGGAAAGCCTATATTGCTAATGATTTCCCAAAGTTTCTAATGTTGTACACAGCCAAATGCCGTTGAATAATCCACAAAACATGAGAATAGGTTTACATTAAATTCTCTTAACTTCTCTATTATTAAACGCATGTTGAGAATGTGATCTCTTGTTCCTCTTACTTGTCTATATCCAGCTTGAACGACGTTAATTTCTTCTTATATTTTCTTACGAATTCTTCCCATTTTGCTTTTTTGTAGAATTTTACTTGCATGACTGATCAGGGCAACAGTTCTATAGTTGGTGCTTAATTTCAGGTTGCCTCTTTTGGTATTGGAATGAAGATAGTTCCCTTCCAATCATTTCTTCATATACCGTATGTCCATATCTGTTTACATATCGCGTGATAGATTTGTATGCTTTCTTCTCTTTTCTTGATAGCAACAAGTTAGAATATAAGCAGCTTACACTATGCTGATGCAACCTTCTTGACAGCAACTAGGCAGCGGGAGCTAGAGAAAAGGATAGATACTGGTCAGTGATCTGTGTCACTCTCTGGGGTATAGATCAGTTTATAAACGCTACGATAGATACAACAATCACAACAGCTCTTGAAAAAATCTCGTCTAGACGTGCAACATGGAAATCACACGGCAGCAGCTTTATCACTTTTATTTCAGACTCAGTTACAGGCGGTTCCTACTTGCACTAGCTTGTCAAGTCGCCCAGGAGATTGGTTTAACTTCTTCACAATGCTTTTCAGGTTGTTACTAGCCTCTCATATATGATGTAATCAAGTAAAGTCCAAGGTACTAGTTAGAGCGAGTACAGCTGGTATAGTCTCTAAGCACATGAGTAATATCAGATGGATGATGCATCACAGAGAAAACGAACAGTATGCGATAAACAAAACCAGTATTTTATTAACCATTGATAGTCTTCTGCAAAAGATCCCTCTCAGAGGAAACCACAAAAACAATTCTTCCGTGTTATATAGAACCACATTTCACATTTGCCTGTAAATTCTAGACAATTAGTAAACAAACAAAACACTTCTTGGGGATTCAGAAATGTAGTTGTATAGGAGAATGCAGAAAAAGCCCTGGACAGTCAGTATTGGACAATATAAATATTGTGAAAGAGTTAAGACAAAAAGCGTGGGAATTAAAGGCTGTCGGCATGATATTGACCACATAATCACAGGAGTTATAATTGGTCTCTCTCTCTCTCTCTCTCTCTCTCTATATATATATATATATATATATATATATATATATATATATATATATATATATATCATTGGCACCTTGCCGTCTTGACAGACGATAGTTTGTGCTTTAAAAAGGCATGATAAATTTTACCTATGGCGGTAGCGAATGTGACTGATGAGGCCAGTTCGCGCTGTAAATGTCCGTTCACAGTGGGTTCATGTGAACACGTGGTCATTTCCACCATCATGCACCATCTTACGTCTCACACGCTCGGTGTGTCACTTATCTGCAATAATTTTCTCCTTTGTCTTTATTCCATTTCTGATGTATGCCCTACTTGCAACACGTTCAGCGGCGACTTGCTCCCAATGTGCATTATCAATGCCTGTATCAATCATGTCCCGCTTACACACATCTTTGTATCGTAGTAGAGGCCGACCCTGAGATCTCTTACCCATCTGTAATTCACCAAAAAAAGATGTCCTTTGGAATTCTACCATCATCTATCCTCCTAAGATGATGATGTCCTATCCATCTAAGTCTACGAAGACTGAGCATGAAATAAACCGTCACACAACCTGATCTTTCCAATACTTCAGTATTTGTGATTTTATCTTGCCAAGAATTCTTCGCAGACACCGCATATGAAAGCTGTTTAAACGTTTCTCTTGGTGTGAGTAACTTGTCCAGGTTTCACTGCCATGAAGAAGAGTACTAAGGACACAGGCTTGACGGACAAGGACTTTTGTTTTGGGAGTAAGCTTCCTGTTCTCCCAGACTCTTTTTCTTAACCTGTTCATTGTTGTTGCTGCCTTACCAATCCGGATGTTGATTTCCTGATCTAGGGATATTTTGCTATTTACCACTGATCCTAGATATGTAAAATGGTCTACCATCTCTAGATCGGCGTCGTCAATAAAGATTGATGGTACCCCATATGCACCTTGTGACATAATATGTGTCTTCTTTTTGCTAATTGTTAAACCAAATTCAGAACAAGTATTTGAGAATGCAGATAGTAGACATTGCAATTCTTCCTCACAGTGGGTCGTAACTGCAGCATCATCTGCAAAAAGCAAATCTCTGATCAGTACCCTCCTAATTTTGGTCTTGGCCTTCAATCTCTGAACATTGTAGAGGCTGCCATCTGAGCGTGAGTGAATGTATATACCACCATCCTGATCACGAAAGGCATATTTCAGTAGAAGTAAAAAGTATATTCCAAAGAGGGTGGGAGCTAGTACACAACCTTGCTTAACTCCACTCTTGATTTCAAACTCTTCAGAAGTTGCACCATCAAACTTGATTATACCCTTCAAGCCTGTGTGGAACGATTCCGCAAATATATATATATATATATATATATATATATATATATATATATATATATATATATATATATATATATACTAGCTGACCCAGCCCGGCTTCGCCCAGCCCTGTCTGTCTGTCTGTCCGTCCGTCCGTCTGTCTGTCTGTCTGTCTGTCTGTCTGTCTGTCTGTCTGTCTGTCTGTCTGTCTGTCTGTCTGTCTGTCTGTCCGGAAACTGCGGACGTTTGAACTCGAATGGCATATCGGTTGGAATCATTGGGATGCGAGGCAACAGTACATTTTTCACACTTAAAATTGTAGCTTCAATGATATTGTTCAGAGTTAGAAAATTTTCACGTATCTAAAATAGATCCATTATTTTTACGAAAACTTTGAAGATATTTTTTTTTTTGTAGTGGGTTGTTTTTTTTAAATTTTTGTTTTTAAAACTTTTATTGAGTGTCAAACCTTCTACATTTGTATTGTTAGTATTTTAACAGACGTGCTGCGTGTATGGTATTTGTGTAGGTCTGTTTATCAGGGCGTTTGTGTGTCGAATCGGTGTGCAATGCATTTCAACATTAAGTTACAACGTATATTTACATAGTATGCATAACGTATGAACAAAAAATTAACTTAATAATGTCCTTTCCCACACACATAATTGGTAGTTGAGTAATCATTAATTCCCATTCAAACCAAACCATTTAATAGAAAACCCTTCACACTTTGGCGTTTACAGGTACGAAGGATTTGTTTTTCCGATCGCTGGGCCGGAGAAGGTCAGTACAAAGGATTTACCTGTTTCGGCTAAGCAAGGGTCAAAACCTCGATTGACAACGAACACTGACTCACAAAGAATGTGTGTGCTTGTGTGTGAAAGGGTAAGAGAGAGAGAGAGAGAGAGAGAGAGAGAGAGAGAGAGAGAGAGAGAGAGAGAGAGAGAGGATCAAGAGAGCATGGAAAGGGGGGGAGAGAGAGGGTCTCACACAATGAATCACAAAGGATGTATTCTGAGTTAGCGGGATGATGATGATGATGATGATGATGATGATGATGATGATGATGATGATGATGATGATCATCATCATCATCATCATCATCATCATCATCATCATCTTCCACTTCTGCCGTCTAGCGTCGTGGGGAGGAATAATTTGCGTTCCAGCGTCCGTTGGGCGGCACTGGATAGTGTCATTCCGTGTGGTTGTATAATGTCTCTGATGTCGACAATCCATTTTCTTCTTGGACGTCCTCGTGGTCTCGTCGCAGATGATCTTTGATGTAAGGCCAGTGATGGTAGTTGCTGATGTTGCATTCTAACGACATGGCCAAACCACTTGATCTTCTGTCTTTCAATAAATGTGGCACAAAGTGTTGATCCCACAGTCTGTCTGATAGTAGCATTTCTTACTCGGTCTCGGATTGTTAAGTTGGCAGCTCTCCTCATGCATCTCATTTCGCAGGTGTTGATTTTGCGAAGGTGTAATTTGGATAAAGTCCAGGTTTGAGTTTGGTAGCATAGGGTTGGTGTGAATATGCTGTTTATTATCTGTCGTTTTGCGGACATGGGTATGTTTGGATGTTTCAGTAAGGGTGATAGTTGATATGTAAGTGCACTAGCTTTTTGACATCTGATTTCAATTTCTCTGTCCAATCTGCCATCTTCTGTGATCATACTTCCAAGGTATTTGAATTCTTTAACTTGTTTCAGAGTTGTGTTATTTATCTGTATACTTAGTGGGCCCAGCGATCTGCTAACTTGCATTACTTCGGTTTTGGCTGTGTTTATACTCATATTGTATCTGCTTGCAGGTTGAACTCAGATTAGTAATATTATTTTGTAGTCTGCCCTCATCGCTGTAAAACAGGCACTGATCGTCTGCAAATAGAAGTTCATTTATTCCCTGTGGGTCAGTTGTTTCATCTGGAGTAAAGAGTTCTAAATTTTCTGAATCTGTTCTGTCGAGACTTGCTTCTTTGGAAATTCTGTCCATGTAGATATTGAATAGCAGGGGAGAGAGCATACATCCCTGCCTCACTCCTGTATTGACTGTGAACATATCTGATATACCTTCTTGTGTTCTTACTGCACTTCGGCTCGAGTGGTACATGGTTATGATGTTTTCTAGCAATTGCCTTTGTATCCCATAGTCTTCAATGATGGTCCATAATTTGTTTCTGTCTACTCTATCGAAAGCCTTTTCCTGATCTAACAACACAATATTCTGCTGGTCACTATATTCTAAAGTTTTTTCACATATTTGTCTAAGTGTAAATAATGCATAAGTGCAACTTTTACCTTTCCGAAAACCGAATTGTGCTTTGCTTAACTGTTGTTCAACTATTGGTCTAGCTCTTTGTTCCAATAGTTTTGCGTACATTTTCCCTATATGGTTCAGGAGTGATATACCTCTGTATGTTTCGCACTCTCCCATATTGCCTTTCTTTTTCCATATTGGTACTATTATTGCCTGTTGCCAATCATCTGGGACTTTTCTTTCTTCCCATGCTATATTAAAAAGTCTTGTTAGCCATTTAACTCCTGTTTCCCCACAGGCCTGAATACCTTCTGTGGTTATTCCATCTGGACCTGGTGATTTGTTTTTAGGACTTTTCTGTATAACTGCTTTGACTTCTGCAGGTAGTTTAGCAGTTGTTGTCGTTAGTCGCTTGTTGTTGTTCGGCTTCGGTGTGTTGTTGTTCGGCTTCGGTGTGTTGTTTCCGACGTGAACGCTGATAGAGTTGCGTTTTTCTTTCAATTTCCTCCATAATAATCGAGCAATAGTTGTTAGCGGGATAATGGATGCAAATATTACATCATGCACGCTAGTAAATGATCGACTGGTATTATTTTTTTTTTTAATCGAAATGGGAATAGTGATGGTCAAGTGGGGCCTTTGGATAGACCAAAGTTGTTTTGTTTTTGTTTTTAAAACGTTTATTTCATACAAAGCAATGTATATTTACAAGGTGTAATGTGTGTTTCCTTTGTTTGTGTATATTATATAGCGTTGCCGTTTGTTAGTGTTAGGTGTCATATGTGTGAATAAAACAAATACATACATATATTTTGTTGTTGTTGCGTATCCCTTACGGGACGTTGCAGTCAACACCAGCATTTTCAGCTGCTGTTGATGTACTAGGCAAGTGTTACGTTCAGTAGTTTGCCATTGCTTTCTGAACGACCGGCCCCTATACCTTTTTCAAAAAAACCGGCACCGCCGTGTTTCGAACCCGGGTATACGGGCTCACGAACTGCGTTCGCAAGACCTTAGCCACAGAGACCGGTACATACATATATACAGTTATGATAATATACCATTTATGGCATTGTGCATGTAAACACACATGCCTTGCATATGATTCATTTCCACTTACATCAGCGGAATGTATGTAACACCTGTCCATCTCTCTCTCTCTCTCTCTCTCTCTCTCTCTCTCTCTCTCTCTCTCTCTCTCTCTCTCTCTCTCTCTCTCTCTCTCTCTCTCTCTCTCTCTCTCTCTCTCTCACACACACACACACACACACATTTTATCTTGATCTATCTCATGCTTTCTGGAGACAGCACTACATTGAATGCCGTGAGCTTGGGCAATAAACTTTAAATTATCATTCCTATTAAAATGTGGATTCTTTGTAATTTCTGGGTCACTTAGCTACCGAGGTGAAGGTTCACATTGTTGGTGTTGTTGGCCTGATGTCAAATTACAGGATGACGCTCTAGTGTCCTGTAAATAAATGTCCATGACCCCTTTTGTTTGGGGGACAAGAATCAGGGATTTATAACTAGCAATTAGAGTCCATGGCCTGTCCCCAGGGAGGTAATTGGTTCAAAGCTGTGATAGTGACTGGGTTTCAGATACAATGGGAAGGACTTAAAATCTGACCACTAGAAGACACTTTAGCTTAGGGTACTTAAAGGGCTTATTTAATTTGTTTATACATGATGGTGCATATTTGTTTTTTCTTTTCAAAAATATCATTAAAATATAACATCATTTTAATACTTGAGATATCGCCTTGGTTTAAAGGCTGCTACACGCGCGAACACACACAAACACACACTTGTACACATTCGCGTCCAAATACATGCACTACACACACACACACACACACACACACACACACACACACACACACCTGCATCCACACCCAGACGCATACATATGTTACTGCCAACAACACAGACACACATCCACAATATATTTCATGTTGCACATTCAAATATAATAATGGGAAAATTAATAATAATGGTAGCAGTAGTAATAAACGTATTAATAATAATAATAACAATAATAATAATAATAATAATAATAATAATAATAATAATAATTGTAAGATTATTAATACGGTCAATAAACACATTTGTGTGTCAGGTCTTAGTCAGATATGACTGAGCTACCGTATGACAGTAGACGGTACTACCTGCTTTCTGTCAGCGCCGAATGTGGGCGGCGCTTACCAAACCCGACACCCCACATTGTGCCAACGGCTTCGGGCGGAAGAGCGCAATTGGGAGGGTACAAGCCTTATCCTGGTGCCAGGAAATGCAACTCAAAGACAAAATAGTCATGACAGAGCAGATCAGACCATAAGCCTTGGTTGGCAGCTGGTCTAGGATCGAAGCTCCAACAAGCGGACAGTTAGAGCATTGCTTTGCTGATCCGGCAGCTTTTGCAGCTTGTCTTGGTCCAGATGTATAGGTGTCAACTTTCCTCTAGAGTGAACTGGGCAGGCCGAGAGAGGGATCATGCTGCATGGGCAACACATGATCTCTATAGTTTAGCCCAAGTTTTGTGCTATGGATAGTGTCACAGAATGATGATAGTTTAGTGATTCCCAGATAGATTTGGATGTACCATTAATGACAAGGAAGGAGGAGGGTTAACCATTGTGTACTTCATTCTGAGAGGAGGAAGAATAAAAGATCATTGACCTACACAGATATGAAAATAGGATACAGGTGTTCGTAAAGTTCATTGCTTGACGATCTGATGGACACGGAGAAACGGGACGATCGCGCTGGGGACACACGACCGGAGAAAACGATCAACGAGTGAAGTTGCTTTGAAGTATTCGCGTACGGGGGAACTCAGGGAACAGCGTAACAGCGAATGAAACTAGCAACGAATCACTACGTGAATTCACCGCCTTGTGATGTACAGGATACGTCAAGATGCGACTGTTGATGTATGGACCTCCAACAATCACGGAAGAACGGGAGGCCCAATATAAATTGTAGCAACAAAGATTTCGAGTTAGTGTGTGTTCCAAACTGGGCTGAATGATCTATGCCTCCTGAGAGGGGAATGAAATACACGTCCCTAATGGTTGAACGAATATGGGATATTAGTGTGTTATTCGCTAGTGTGTTTCGATTCCAGGAGGATAAGTGCATATATATATATATATATATATATATATATATATATATATATATATATATATATATATATATATATATATATATATATATATATATATATATATATGTATTAATATATTAGAGTATAGTTTTAGCATAGGACAATATGTGGTTGTGCGTAGGGTTTACTATTGCTTTATATTTAGTGAATAGTTTATACTTTAGTGAATTCTGCTGTTTATGTCAGAGTATTCTTTCGGAGGCTGTTTCATTACGGCTGGAGAAAGATAATCACATAGACAGGGATATGAGGCAGACTTAAATCACCTGATTTAATGTTTATTACCCAGGTTCTACTACACAGCCTGACCTATCAAAGAAGATCAACCAGTACATCTCTTGTACCGAGAAAGCAGTGTTTATAATACAGGAAAGACCTTTTAATTTAATCAGGCACTTCACAGGTGCAGTGAAAGTATGTCACTATAGCAAATGCAAAGTGGGTGACTTAACGAATGTCAAAAAACAGGTTTTGGTGAACCTTAGAGAAGGAACTTTATTCAAGCATAGAAAATAGGATAAAACATTGTCATTGAGTACTCACCTAAACGAAACAGGGAAGAACCCTAGACCAGTGTACCTATATTCAGAAAACGGTTATATAACTGTGGACAGGTGGGAGGTGTTTTCACTGATGGATTATAACAACATAAAACGGAAAACTCTGTCTACGGAAAGGACTTACCGTGATCATATTACTGTACGGTGTTACTGTGGTGAACAATTGTTTTTTTTTCTTCAAGAATTGGATTAAGTCAAGACACAAGCTGAACGGATCATACCGGGTGAGAACGTTCTAATTCTGTGTTTGATATCTGATGTTTTGGCCTTTTGAATATGCCGGAGAAGATTACGAAGACTACCAATCTAAAAGTCCTATCTTGCAGTCACCTCAGCAGACACTACCAACTACAGATACACATTCAATACATACACCAGACATAGTTTATTAATAAATCTTTTATTTATCGTTGAAAGGAACTGTTGTCAGGGTATGTTATAAGAGAGAGAGAGAGAGAGAGAGAGAGAGAGAGAGAGAGAGAGAGAGAGAGAGAGAGAGAGAGAGAGAGAGTGAAAGAAATAGATATATGGAAGGGAAGACAGAAGGGAGGAGTGTGGACAGAAGTCAGTCAATAATCCCAACAGAGAATAAAGTTGAAGATGTGCTTGTTGATTCCACATTCCTCCCGGGTAAACAAGTGACAGAGAGGCAATAACTCCATCCCTGGTCTTAACCGGTCTCGGAATCAAAGGGAGAGGCAACTGTTACGGGTTATAAGTCCTTGTCAGTTGGCGTAGACATGGGGCGCCACGCGTTGCCTCTGACGGTGGAAGACACCTACAGGTGTCACTGATCAGATACCGCCCGCCTCAAGCTGGGCAGTCCCCGGCCAATTGGGTGCTGATCCGCCACAGCCTACCTGCTTCAATGGGTGCTTGGGGCTAGGACAAAATCTGATTCGCAGGCTGTAAAACCAATGCACCACATACTAATAAAAAGAATAATAGAAACCTCAAGCTACGGCTTGCAACCTGGAACGTAAGAACCATGTGTCCAGGATTTTCCACTGACTTGACAAATATTGACGATGTGAGAAAAACGGCTGTGGAAGGGTCACTCAGGGAAAACAATTACACCTTTTTTTTTGGAAGGGTAGAGGGCAGGCAGAAAAAAGGCAACATTGTGTGGGCTTTGCAGTGAAGAATTCGCTATTGGGAATGATTGATATCCCAGCTGAAGGTAATGAAAGATTATTATCCCTGCGCTTGGCAACCTCTTGTTTATTTGCCACCATTATCACTGCATATGCACCGACACTCGCTTCCTCTGATGATGTGAAGGATACGTTCTATGAGCAGCTAGACTCTGTGATCAAAGCAGTTCCAAAATCCGACTACATTTATATGCTCGGTGATTTCAATGCTCGTGTGGGCAAGGACTCGAGTTCATGGCCAGTGTGCCTTGGAAAATACAACATCGGTGGCATGAATGATAATGGGCAAAGGCTGCTGGAGCATTGCACTAGAAATGACCTATGTATTACAAACTCCTTTTTTAAAACAAAAGAGTTGCATAAGGTCACATTGAAACATCCAAGATCCGGCAATTGGCATCAGCTGGACTTCATTATCACACGTAGACAACATCTGAACCATACATCATTAACTCGAAGTTACCACAGTGCTGACTGTGATACAGATCATTCTTTGGTTGTTGCAAGGGTTAGACTGAGACCAAAGAGAATCTACACAGCTAAACACAAGTCTAGCCCCAGGATTAATATGATTAACACTCACGATCCTGGAAAGTGCTTTGAATTTCAACAGCAACTTGCCAGCCATGCCATACCGGGAGGGGGTTGACAGTTGGCCTGTCCAGCTAAGCATCTTATTCTTGGCATAGCCTTGGAACTAATCCGAGCAATATATTTCCCCAGATGATTTCGCTTGTTCTTGGCAGCAGATGGGCGGTGCTATCTTTCTTCCTACGGCCTGAACACTGCATAGTGTTATCTTGAATTTGAATATAAACAGGACATATCTACGGTATACCGGAAGGAGGGGAGGCTCCGTGGGGACGGATTCCACCCATCTATGTTCTGTCTTCTTGAGGCGGAAGAGGGTCTACACTGTGCTATCTCTTTCGTCTTTTAGCGGATAGGGTAGCCCAGTGGACTGAATAGTTACTGGTCGTTAAGATGATGTCAGAGATATAAATAGACCTCTTTATCTCACTGGAAAGAACCTGAACTCATCTAAACATACGGGTTATGCGAGGCACTGCCTGTGCATTGCGGCGATGGCTCAGACGAGAGCAGCGGCCGGAAGGGGTGTATCGTCTTTCCTATTCTTGCTAGGGATAGTGTGATAGCACGAAGATGAGAGATGAGAGAGAGAGAAGTGGAGGAGAGAATAAGGAATTGAAAGATAAAGATTGTCCGTCTTCCGGTTGTAGAGATAACCACTGATTTGTGGTTACCCTTGGTTTTATCTACCAACCTCACAAGTATACAGGTACGCAGGTCACGAATACAACACTATCCTAACCGACAAGCACAGTACAGGCACTAAGAAGAATAAGCTAACACTGAATCAAATTTATTTGCTTCTTAAAAGAAATTACAAAGTATACAAAGTATCGTGTGAAAACAATTCAAACAATTATGGAAGAATGCAGTCAGGTAGCTAGCATCAAGATAATACCATCAAACTAAGGAATTGCACGCAATTAAACCAATAACTAGTCACATATCAATCAGGGAAATATAATAATAAAGTACGCAAATCTGACAAGAAAGTATATAAATCTACTAAAGATGCACACAACCAACTTCCACCGTCAAATGACCGCCCACTAGTTTACCCAGGCAATCGATCAAGCGACAACGTAGGAGTCCTGTCCCGTGGATAATTGCTCGCCTGCCTACGGGTGCTCTTGTCTGATCACCGCCCGTGTCAGAATGATTTCGCCACTTTCCAATAAAGTCAGGCTCCTTCCAACTTTGTTCGACGCAGTCCTCTGGATGATCCCATCAAACGTGTGTCCTCTTAGCCCACTCTAGTCTTGTGTGACTTTCCTTAATGATTGCAATTGACAATAGCAATCAATAGTTTCTTTAGGGCGGTTCTTTTTCCAACACTTAAGTCCGTGCTTTCTCTGGTCCTCGGATTTATCTGCCCGACCAGAGTTGCCACAGTCTTATTGGTCTCAACAGCCTTTCGAGTATCTGCACTCGGCTGTCTAGAACTGCTTATCTCCTCAAATGCTTCTCTGTCCCGCGTATATATATACCGCTTAATTTGGCGGTTCTTTCTGGCATCACGTGACATAGCTCCTCCTTGCCGCGAAGGGCTACCCAATCAGATCTTTTAGCTGTACCACATAATTAATTCTACTTAATCCGCTTTATTCTAGATCCCTTGACACTACTAGGTTATAGCTTGCGGTCGAAGACCTTACCCTTTCTGCCTTCGCCTGGTTTGGTTCATTGGGCGTGTCCGTTCCCATATATCTAGTCTAATCCGTTGTATTTCTTGCTCATTTGACAGCTCCTATGCTAAGTTCGGCTTCATGTTTCCTGAATTTCTTATTCTACTAACAACGAGAGGTAAGCTGTCGGTCAGCGGGCTGCACTAGAGTCATCGCCCGGCCACTCACTACTAATTTTGAACTTACTGGTCGGTGAACTCTTTGTCGAACCAAAAATATCCCAGTTAATGCTTTCCAGTAAACTCAGGCGCCTAGAGACAATGAAAGCATACTGTCTCATACCCACCTACCAAAAGTTGATGGGTCCCACCATCAATATAGCGTCATTCCTCCTTGAGATCGAAGCCCTGGCTCCGCATCTGACATTCCTCATAAACAATATTGGATGCCTAAGGGGAAAACTCTTTTTGGAACTTCCACCCCAAATAATAATAATAATAATAAAAAATACTGGTTGCCTCCCCTGCTCTCCCAGTGCATAAGGCAGTTAAATCTTGTTCGTCTTCTGGCGTGCCTCGTAACAACATAGTAATCAAATAATATCATCAATAAAACAGTCCAATCCCTTTCACGCAGGGGATTTCCCCAGACAACAAAATCATTAATCAATGGTTGCACATAGGAACATCAAAAATGAAAACAATATCAGCAACATCAACTCCTTACAGCGCTACTTCCCACTGTAGAAAAAAAATCAAGGTACACAACCATGCTAGCGCCTGAAAAACATTATAACAAGTAAGCCCCCTATTCATGGGGAACACTTCGTTTTTTAGACAGCCGCAGAGACAATTCGAACTACATTCCACATGAAGCAACCACGTCATACCTTGCTAACTATTAAAACATCTCCTACCCACACGTCGAAGTTCTATCACTCCCTTTTACGACGTCCGATCCTCTCAGACCTCCGTCTACTCAGATCCCCAGGACTCGAACGCGTACCATTCTGGTTTGCCTGGAACGTCTTGGTAAACTTCGACAGCCGCTGGGACATCCGGTGGTGCTGGTAGTCCCAACGTCGTCCCTATGTCCTCTTCTTCTGCTCCGTCCTCGCAACGCCGCATTTCGTGGCCGGCTATCCTAATTAGCGATCCATCTCCTCCAACCTTTTTGATCGCATATGGTCCTCCCGACATGGTGGGTGCCCTAGCAACTATGTACATGTCTTCCGACCACATGTCTTGTATTTTCGCCCTCTCCTTATAGTGGATTCTTTTTCTGACAAGTTCGCCAACTTGCAATGGAATAGAGTTTGCCATTTTGTCACTCCTATCTTTCCTAATGGCGGCATGCTTCTTCAGCTGTTCACTAGCCCGGACGTGCGCGTCACGCAAACGTGAAAGATGCCCTTCCAAATACTCACTTGCATTGGTGTCCCTGTCTTTGGTGCCTGTATTTAAAATGAAGTCCACTGGCAGCCGAGGCTCTTGTCCGAAAATTAGGTAGTGAGGTGAAAATCCTGTCGAGGCGTGAGGCGTCGAGTTATACACCTGCACCACTTCGGCTAAGTGATCAGACCATCTCCTCTTCTCCTTGGCCTCGAGGGGTCTGAGTAAATCATGCATAGTTTTGTTAAATCGCTCCACTTGGCCATTGCAGCGAGGGTTGTACGGAGTGGTGCGACTCTTTTCTATGCCATATGTCTTGCATAACTCAGCAATCACCGAGGATTCGAAGTTCCTACCTTGGTCAGAGTGCAGTCTCCTTGGCACACCCATATATAAAAACCACTTCTCTACTAAAACCTTCGCCACAGTTGCTGCTTTTTGGTCTCTGGTTGGGACAGCAATAGTAAATTTAGAGAAGACATCTGTGATGACCAACACATTCTCAAATCCCCTTGAGTCCCTCTCCAGTAGCGTAAAGTCCATCGCTACTACTTCAAACGGTCTCGAAGCTAACAAACTACCTGCCGGTCCCTTAATCTTGACCGGCGGTGGCTTCGCAACATTGCACCTGTGGCAACTTCTACAGAATTTATCTACATCTGCAGTAATCCCTACCCAGAAACACCTGCTCTTCAAAATATTTATCATCCTATCTCTCCCCTGATGCCCTACGCTATGAACTGACTCCAGTATCCTTAGCCGCAGTATCTCCGGTATCACTAATTGCAGCAGCTCTGTCCTACCTGTCCCCTTGATTTTCCTATACAGCAACCCATCCAATACACATAACTTCTTACGCTGCCTCATCCACTTCTTCGTCTGATGGGGCAACCTTTTCATAGATTCATTTGACAACACAAGTTTACGCGATACAACATCAAATACTGCATTAATATTTACATCATTTTGCTGCAATCTCACCATATCTTCCGTTGAGTAAGACGGCAAGGTGTGTGTGGGAAGGACATTAAAAACATCTGCTGTCCTAGCAGCAGCTTCCACCACACCAACCCCACCAATCATATTTACATCAAGGCATAATTTTGAACATTCATCAACATTATTTACATCAAGACATTCTAAGAACACATCAGCATTTTCTACATTAAAATCTGCCGTCGGAACGCTACCGACAGTACCAGCTAGTCCTAGGGCTGGCGGAATGCATGTCGCTGCAACACTGCAAATGGCGATGTCGCCCTCTTCTTCGTCGTCTCCCCCCGGTTCTTCCAGCGGGAATCGAGACAAGTAATCAGCGTTACCGTTAGTCCGCCCAGGCCTGTGTTTTATCACATAATCGAACATAGACATTTGGGCGATCCACCTTTGCTCAATGGCACCCAGCTTCGCTTTATGCCACATCGTTAAATTCATGTTGTCCGTATAAATTTCAACCTTCCCACCTAATAGAAGGCCACGGAACTTTTCCGTTAATGCCCATTTTAAACATAAAAGTTCCAACTTGGAACTACTTTTTGCATTCCTCTCCGACGGGCGGAGAGTACGACTAGCATAAGCTAACACTCTCTTTGTACCATTCTGGATTTGGGACAAAACAACCCCCAGACCAGTGTATGAGGCGTCACACTCTAAAATATAGGGAAGGGTGAAGTCTGGAAGCCTAGTAATGATGTCGACGTTAGGGCTTCTTTAAGTTTGTTAAAGGCCTCATCGCATTCTGTAGACCATAGCTGCCCGATGGGACTCTTCTTCCTTTTTCTCGGATCTGTGTGCTGCTGGTTTAGCTGAGCTACTAATTCATGGAGTGGCCTAGCTAGTGTGGCAAATTTGGCTACAAACCGGCGATAGTAACTGGCCAGGCCTAGAAATGAACGTAACTCAGTCTGCGTTCTAGGTATGGGAGCTTTTTGGATCGCCAGCACCTTATCTTCTAACGCTCCTATGCCTTCTGCAGACACAGTATGGCCTAGGAATTGCACCTTTTTCTTGCAGAAATTGCATTTAGCTGGGTTTAGTTTCAATCCCAACACCTGTATCCTATCAAATATGGCCTCTAGTTTTACTAAATGTTCACTAAAATCTCTGGAGTACACAAGAATGTCATCTAGGTAAACTAAAAGTAACTTAAACATATAATCATGAAGCGACGACTGCATTAGACGTTGGAATGTACTAGCTGAATTTGCCAGTCCCATTGGAAGTCGTGAATATTCATATAACCCAAAGGGTGTAGTGAACGCTGTCTTTTCCTGGTCTGCTGGATTCATCGCCACCTGGTAATAACCGCTAGCTAAATCAAGAGAAGAAAAAAATTTCGCGCCCCCTAACGCATCTAAATAGTCATCTACCCTTGGAAGTGGATATGCGTCCTTTTTAGTTTTTATGTTCAGGGCCCTGTAGTCGACGCACATTCTCAATTTGCCATCCTTTTTTCGGACCAGGACTATCGGAGACGCCCAAGGACTACAGCTCTCCTTTATAATCTGCTTATCTAACAATCCCTGTAAATGATCTTTCACTTCTTGATACAGGGCAGGAGGAATCCTCCTGTACGGCTGTTTTATGGGGACTTCATCCGTCAAAAGTATGTTATGGGTTACCCTGTCAGTAAACCCAATGTCGGTGTCATCTTTCGCGAATAGGCAGTCGTATTTTGCTAACAGTCCCTCAAGTTGCATCCTTTCCTCCTCGCTTCCCTCAAATTCAGTCAAGTCAAAAAGGGGCTTGTCTGGTCTCTGCTCCCCACTGTCTGGTTTAGCAGACAACTCTATTTGTTGCGTTCCTACCACTCTAAAATGTCTAGTCAGGTCAATCGTGGCATCAGATATCTCCCCCACCTGAGTACCTCTCGCTAAAAACACATCTTCGTCACCCATGTTAACTATCTGTATTTGGCACACTCCCCCCTCTAACCTAGTAAAGCAGTAAGGCAGAATTAAACCCTTGTGGTCAAGATCTCTGCCTGGTTCGAACACGACCGTTCTGTCTGTTAACCCCGCGCGACCCCTAACTAGCAGGACAGCCAGCGAGCGGGCAGGTATGTGAGTCCTGGCCTCTCCTGTCACCCACACTTTCTTCCGATCTAGGTCAACACTTGCATTGTTGTCTGCTGGCCTGTTGAACTGAAAAAACCTGCTAACATTTGGCAACTCTGCGAGTACATTCATCCCTAATATACAGGGCGTTTTGTTCTCGGTGCCCCTCAAATCTTTTAAAACAAAAATTCCACATCTATCAACACTATCAGTCCCTATTTGTACACTGGTACTGATGTACCCTAAATATGGTATTGAAACGCCGTTTGCTGATGTTAACCTAATGTACTTATCTACATCTAACCTATAATGTCTGAAAAGTCTATTGAAACACTCCTCTGAAATCGTGGAAACTTGTGAGCCAGTGTCCAGAACACATCTTACATTTCTACCGTCAATGCTTATCATTGTCTCTGGGCGTTCGCCTAGCATTTTTATTGGTGAGTCCTTGAACCTTCCCGCCGCGGCCTGACTCGTAGCTGTACGGGATTCTAGTTTAAATGTGCCCTACAAAATCTGGCAATATGTCCTACCCGGCCACAAAGATCACAACGAATCTGTTTTTGCTGTCTCTGGGACCTTGGCTGGGGCTGTCCCCGGCCGTTCACAAGATGCGACAATTGCATTTTTAACTGCGCCATCTCCCGCTTAAGTTCATCTACCTCGCCCGACTGTTCATGTGACCCCCTACTGTCATTTTCTGCTGGAATGCCCTTCTGTTCGTTGTTTCGGCCATGCCCAGTGCTCTGCTGTCTGTGGTCGTTGTTACGATTCACAACCGTGGCTTCAACGTTGTACACCTCAGTCTGCGGAGTGTGTTTAGCGCTGGCCCATCGCACTGCACAATCACGAGCAGCTAGAAACGACATGGAAGGCTCGTCAATGAGCCTTTCTTTTATCATCTGCCGAGGTAAATCGTCTCTCAACTGCGCGACAAACTGGTCTCTGAGCATTGACTCGTGAAAAGGTGAGACGTTCTGTCTCTCTTGTGCGCAGACCACCTCCTCGAATTCCCGGTGCAATTTATGTGAGAAGTCGACGATCGACTCCCGGCTACCTTGTCTGGTGGAGAAAAATGTCGCCGTTAGTTCTTGGAGGGTTCGTTTGTCGCCGTAGATGGTCGCTAAAACCTCCAACATCTTTTCGGGGTCCTTCTCAGAGGTGTGCAGCTTTAACTCTCTGTGTACGTGCGGTGAAATGGTGTCGATGATAAGGTCAACTTTGTCAGCTGTCCCCATCATGCCCGCTCTGAACGCTGAACGGATTTCCCGTAGATACTCATTAACAGTGGGGCCGTGTGGGCCCCCGAAAGTATTGATGTTCTTTCGAGTGGGCATTATTACATATCTCACTTGTTCACATGGCGATGCTGTGGGGTGAGAATCAACATTGCCCTGCACAGAGGCCGACGCCCCTTCGCTGCTTTCGACTAATGCTGCAGAGCGTGTATTTCTGGTAGTCATGTTTGTAATCGTCGTTGAGATCTTTTAGAAAAAACTTACTAGACTCGCTTCCGGACAGGACTGACTCTGCTGCTTCGGCTTCTTCTGGGTTTATTTTTTCTCTTGCGGTGTAGTGGGTTTGCCGGGTGTGCTTAAACCAAGAATCCCTAACCGAGTAGACTTACTAGAAACTCCTACTGACAGTTTTGACAGCCTACTGAACAACTGTAAGATTAGTAGACCTAATAGAACAAAGCACTTACAACTGCCAAACTAACAACAATAAACTAGCAACTAAATACAACAACTTGTATGTGAGTCTGTCTCCAACCCTAACTTTGAGGCAGGCAGACAAAAGCTACTTTGGAAGAATCCTGTTCCGCAGCGCCAATTTTGTGATAGCACGAAGATGAGAGATGAGAGAGAGAGAAGTGGAGGAGAGAATAAAGAATTGAAAGATAAAGATTGTCCGTCTTCCGGTTGTAGAGATAACCACTGATTTGTGATTACCCTTGGTTTTATCTACCAACCTCACAAGTATACAGGTACGCAGGTCACGAATACAACACTATCCCTAACCGACAAGCACAGTACAGGCACTAAGAAGAATAAGCTAACACTGAATCAAGTTTATTTGCTTCTTAAAAGAAATTACAAAGTATACAAAGTATCGTGTGAAAACAATTCAAACAATTATGGAAGAATGCAGTCAGGTAGCTAGCATCAAGATAATACCATCAAACTAAGGAATTGCACGCAATTAAACCAATAACTAGTCACATATCAATCAGGGAAATATAATAATAAAGTACGCAAATCTGACAAGAAAGTATATAAATCTACTAAAGATGCACACAACCAACTTCCACCGTCAAATGACCGCCCACTAGTTTACCCAGGCAATCGATCAAGCGACAACGTAGGAGTCCTGTCCCGTGGATAATTGCTCGCCTGCCTACGGGTGCTCTTGTCTGATCACCGCCCGTGTCAGAATGATTTCGCCACTTTCCAATAAAGTCAGGCTCCTTCCAACTTTGTTCGACGCAGTCCTCTGGATGATCCCATCAAACGTGTGTCCTCTTAGCCCACTCTAGTCTTGTGTGACTTTCCTTAATGATTGCAATTGACAATAGCAATCAATAGTTTCTTTAGGGCGGTTCTTTTTCCAACACTTAAGTCCGTGCTTTCTCTGGTCCTCGGATTTATCTGCCCGACCAGAGTTGCCACAGTCTTATTGGTCTCAACAGCCTTTCGAGTATCTGCACTCGGCTGTCTAGAACTGCTTATCTCCTCAAATGCTTCTCTGTCCCGCGTATATATATACCGCTTAATTTGGCGGTTCTTTCTGGCATCACGTGACATAGCTCCTCCTTGCCGCGAAGGGCTACCCAATCAGATCTTTTAGCTGTACCACATAATTAATTCTACTTAATCCGCTTTATTCTAGATCCCTTGACACTACTAGGTTATAGCTTGCGGTCGAAGACCTTACCCTTTCTGCCTTCGCCTGGTTTGGTTCATTGGGCGTGTCCGTTCCCATATATCTAGTCTAATCCGTTGTATTTCTTGCTCATTTGACAGCTCCTATGCTAAGTTCGGCTTCATGTTTCCTGAATTTCTTATTCTACTAACAACGAGAGGTAAGCTGTCGGTCAGCGGGCTGCACTAGAGTCATCGCCCGGCCACTCACTACTAATTTTGAACTTACTGGTCGGTGAACTCTTTGTCGAACCAAAAATATCCCAGTTAATGCTTTCCAGTAAACTCAGGCGCCTAGAGACAATGAAAGCATACTGTCTCAATAGGGAACTACACTTCGTTCCATACAGACCCACTACTATAATATTCGTCAGCGGGAAATACCGAGCCGTATAAGCCAAAAGAGGCTATTCAGTAGGGCACGGAAGATGGGTCCCGAGAACACTGGGTATGATCTACACGTTCCCCTTCACATATTAAAGGAGAGGGGGGAAACACACATAATTACCCACACAACACCACAAGAGCTTTGTCGTGAGAAAGGCAGGGTTTGCAAGTGAGAGGGAAGCCGGGAAACGAATGTGCCCAGTAATAATAAAGGCCAGGCATGAGAGAAGAGAGTGAATCTTGTATGAAGAGAATATCTAATGTGCATAGGGTCAAACAATCAGACCTATACAAGCTAGAGGCCTAGTCTGGAAAGGACGTAGCCAATCCAGGGGCTATCTGACAGGTCAGGCCCATTCACTCGGGCCTCCTATCTAATTATTTTGGTGAGGTGTATGTCAAATTTATTGAGCCGAGGCCTTATTGGACCTCAAGATTGTGGTACTTGAGTCAGCCCGGTCACTCACTAATCTCTGTCATCTCCAGGGTCCTCCTGGAAGTGAAAGGAGCAGAAGGGATCTGCAAGGCCACGAGATAGTCACCTTACGCCATTCTCAGCTGAGCCATGGACTTTCAGGAAGATACCAGGCCCATTACTCCAATCAATGGATAGAGGTCCGATTAGTCCTGAACGAGTGGCATTCTTCAGTACCAGCTGAATGCAAATCACATCGTCAACATAGGAGTGGCTGACCCTATGTTCCTGGCTGGACCTACGCCTAATTCTCAGTCATACCCATCCTTGTCAGTGACAGTGAAAGGCACATACCCATTCCCTATTCACAAACTGTTCCCCTTGTATCAATTCCTACCCAACATCGTGCCAAGTGATACCATGGGGCTTCGAAGAACAATATACTGAATATGTTGAGAGGTCCATTCAAACCTAGAAGCCTGGTTCTACAGCGCCCTGTTGTTCGCACAACCTATCAGGAAGGAAGGAACTGAAGGCATACACGGTGAGGTGGATGTGGACTGACATGACAGTGTTGTGATCTTGGGTCTATGATGAACATAATTATGATGCTCTATGTCTGGACGAGATTTACCTCCGCAGTTTGTTTGTAGATGCTTGCCTGTTTTAATTGCCTTGATATTTTCCTGGGCTTTCCTGTATTAAGTTATTAAATTGAAGTTATAGTTTACTCTGACGATCGCAATGTTATATGTTGTCAGCCAGAAAGACACCTCAGGGAATAGGCCCCGAGGTCATAAGAGAGAGTGACAGTAAGTCCGGGAAACGGAGGAGGGTTGGCAAGAAAAGACCTATCCCAGATAGGGCTAAAGTATAATATTGAAGCATTGTGACAGAGGTATTTGGGACCCTCCACATAACTTGTTACAGGTGTCCAGAGAAGAGATCTCTAAAAAGAACCAAACTCGCGCTCTCAAGAGGAGTAAGAGAGGGGCGCATTGCCCGAAAGGAGTTTTCTGTTCTCTGATGTACGTTGTGAAAAGAAACCAGAGTATGCATAACTTCTGTTTAGACAGACGTGGCCTAGCAGATAAAGAAATAAAACATTTACTAAACATTATTTATTATGCAACAACTTGGTGCCTAAAATTTGAAATAATATTCAAAACTCTATATAGCTTTTATGATGGTAACATTCAATTTATACTTTCTAGAATACGAATAAAATTGTTACAGGAATAAACATATACTTCTCTTGCAAAATAGCTGTAAGTACAAATATAGTGAAATCTATAATTGTTGCCCTTGATTGCTAAAGCCGTTATATGACTTCAACCTAGATGCAATTATTTCCCTTGTAGTAAATAAAATAAAATTAGCTGCATATCCTTTACAGGGTCGGTATCCCTGGTCTAGGTGTTACACGACTTTCTCCGTAATCCCGAACACTCTCGTAACGTGACGTGACGTGCGCGAGAATTGGTAGCGGTTCTTTCCATGTCGGTAACGTAGGGGTATGTGAGCCTGTCGCTCAGAAAGCAATGGCAAACCACCGAGCGCAATCCTGCCAAGAAATTCAACAATCAGCTTAAAGATGCTGATGTTGACAGCGATGTTCTGTTAAGGGTATGTGAAAAAAAATCCTTTACAGGGCGTTGCAGTCAACACCAGCATGTTCTGCTGTTGTGATCTCTTGGCAAGCCCACGCTCAGAAGTCCTCCATCGCTCTCCGACATCTATACCTTTTCGTAAAAAAACCAACGCAAGACGGTTTGCTGCCAAATCGTCTGCAGCCGTGTTTCGAACGCGGGTATGCGGGATTACAAATTGCGTCTGTGACTCCTTCGCCTTGTAGCGAGAAAAACAAAATTATTCGTACTAACAAACTATTCTGTAAAATACATTTTTTTAAGGTTGGTGTTGATTAGCTTGTCCTCTGATGTTCACATTTTTTCCCTGTCAGCTTCCTTGGAACCTCTGTATTTTATTTATTTATTTATTTATTTATTTAATTTATTATTTATTTATTTATTTTTGTAGCATGATTATGACATAGCCATGTACCACTCGAGCCGAAGTGCAGTAATAACACAAGAAGGTATATCAGATATGTTTTATGTATTTTTTGTTGTTTAGCGTACAAATTGTGCTCACAAAGGTTTATTCTTGTATATTGTATGCGTCTTTTTTTGTGTACGCACAAAGGTTTATTCTTGTGTATTGTATGCGTCTTTTTTTCTTTTTCTAAACGTTTATTCTGCATAAAATTGGTGTCATTTTACATTTGCAAATACAAACATATACATTCATATGCATGTGACAATATTATATTCATGTTTGGGTAATCATTTGCTCCCATGAAGCCCAAAACCCTTTAATAGAAAAACTCTATCACCCGCGAGGTATCCTCATTCGCACTGATAGCTTTTTTTTAAAAATCCATACAACAAAGTTTTTTTTCACCCCTTCTATATGACACATCACCAATTGTTTAAACTTTTGTTTCCCAACACAAAAACATACATGTATTCATATAAATATATGCGCAAAATCGCCCATACATTGCTACCCGTATACAACTACCATACATGCAAAAACCTGTTGGCAGGGGGGGGGGGGGGGAGGGATTTAAGCTGTAAATTACTGACTGTACTCTGGAGAAGAATTAGCAAAAGCCTATTATCTGCATTCTCCACTGCTTATTTTGAATGGTTGACAACTAGTGGGAAGAGGTCAAAGGTAATACTGCAAACATGTCCCACACAGGCCGTGCGAGGCACACCGATGGTCACATATCGGCACGCTACCGCTGTAGAAAATTGTCCACAACACGAAATGGTCTGACCAGTCCCATTTCACTACAATATGTTTTTTTAAAAAATATTTACAAGGTGTAATGCGTGTTTCTTTTGTTTGTGTATATTACAGAACGTTGCCGTTTGTTAGTGTTACATGTCACATGCGTTAATAAAACAAATACATACACTATACAGTTATGATAATATAACATTTATGGCATAGTGCATGTAAACACACATTCATCGCTTCATTCCCATCTCCACAAGCGGAAAGAATGTTAAAACTGTCCTTCTCTCTCTCTCTCTCTCTCTCTCTCTCTCTCTCTCTCTCTCTCTCTCTCTCTCTCTCTCTCTCTCTCTCTCTCTCTCTCTCTCTCTCTCTGTGGTGGAAGGCGGATGTGTGTGGGATGGGGTATATGGTGGAGTATGTGGCGTGTGGTGTGGGTGGTTGGTGTGTGTATTTGGATGTGGAATGTGTTGATGGGTGAGGATGTGTGTATAGGTGGGGAGATATGTGTGTGTGTGTGTGTGTGTGTGTGTGTGTGATTAATGTGTGCGTGGTGAGATGTGTAGTTAAGGATTATGATTAGGGATTGGAGATCGGGGGAGGTGGTTGGCGAGTGGGTGGGTGGAGGATGTGTGGGAGGGTGAGTGTGTGTAGGTTGGTGATGGGAGGGAATGTGTGTGTAGGTTGGGTGTGGGAGGGGATGTGTGTGTGTGGGTGCAGGATGTGTGGGTGAGGGAGATTGAGTGGGTGGGTGATATGTGTGTAAGTGGGGGATGTGTGGTTGGGTGCGGGTTTTGTGTTTGGGTAAGTGTAAAATATGTGAGTTGGCGGGAATATGTGTGTGTGGGTGTTGGATATGCGGTTGGGGGATGTGTGTTTGGCTGAGTGGTTGGGGTGTGTGGGTTGGTGGTGGAGGATATGTGGGTGGGTGAGTGTTGGAGGGTTATGGGATAGGTGGAGGATGTGTGCGTGTGGGTGGAGAGATTTATGAAGGTGGGGATGTGTGGGTGGGTATGGATGGGCGGTTGCATACATGTGTGCTTGGGTTTGTGTGTGGGTGGGGAATGTGTGTTTGGGGGTGTGGGGGTGGGGTGTGTGTGTGCGTGTGTGTGGGAGATGGTGTATGTGGGGGTGTGTGTGTGTTGGGGAATAGGTGGATGGATGGGATCATTTATGTGCCTGTGGGTATGTGTGTGGTTGGGTGGTGGATGTCTGTGGGGAGGGGGACACGCGTATGGATAGGAGATGGGTGGGTGGGTGGGGGATTTGTCTCATAACATGGTAACATGCATTGTTTATGCTTACAACGTTCATTTGACAATGTTTTTTTTTTGTCTATGTGAATGCGCTATGCACTGATGAACGAAAGATGAGTGATTGGAAGGGCCGAATGTAAGACGGGCCTGGTTGCCCAATTTGTTACCCTTCGAAAATAAAATTCGTTCATTCGTTCGTTCTCTGCTTCTCTCTGTCTCTCTCTCTGTCTCTCTCTCTCTCTCTCTCTCTCTCTCTCTCTCTCTCTCTCTCTCTCTCTCTCTCACATACACACACACACACACACACACATTCTGTCTTGAACTATCTCGCGCTTTCTGGAGAAAGCAGTACATTGAATGCTGTGAGCTTGGGCTTTACATCATCATACCATTAAAAATGTGGGTTTCATGTAATTACTAGGTCACATAGTTTCGGGGGTGAAGGATCACCAAACCATTTAATTGAAACGTTCACTCTCCAGGCAACCTTATGCAAGCTTAGTTTCCTGTAAGCAATTTCAATAGTATTGCTGAATCACAAACACTCGCCTTAATCGCAAGTGCAAAGGATTTGTTTGTGGCGGGCTGGGCTGAGAACGGAAAAGCGGTCAACAAAGACGGAAAAAGAGAGGGGGAGGAAGAGGGGGAGAGAAGGGAGGAGAGAGAGAAAGAGAGAGTAAACAGATTGAAATTTTTTCAATTCGCTACACAGGATGGCAAAATTACCACCACTACAAAGAGTTTACCTGAACTAGCCTCGGCAAAGGTCAAACCTAGGTCGACAAGACCAATGACTCACAAAGGGCACCCTCCCATCGTTCTGTCTAGGTTGGGCCAATAAACTCAGTAACAAGGAAGGAACTTGATGGGAGTGGAGCTTGCTTAATCTGGGAATAGCTGGGAAATTTTCTGTTAAAAAATCTGTGATAGTATGTGTGGGTGTATTCTGTTGGTGATTGTGAGTGGCCAAGTTTCGACTAGACCATATTATGTGTCTATACTCCGCTAGTGCTACAAGTAGTTTAGTGTATTTGTCTTTTGTGGTTGTAAGGTATTGTGTTTAGGAATATAGCTTTGTATACGTCAGTTTTCTTGTTTGTGTGTGATTCTATTAACTGTTGTGAATGCAGTCTTAGTGGCTGTGATTGTTGGGCATCCATAGAAGAGATGGTCCTCTGTTTCTTGAATATTGTGTCTACAAAGCTGGCATGGTGTTATTTTCTTGGATGTCTGTGTTGCTCTCTCGGTTGTAGGGGTCATATTATAAATTAGTCTGTATGTTACTTCTTTAGATTTCGATGTGATATGTTTGTTGTGTAAGTTAGTGAAGGTACAGCTATAGTCTTTCATATAATATTTGTATCCTCTTTTGATTCTCAGATGTAGTAGTGGGGCTTGTTATTTCACTAAATATTGGCTGTCTGTTGTGTTAAATGTTCATTGCCTTTAATTGCTTGCATACATGTTCTGTAGAATTGCGGTAGTATGCAGTAATAGTGCGGTGTTGTTTTGTCTATTTCCTTAAGTCTGTGTAATCTAATTGCAATATAGTATAATGCTATCGAGTGTTGATCTGGATGATTGATGATGCGTCCCTATGTGGTTGATTCATAATGCTTGTATTTGTGTGTGTAGGTCCTGTAAAGCTACTCCTCCTTGTTTCTTATCTTGTATTAATGTTTTGTGATTTATACTGTCAATTGTGTTGCTGAAGATGAAATGTCTGATGTGTTTGTTTATGTCTGTGATTGTCTGTTTTGGGGGGTCTAACACTGTATCTATATATATTATTTTAGGAATGATGAAGGTGTTTACAAGTGTGCTTCTTACAAAAATTGTTGATGTCTTGTATTTGTACCTATGTAGTATGTCTATAATTTGTTTTGTCAGTGATTGCCACGTTTCTGTATGTGTTTTTCCGGGAATCGGATGGAAATGTGATCCCATATATTGTCATGTTATCTGTGACTGTTACATGCGGGGGAAATCTGCTTTATTCTTCCACTTCTCCAGACCCATTAATTTGGACTTCTGTATGTTTATTTTGGCCCCACTTTCTTCACCAAACTGTCTGAAAGTGTGAAGTATGTTCGTTATGGAAGTGTTGGTTGTAGGGAAGAAAGCGGTGTCATCTGCATACGCAATTAATTTCCGATCTCCAGACCCTTGTATAAATGTACCTTTAATGTTAGTGTCCTGTCTAATTGCTTCAAAGAGTGGTTCTAGTGTGAGTACATATAGGACGGGGTGATAGTGGACACCCTTGTCTGACAGATCTAGTATTCCTGAAACTGGCAGTGAATGCATGATTCACCAGTACCTTACTTTCAGGATTTTTATACATTATTTCTATCCACTGTCTATAGTACTGTCCTATGTTACAGTGTGCTAGTGTTTTGTGTAAGTATGAGTGTGAGATTCTGTCAAAGGCCTTCTCCTGGTCTAAGGATAAAAGGGAGGATTGACAGTCTTTCTGGTGAGTGTATATAATGAAATCTCTAATGAAGTTATATGTTGGTGCATGTTTCTGTGTTGAGTACTGCACTAATGGTCTGGGTGTATGAGTGATGGCATGCATTTTTTAAACATTTTGTTTGCAAGTGATTTTGCTAGAATTTTGTAGTCTGTGTTTAACAATGAGATGGGTCTATAGTTTTTCCAGCTGTGTTTTGTCTGTGTTGTCTTTAGGTATAAGTGTTATATATGACATGATGCAAGTGTTTGGGAGTTCTTGTTTGTGAAAAGCTTCTTAGTAGACTTTTAGAAGGAAGTTGTCTAGGATAGGAAAGAAGTGTTGGTAGAATTCTACAGTGAGTCCATCTGGCCCTGGTGTTTTGTCTTTTTGCATTTGATTGAGTGCAAGTGTTATGTCTGCTAATGTAAGCTCTGTATCCAGTGTGTCTCTATCTGTGTCAGATAGTTTCTTTGTGTATTGTAAGAACATATTTTGTGTTTGTGTGTTGGCTGGTTCTGTTGTATATATTTCAGTATAGTACTGCTGGAATTTGTCTAGTATATGCGTTGCCTCTGTTTGTGTGTTTCCTTGCATGTCTATTATTGCTCCTATTTGTCTGTCACGTTAAATGTTTTGTTGTACTGCAAGATGTTGTTTGCTGGGACTTTCTTCTCATATGGTAGTAAGTTTAGTTCGAAGGAGTGCACCATGGAATTTGTATTGCTATTGATGTTCTAGTTGTGATTCTAGTGTCAGTCCGTTTTGTGAGTTGTATTGCTGTTTGTATGATATGTTCTTGTTGTAGTCTGTCTTTGTGTATGATGTATGATAATTGTTGTGTTCTATATCGTATTTTATTCTTTAGTAGATCCCAAATATCTGTTATGTTGTCGGTGGGTGCAGTATTAGTGTATGTTAGAATAAGGTATGCCATGTGTTTACATAACCTGCGTTTTGGAGTAGTGTGTTATTTAATTTCCAATGTGGTGATAGTTTTGATGGCCTTGCACTTTTAGTGTCTGTAGTGATATTTGTTAGTACTGCTTTGTGATCTGTATATTGTAATGTTTCTTGTAGGTGTTTTGTGTGTATTGTGTTGTGTGTTGAAGGTGTGTATATTCTGTCTAGTCTGGCTGATCTATTGTAAGCCATATTTTTGTGTGTTGTTGCAATGTTATTAAGGCTTCTGTATCTGAGGGCGTCTGCTAAATTGTGTGTGTCTAAGGTATTCTGTAGTATATCCAATTATTGTATTCCATTTCTGTCATTTCTCATTAATTGTGTTTTGATTCCTGCTTTGCCTCCCCCTATGATATCCAAATCTGAGAGTACAAAATTGAAATCCACTGCAAGGACAACATTTTGTCCTCTGTATGTTTGTATAATTAGGGTGTCTAATTCTTGGTAAAAATTTGGTTGATGATTGTAATTTGGTGGTGCATGTATGTTCACTGTGGTGTATGTATGTATAGTGTTTTCTAAATGTATTATGGAGATTCGTCCCTTGTCATGCGTGTGTGTTCTAATTATATCCCACCTGTCTGATGTCTGCAGAATAGCTAACCCCGACCAATTTTGTATATGCCTAAACTAAAGCATGAATGTTTGAGGCCTAGCTGTGTGGTTATATGTTGTGCGAATGTTTTTGAACATATATTTGTTTCTTGTAGTAGTATAAAGACTAGTTTGTGCTTGTTTATTAGTGTGATAATGTGGTGTAATTTTGTACATATACCACAAATGTTTAATGTAATAATAACTAAATCACTAGTCATTGTAATTTAAGTAAAAACACATACCTGAGATATAATAAGTATATCGATTCTCACGCAAAGTTGTTATCCATGATGGGTACATTTAGGCGAGCAAGTCTTTAGTAGCAAAAGTTTGTGTGAGAGGATCATCTTGATCCGCATTCTTATCACTTGTGTCGGTGTCTACAAAGAGAGTGTCTGGTATGCTGTATATGTCATCTTCGTCTTGTACTTGTGTCTTCTCTTGTTGTTCTTGTTCAGTTTCCTTTGTCTTGCCTATAGTGGCTTTGACTTTTTCTTTCTTTGGCAGTGATAAGTCGTCTGTTTCTGTGTCATCGCTGTGTTTTGACTGCAGTAGTCTTCTGTTAGCCCATTTTCTCTTCGTTGGTTTGCTGACGATTTGAAAACCGCCAGAGTCTTCATTCTTTGGATTGATTTCTTGTGTGTTATTTTCTTGCGTGTTCCTGTCTTCTTGTGTGTTGATTTGACTACTGAAAGTTTGTGTTAGTTAAAACTTTCCTTGTGGAGAAGTTTCTCTTTCGAGTGGTGGGAAATATTCTTGGCTTTGTACACTGACTGCTGCTGCTATTGTTGTCATCGATTTTCGTCGACTAGGGCATGTCTTTGTTCAGTGGTTGTTTTGGCCACACGCTGGACAATGGTCTATCTCCCCGGCATCGTGATCAACACTCTGTGATTATTGTTCGTAATACCAGGAGTGTAGATCCGTATATAATGGGAGAATTCCTTTTTTGGGTTGCAGAGCGATCCCCACTTGCCAGTCCCATTGTTTATCCTAAAGGCCTCAGCCTTGTCGTCTCCTGTAATGCTGTGCACCAGTTTTTTAACTCCTTGAGGAGCAATCGTGACAGGTAGCCAGTGGATGGTCAGTCTGTCTCTTTCTCTGTCTAGATATTGTAGTGATATGTCTATTCCTAGGTTTGGTAGAGGAAACATTTTGCCGTGTAATTTCTCATACACGGCTTTCTGAGTCTCTGCAGCCAGGTGAAAGTACCACATAGTGGGAACCTCGAACCTATGCAGGTCGACGATTCCCCCAAAAGATACACCTCCTGGACCAGTTAGGGCACTCATGATTAGTGCCAGTATTGCTTTAGCACCAGCCCCGGGACCAGTAATAGAACACACTATGGTTCCCGTCTGATGAAGTTGCTGAACTTCTTAGTCGTTTGTCGGGACCGCGAATTCAGGGATATTTGAATACATCTTGAAATTTGTTGTTTCCGGTAATAATTTCAGCGATAAATCTAGATTGTCAACTCCAAAGAATATAACCACAGAATCCGGAGAAAAGAAAAAAAAACACATGTGATTTGTGAAAGTTTTTAATGTTTGCGCTCTTTTTAGTTTGCTATCATCTCAATATTTAAATCGCAAATTCGGGAACAAAAATAAAACACAAAAAAAAAAAACTGTGAAGATGCCTTAAAGTTTTTTTCACTTTGTTTATCCAGATACGACTGTGGTGCATAGAGTATATGTTCGGTCCTTTCCCGTTCCCGGTGCAGGGAAAATGGGTTCGAAAATTTTCACGTATCTAAAACAGATTCATTATTTTTACGAAAACTTTGAAGATGCCTTAAAGTGTTTATCACCTTTTTATAACGCATATGCCTGTAGATAACTTCTTTAAACATTTTATAACACTTTAAGAAAAATGCAACAATTATTTAAATTACATAATATAGCAATGTTACTAAAAGTAATGTCCCTTGATATAACTTTTGTTGTTAAGTCCCCTTAATTAGACATCTTTCCTTTTAATATTGATTTAATACGTAAATAAATGTTTTTAAACTAACAAACTATGCGAGTTGGCTCGGCGGGAGTGAGAAGAACATCTGTAAAAAATTTCATCTCAATCGGATGGACCGTTCAGGAACGCATAAAGGACACACAAACAAAGACACAAACAAAGACACAAACAAAGATTCTCTTATATATTATATATATATATATATATATATATATATATATATATATATATATATATATATATATATATATATATATATATATATATATATATATATATATATATATATATATGGGACTGTTACCACATGCTCAGAATGCTACAAGACATGTGGAACAGGATGCCGAGTTTTACGTTTTTAAGTCAAAGGACAAATTATCACAAACGCCAGAAAGAAGCACTCGCTTTGTTTTTTTTAAACCAGATTGTGAGAAGATAAAACGGGGAACATGTGACAACTGGAATATTTCTAGGAAAATAGACAGAGGAAGACAATGAAAGAATATTCGTTGCAGTATTTTATTATTACACTGAGACGTGTTAGAACATTAATCCAGAGGATTTTATAAATTATGTTTGAGATTGGAAGATGTGGAGAAGCATACTCGCCCAATTTAGTCGGCAAGGCACAAAACGATGATACACAACATAATAAACAGTAAATCTTGAGAAGAAATCGTGCCTGACAGGAAGATCACTTTTAGATTAATTTTGTTCTTAGTGGTGATGCTCTCCGTCAAGCAAATCGCATTTAGAGGGGATAACACTACCAATTAGGTCTCATTTTAGTAGACGGCACCGCAAAGTAGGTCTCTTTTTAGTAGATGGGCACTGCAAAATAGGTCTCTGTTATAGTTAATGGACACTGCCAAGTAGGTCTATTTTATAGTAGACTAGCAGACCCGGCCCGGCTTCGCCCAGACTTTGGTGGGGATCTATCTGCCTGCCTGCCTGTCTGTCTGTCTGTCTGTCTGTCTGTCTGTCTGTCTGTCTGTCCCTCCCTCTTGCTTCCCGTTGCTCGTCTGTTTCTGATAGACGGATAGGTAGACAGACAGACAGACAGACATATAGATAGATAGATAGATAGATAGATAGATAGATAGATAGATAGATAGATAGATAGAGAGAGAGGGGTAGGTAGTTAGGCAGGTAGGCAGGCAGGTAGGCAGGCAGGCAGGCAGACATATAGATAGATATATATAATAGACGGATAGGTAGACAGACAGACAGATAGAAAGAGGGGTAGGTATGTAATGAAAACTGTTTTTAATCACCTAAATGACTGTAGATAACTTATGTAAACATACAAAGATGAGTTGTTATTGACATTGCCATGTGACGATTCTGTGTAGTCACGTCAGAAGGAGGGAGAGGAAGGAGGGAGAATGAGGAGGGGAGGAAGGAAAGGGAGGTGGAAGAGGAGGAGGAGGGAGGAGGAAAGAGGTAGGGGGAGGAGGAGGTAGAGGGAGGAGGAAGGAAAGGGAGGAGGAAGAGGAGGAGAAGGGAGGAGGAGGGTGGAGCGAGGAGGAGGAGGTAGAGGGAGGAGGAGGGAGGAGGTAGGAGGAGGAGGAAAAGGGAAGAGGGAGAAGAAGGGAGAAGGAGGAGTGAGGATGATGAGGGAGAAGGAGGCAGGAGGAGGAGGAGGGAGGCAGGAGGAGGAGGAGGGATAAGGAGGGAGAGGGAGGAGGAGGGAAGATGAGGGAGGAGTGGGGAGGCGGAGGGAGTAGGAGGGAGGAGGATGGAGGAGGAGGGGGAGAGGAAGAGGGAGAAGGAAGAGGGAGAAGGAGGAGGGAGTCGGGAGAGGGATGTGAAGGAGGAAGAAGAGGAGGAGGGTGGAGGGAGGAGGTAGAGGGAGGAGGGAGAGGGAGGAGAAGAGAGGAGGAGAGAGTTCGCCATTCCGAATTCATACTCGTCTAGTTCTTCCCTTCTACACGACTGTAGATAACTTCCTTACACATAAAAAGATGAATTGTTATTGATATTGCCGTGGCATGGAGGAATATCAGCAGCAGAGTTGATCCAAAAAACCAAAGACTGAGATCTACGGAGAGCCATGAACGCCTACGCCAGCCGGCACGGCACTTGATGATGATGATTGCCGTGTGACGATTCTGTGTAGTCACGTCATTTTCTTCCCTTTCCCTAGCGTTTTGGTTCGGGGATTCTTTCATCATCATCATCATATATTTACGTACGTATTTTGGGAGGGGGAGGAGGGAGGAGGAGGAAGAAGAAAAAAAAAACTATGACAGTTGACAGCTCTGGAATGAAAGGAAGGCGTGTAGAAAATTTCATCTCAATCGGATGGGCCGTTCGCGAACAAATAAAGGACATACATATTTACATACATACATATATACATACATACATACATATATACATACACTTTGTTTTATAGATATAGACGGGCACCGCAAAGTAGGTCTATTTTATAGCAGATGGGCACCACAAAGACAGACAGACAGACAGACAGACAGACAGACAGACAGACAGACAGACAGAAAGTGACGGGAGAAAGAAAGAAAGTGACAGACAGACAGAACGAACGAACGAACGAACGAACGAACAAACGAAAGAAAGAAAGAAAGAAAGAAAGAAAGAAAGAAAGAAAGAAAGACATCGCAAACGAAGCATTAGAGAACAAAATAAACCAAATACAACAGAATACTACCCTTGGTCTTAGATGTTAGTGCACCGAGCAATATATTTCCCCAGATGATTTCACTTGTTCTTGGCAGCCAATGGGCGGTGTTATCTTTCTTCCTACGGCCTGAACTCTGCATAGTGTCATCTTGAATTTGAATATAAACAGGACATATCTATGGTATGCCGGAAATAGGGGAGGGCTCCGTGGGGACGGGTTCCATCCATCTATGTTCTGTCTTCTTGAGGCGGAAGAGGGTCTACACTGTGCTATCTCTTTTGTCTTTTAGCGGATAGGGTAGCCCAGTGGACTGAATAGTTACTGGTCGTTAAGATGATGTCAGAGATATAAATAGACCTCTTTATCTCACTGGAAAGAACCTGAACTCATCTAAACATACGGGTTATGCGAGGCACTGCCTGTGCATTGCGACGATGGCTCAGACGAGAGCAGCGGTTGGAAGGTTTGTTTCGTCTTTCTTATTCTTGCTAGGGATAGGGAACTACACTTCGTTCCATACAGACCCACTACTATAATATTCGTTAGCGGGAAATACCGAGCCGTATAAGCCAAAAGAGGCTATTCAGTAGGGCAAGGAAGATGGGTGCCGAGAACACTGGGTATGATCTACACGTTCCCCTTCACATATTAAAGGAGAGGGGGAAACACACATAATTACCCACACAACACCACAAGAGCTTTGTCGTGAGAAAGGCAGTGTTTGCAAGTGAGAGGGAAGCCGGGAAACGAATGTGCCCAGTAATAATAAAGGCCAGGCATGAGAGAAGAGAGTGAATCTTGTATGAAGAGAATATGTAAAGTGCATAGGGTCAAACAATCGGACCTATACAAGCTGGAGGTCCAGTCTGAAAAGGACGTAGCCAATCCAGGGGCTACTTGACAGGTCAGGCCCATTCACTCGGGCCTCCTATCTAATTATTTTGGTGAGGTATGTGATGTCAAATTTATTGAACTGAGGCCCTATTGGTCTCAAGATTGTGGTACTTGAGTCAGCCCGGTCACTCACTAATCTCTGTCATCTTCAGGGTCCTCCTGGAAGTGAAAGGAGCAGAAGGGATCTGCAAGGCCACGAGATAGTCACCTTTCGCCATTCTTAGATTAACCATGGACTTTCAGGACGGTCCCAGGCCAATTATTCCAATCAATGGATAGAGGTCCGATTAGACCTGAACGAGTGGCATTCTTCAGTACCAGCTGAATGCAAATCACATCGTCAACATAGGAGTAGCTGACCCTATGTTCCTGGCTGGACCTACGCCTAATTCTCAGTCATACCCATCCTTGTCAGTGACAGTGAAAGGCACATACCCATTCCCTATTCACAAACTGTTCCCCTTGTATTTATTCCTACCCAACATCGTGCCAAGTAATACCGTGGGGCTTCGAAGAACAATATACTGAATATGTAGAGAGGTCCACTCAAACCTGGAAGCCTGGTTCTACAGCGCCCTGTTGTTCGCACAACCTACCAGGAAGGAAGGAACTGAAGGCATACTCGGTGAGGTGGATGTGGACTGACATGGCAGTTTGTTTGTAGATGCTTGTCTGTTTTAACTGCCTTGATATTTTCCTGGGCTTTCCTATATTAAGTTATTAATTGAAGTTATAGTTTACTCTGACGATCGCAATGTTATATGTTGTCAGCCAGAAAGACACCTCAGGATATAGGCCCCGAGGTCATAAGAGAGAGTGACAGTAAGTCCGGGAAACGGAGGAGGGTTGGCAAGCAAAGACCTATCCCAGATAGGGCTAAAGAATAATATTGAAGCATTGTGACATGGGTATTTGGGACCCTCCACATAACTTGTTACAGGTGTCCAGAGAAGAGATCTCTAAAATAAAACCAAACTCGCGCTCTCAAGAGGAGTGAGGGAGGGGCGCATTGCCCGAAAGGAGTTTTCTTTTCTTTTTTTTTCTTTTTTTGGCGCACATAATCCTTTATTACAGAAATAACACAGACTCACGGAACATATTTATATATCCAGAAAACAATATATATAATCCACAGAATATCCTCCTCCTAATTCAACACGCACACATTACTGCCGTCTCAATCCAACTTCATATCAAATCCACAAGACATTTAATCCAACTACTATGCACGGCTGGATCTCCCACAATACGACCCACCCACTGGGTCGGAGCCTCTGCTCTCTATGTAACCCACTCTGGGTTTTAGGACTGCCTTCACAGCTCGGAGAATCACACACCACCGTTCTCCGTGGACTACCTTATTACTATTATTATTATTACTGATACTATTATTATTAATTTTCCCATTATTATATTTGAATGTGCAACATGAAATATATTGTGGATGGGTGTCTGTGCCGTTGGCAGTAACATATGTATGCGTCTGTGTGGATGCAGGTGTGTGTGCGTGTGTTTTGCATGAATTTGCACGCGCATGTGTACGAGTGTGTGTGTGTGCGCACGCGCGCGTGCGTGCGTGTAGCAGTCTTTAAACCAAGTCGGTATCTTAAGTATTAAAATGATGTTATACGGTAATGATATGTTCCAAAGAAAAATATGCACCACCATGTATAAACAAATTCGATGAGCCCTTTAAGTACCCAGTAAGCTAAGGTGGCTTTTAGTGGCCAGGTTTTAAGTCCTTCCCATTTGACATATGCCTGGGTCATTGACATTGAGATGAGTGACCTGTGTAGCGGGACTACGAGGAAAACAATCAACCCTGAGAAATAATGGGGCGGTTGTGAGTGGATACCCCTAGGGCGGATGGGGCGAGAGATAGTGTATTTGTGTGTGAAGTCAAGGGACTTCAGGGAGAGTTGAGTTTGAGATACCGAAATTTTTTTTTTTTTTTTTTTTTTTTTTTTTTTTTTTTTTTTAAACGTTTATTGAGTGTTAAGAAACATTTGCATTTGTATTGTTCGTGTTGTTACAGAGCGTTGCATGTGGAAGTTTAGGTGACATATGCGCAAAAATTACAAATATTTTATACATTTAAACATTCCTCCATTGACATTGTTGTAAGGAAATATTTTATATCAACAGCGTGATGGTAGTGGGCTGCTATTATTTCCCTTGCCGCCCCGCTCTCCTGCCAGCTCCAAAACTCCTACCAAGTACCATCCCCATCGGTGACGATAAACATGGCGGTGCACAAAATGTTTAGAACCAACCGGCGAGGGTGGCAGCAAAGACAACAATCACAGTATCAAAAAGGTGGGAAAGGGGGATGTGCAGTTTACGGGTTTACAAAGCCATATATATTTATAATGATTACAATGATACTAATGCAAATAACAACCAAATACATAAATAATAATATTAATAATGACAAGGAATAATTTAAAAATGCTAAGGGTGATAACAATAACACTGTTATTGTTAAACAGCAATGATAATAAACAGCGATGATAATAATATTAATAGTTAAACCTGTGATTCCATTTGCTAAAATGATTATCTTAGGAATGGTGTTTACATGAAATACATCTATAATAATAATGACAAGGACTAAAACTGCTAAGGGTGATAACAGTAACAGCAATGATAATAATAGTTAAACATGTGATTCCATTTGCTAAAATGATTTTCTTAGGAATGGTGTTTACATTAAATACATCTATAATAATAATGACAAAGAGTAAAACTGCTAAGGGTGATAACAATAACAGCAAAGATAATAGACAGCAAAGATAATAATAGTTAATCATGTGATTCCATTTGCTAAAATGCTTATCCTAGGAATAGTGTTTACATGAAATGCATCTAAAATAATAATGACAAGGAATAAAAACTACTAAGGGTGATAACAGCAATGCTAATAAATGCAATGATAAGTACGCAATGAAAATAGTGATAGTCCCACTCTCACCCATTTGACCCACCACACTAATGGGTAATGATGGTAAAGGCAGGATAAATTTTGGAACCAATGGGTGAGGGTGTCAGCAAAGGCAACAAACAAACCATGAGTGAGGGAAGGGGGGGGGGGGGGTCTCATGGGAGATGAGGTTATATATTAATAAAGGTTATTATATTAATAATGCAACTAAACCCAAATACATCAATAATAATGATGACTAACATTTACCTACTAAGGGTGATAACAGTACTGATAGTAACAGCAATGATGATAATAGTTATGATAATGATCCCACTTTCCAAAACTGTGATTCCATTTGCTAGAATGATTTTCCTAGGAATGGTGTTAGCATAGCATAGTAGATACATATAAATTGCAACATAGTAGAAGTAAAAGAAGTTGGTTTTCTTTTCCTCCTTGCTTATTTTTTGGTCTTATTTGTAAGGGTTCATTCATTTTTTCCCTTCCTCTTGTGTTTTTTTTTTTTTTTAATTACTTATTGTAAAAAGTAAACAAACATCAGTATTAGCACAAATTTTTACAATCTTTACATTTTTATTTCCCTTGCCACCCTCTCACCAATTTGGTTTCACTCCTCCAATGCCATTACCCTCCTCTCTGGGCAATGATGGTAAACGCAGGATAAATATTTGAACCAAACCGGTGTGGGTATCAGCAAAGGCAGCATCAAACCATGAGCAAGGGGAGGGGGGCACCTGGGAAAGGGGTTTTGGTTTATTACTTATGATGATAATAATAATGACAGGAGGAGGCATACTGAGGGTAATAACAGCAATTATAACAAACAGCAATGGTAATAATAGTTATGAAAATGATAAAATTTTTTACAATATGTGATTCCATTTGCTAGGATGATTTTCTTTGTAATGGTGTTAAACATAGCCTAGCAGGTACATACACATGCAAACTGCAGTTTTAATAATACTTGGAGTAAAAGAGTGGGTTATATTTTCCTCCTTGTTTTTTTTTTTCCTAAATGTAGGGGTTCATTCATATTTCCCTCTTTGCTCTCTCTTTCTTTTTTTTTTTTAAATGAAAATTAACCAAATATTTGTATTTGCATAAGTTTTTACAGTATTATTGGTTTGATAACCATATGTGTTTTTGTATTTATTCATTCATTTAACACTCACTCACATGATTCAAAGGGGGTGACTAAGCGAAAGGGAAATCTTTACATTTTTGTTTCCCGCGCTACCCTCCCACTAATTGTTCAATTCCATCAATGCTCTCCTGACCACCCTAGTAATGATGGCACAGGCAGGACAAAAGTTTGAACCAACCAGTGGGGTTAGTAGCAAAGGCAACAAAACTGTAAGCAAAGGGGGGGGGGGGGGGCTCGGGGGAGATGAAATTGTAAAATGATAATGATGATATCAATAATACTTATAACATTAATAATACTAAGGATAGTAAAGGTAGAATAAAGATAGTCATAATAATAATGATGATAATCATTATAATAAACAATAATAAAATAATAATAATAATAATAATAATAATAGTATAACAAATATGTGAGTTTATTTACTAAAGTGATAATCTTAGTAGTGGTGGTAGTATAGCACAACAAGTGCATTCAAAGCCAAACATTCCATAAATAGTACATTGGAATGGGAGGAGTTTAATTTTCTTTTCTCCTTTTTTCTTTTCCCTCTTGTCTATAAGGGTGAAACCATCATTTTGAAACAAGTAAAACAAGCATTTATACTTCCACTATTCTTAAAATAAGGGATTTTCCATTGGTCTTTTGACCATATGTGATCTATTTAATCATCCACTCACCATTCATTCACAGTTTCTTCTTTTTTTCTCTCACTCATGTATACCAAAATTTCCAAAAAATTCCCAAAATTGCCAGAGTTGGTATACCATTTATACCAACTCTGGAAAGAGTTGTGATATTTTGTGCGTGTACATGAAGGAAACTAAATGTGTGTTATATGTGTGGTGTTTGTATCTGACAAAATTTCTGCAGGTCCATATAAGTTGTCTGTAGTAAGAAAGTGGTACAAGTAGTTTTGTATGTATGTCCTTAGATGTCATTGGTATAGTATTGAGAAAAATTGCTTTATATATGTCGGTTTGTTTGCCTGTGTGTGTTTGTATGAGGTGTTTGAGTGTTGCGCGTGTGGCAGTAATTGTTGGACACGTATAATAAATGTGTTCCTCTGTCTCTTGTGTGTTGTTTCTACATAATTGACATTGTTTTGATATGTATGCTTCTACCTGTGTTGTGGGGGTCATACTGTATAACAGTCTATATGTGATCTCTCTAGCTTTTGGTGTTATGTGTTTGTTGTGTAGGTTTGAAAAGGTGCATGTGAAGTCAGTCATGAAGTATTTGTGTCCTCTTTTAATCCTAAGTCTTAGTGATGGTGCTTGTTCTCTAACTAAATGTTTGTATATTGTGTGTGTTGTTTGCTGTATTAACTGTTCATGTCCTTTTATTGCCTGTATGCATGTCTGATAGAATGTTGGCAGTCTTCCCTGGTAGTGTGCAGTTGCATTGTTAAGAGGTGTGAGATGTTTGATGTTGTGGCCTATGTAGTATAGTGCTAGTCTGTTCTGTTCTGGGTGTCTGATGATTTTACCTATGTGACTGATTCTAAGTGACAGTATTTTTGTCTGGATGTCCTGTAGTGAAATCCCGCCTTGTTTCCTGTCTTGTATGAGAGTTTTGTGTTTAATGCTGTGTATCGTGTTGGTGAAGATGAAGCGTCTGATTTGTTTGTTTATGTTTGTGACGGTCTGTTTAGGAGGGTCCAGTACTGAAATACTGAAGGAGTTTTCTGTTCTCTGATGTACGTTGTGAAGAGAAACCAGAGTATGCATAACTTCTGTTTAGACAGACGTGGCCTGACAGATAAAGAAATAAAAATTTACTAAACATTATTTATTATACAACAACTTGGTGCCTAACATTTTAAATAATATTCAAAACTGTATATAGCTTTTATGATGGTAACATTCAATTTATACTTTCTAGAATATGAATAAAATTGTTACAGGAATAAACATATACTTCTCTTGCAAAATAGCTGTAAGTACAAATATAGTGAAATCTATAATTGTTGCCCTTGATTGCTAAAGCCGTTATATGACTTCAACCTAGATGCAATTATTTCCCTTGTAGTAAATAAAATAAAATTAGCTGCATATCCTTTACAGGGCCGGCATCCCTCGTTTAGGTGTTACACGACTTTCTCCGTAATCCCGAACACTCTCGTAACGTGACGTGACGTGCGCGAGAATTGGTAGCGGTTCTTTCCATGTCGGTAACTTAGGGGTATGTGAGCCTGTCGCTCAGAAAGCAATGGCAAACCACCGAGCGCAATCCTGCCAAGAAATTTAACAATCAGCTTAAAGATGCTGATGTTGACAGCGATGTTCTGTTAAGGGTATGTGAAAAAAAATCCTTTACAGGGCGTTGCAGTCAACACCAGCATGTTCTGCTGTTGTGATCTCTTGGCAAGCCCACGCTCAGAAGTCCTCCATCGCTCTCCGACATCTATACCTTTTCGTAAAAACACCAACGCAAGACGGTTTGCTGCCAAATCGTCTGCAGCCGTGTTTCGAACGCGGGTATGCGAGATTACGAATTGCGTCTGTAACTCCTTCGCCTTGTAGCGAGAAAAACAAAATTATTCGTACTAACAAACTATTCTGTATAATACATCTTTTAAAGGTTGGTGTTGTTTAGCTTGTCCTCTGATGTCCACATTTTTTCCCGTCAGCTTCCATGGAACCTCTGTATTTTATTTATTTATTTATTTAATTATTTATTTATTTATTTAGTTTTGTTGCATGATTATGACACGGCCATGTACCACTCGAGCCGAAGTGCAGTAAGAACACAAGAAGTTATATCAGATATGTTTTATTTTTTTTATTTTTTTTCGTTTAGGGTACAAAAAGGTTTATTCTTGTATATTGTATGCGTCTTGTTTTTTCTTTTTCTAAACGTTTATTCTGTATAAAATCGGTGCAATTTTAAATTTGTTAATACAAACATATACATTCATATACATGTGACAACATTATATTCATGTTTAGGTAATCATCTGCTCCCATGCAGCCCAAAGCCATTTAACAGAAAAACTCTTTCACCCGCCAGGTATCCTCATTCGCACTGATAGCTTTTTTTTAAACATCCATACAACAAAGTTTTTTTCCCCCCTTCTATATGACACATCACCAATTGTTTAAACTGTTTTTCCCAACACAAAAACATACATATATTCATATAAATATATGCAAAAAATCGCATATACGTTGCTACCCGTATACAACTACCATACATGCAAAAACCTGTTGAGGAAGGAAGGGGGGGGGGGGGGTTGGGGTTTAAGCTGTAAATTATGATGTACTCTGGAGAAGAATTGCAAAAGTCTATTATCTGCATTCTCCACTTCTTATTTTGAATGGTTGACAACTAGTGGGAAGAGGTCACAGATAATACTGCAAACATGTCCCACACAGGCCGCGCGAGGCACACCGATGGTCACATATCGGCACTCTACCGCTGTAGAAAAATTGTCCACAACACGAAATGGTCTGACCAGTCCCATTTCACTATAATATGTTTTTAAAAAATATTTACAAGGTGTAATGCTTGTTTCTTTTGGTTGTGTATATTACAGAACGTTGCCGTTTGTTAGTGTTAAATGTCACATGCGTTAATAAAACAAATACATATATATATATATATAGTTATGATAATATAACATTTATGGCATAGTGCTTGTAAACACACATTCATCGCTTCAATCCCATCTCCAAAAGCGGAAAGCATGTTAAAACTGTCCTCTCTCTCTCTCTCTCTCTCTCTCTCTCTCTCTCTCTCTCTCTCTCTCTCTCTCTCTCTCTCTCTCTCTCTGTGGGTGGGAAGGCGGATGTGTGTGGGTGGGGTATATGTGGTTGGTGGGGTGTGTGTGGGTGGTTGGTGTGTGTTTTTGGATGAGGATTGTGTTGATGGGTGAGGATGTGTGTATGGGTGGGGAGATTGTGTGTGTGTGTGTGTGTGTGTGTTTGAGTGTATGGGTGGTCAGATGTGTAGTTAAGGGATTATGATTAGGGATTGGAGATCGGGGGAGGTGGTTGGCGAGTGGGTGGGTGGAGGATGTGTTGGAGGGAGAGTGTGTGTAGGTTGATGGTGGGAGGAGATGTGTGTGTGTGTAGATTAGGGGTGGGAGGGGATGTGTGTGGGTGCGGGATGTGTGGGTGAGGGAGAATGTGTGGGTGGGTGATATGTGTGTAAGTGAGGGATGTGTGGTTGGGTGCGGGTTTTGTGTGTGGGTAAGTATAAAATATGTGAGTTTGGCGGGAATATGTGTGTGTGGGTGTTGAGTATGTGGTAGGGGGATGTGTGTTTGGCTGAGTGGTTGGGGGTGTGTGGTTGGGTGGTGGAGGATATGTGGGTGGGTGAGTGTTGGTAGGTTATAGGATGGGTGGAGGATGTGTGCGTGTGGGTGGGGAGAAGTGTGAAGGTGGGGGATGTGTGGGTGGGTATAATGGGCAGTTGCATACATTTGTGCCTGGATTTGTGTGTGGGTGGGTGGCGGTTGTGTGGGGGTGTGGTGGGTGGTAGATGTGTGTATGTGGGAGATGGTGTATGTGGGGGTATGTGTGTTGGGGAATGGGTGGATGGATGGATGGGATCATTTATGTGCCTGTGGGTATGTGTGCGGTTGGGTTGTGGATGTGTGTGTGGGGGACACGCGGATGGATAGGGGATGGATGGGTGGGTGGGGGATTTGTCTCATAACATGGTATCATGCATTGTTTATGCCTACAACATTCATTTGACAATGTTTTATTTTCCTAAGTGAATGCACTATGCACTGATGAACGAAAGATGAGTGATTGGAAGGGTAACTTAGGGGTATGTGAGCCTGTCGCTCAGAAAGCAATAGCAAACCACTGAGCGTAATCCTGCCAAGAAATTCAACAATCAGCTTAAAGATGCTGATGTTGACAGCGATGTTCTGTTAAGGATATGTGAAAAAAAAATCCTTTACAGGGCGTTGCAGTCAACACCAGCATGTTCTGCTGTTGTGATCTCTTGGCAAGCCCACGCTCAGCAGTCCTCCATCGCTCTCCGAATGACCGGCATCTATACCATTTCGTAAAAAAACCAACGCAAGACGGTTTGCTGCCAAATCGTTTGCAGCCGTGTTTCGAAAGCGGTTATGCGGGATTACGAATTGCGTCTGTAACTCCTTCGCCTTGCAGCGAGAAAAACAAAATTATTCGTACTAACAAATTATTCTGTACAATTCATCTTTTTAAGGTTGGTGTTGATTAGCTTGTCCTCTGATGTCCACATTTTTCCCCTGTCAGCTTCCTCGGAACCTCTGTATTTTGTTTATTTATTTATTTATTTATTTTTGTTGCATGATTATGACATAGCCATGTACCATTCGAGCCGAAGTGCAGTAAGAACACAAGAAGGTATATCATATATGTTTTTTTTAAACTTTTTGTGTTTAGCGTACAAATTGTGCACATAAGGGTCTATTCTTGTATATTGTATGCGTCTTTTTTGTGTGCGCAGAAAGCTTTATTCTTGTGTATTGTATGCGTCTTTTTTTCTTTTTCTAAACGTTTATTCTGCATAAAATCGGTGTAATTTTAAATTTGTAAATACAAACATATACATTCATATACATGTGACAACATTATATTCATGTTTAGGTAATCATTTGCTCCCATGCAGCCCAAAACCATTTAATAGAAAAACTCTTTCACCCGCCAGGTATCCTCATTCGCACTGATAGCTTTTTTTTTAAACATCCATACAACAAAGTTTCCCCCCCCCCCCCCCTTCTATATGACACATCACCAATTGTTTAAACTGTTTTCCCCAACACAAAAACATACATGTATTCATATAAATATATGCACAAAATCGCATATACATTGCTACCCGTATACAACTACCATACATGCAAAAACCTGTTGAGGAGGGGGGGGGGGGGGGTTTAAGCTGTAAATTATGATGTACTGTGGAGAAGAATTGCAAAAACCTATTATCTGCATTTTCCACTGCTTGTTTTTAATGGGTGACAACTAATGGGAAGAGGTCACAGGTAATACTGCAAACATGTCCCACACAGGCCGCGCGAGGCACACCGATGGTCACATATCGGCACGCTACCGCTGTAGAAAAATTGTCCACAACACGAAATGGTCTGACCAGTCCCATTTCACTATAATATGTTCTTTAAAAAAAATATTTACAAGGTGTAATGCGCGTTTCTTTTGTTTGTGTATATTACAGAACGTTGCCGTTTGTTAGTGTTAAATGTCACATGCGTTAATAAAACAAATAATACACATACAGTTATGATAATATAACATTTATGGCATAGTGCATGTAAACACACATTCATCGCTTCATTCCCATCTCCACAAGCGGAAAGCATGTTAAAACTGTCCTTCACTCTCTCTCTCTCTCTCTCTCTCTCTCTCTCTCTCTCTCTCTCTCTCTCTCTCTCTCTCTCTCTCTGTGGGTGGGAAGGCGGATGTGTGTGGGTGGGGTATATGTGGGTGGTGGGGTGTGTGTGGGTGGTTGGTGTATGTTTTTGGATAAGGAATGTGTTGATGGGTGAGGATGTGTGTATGGGTGGGGAGATGTGTGTGTGTGTGTGTGTGAGTGTGTTTGTGTGTTTGAGTGTATGGGTGGTCAGATGTGTAGTTAAGGGATTATGATTAGGGATTGGAGATCGGGGGAGGTGGTTGGCGAGTGGGTGAGTGGAAGATGTGTGGGAGGGTGAGTGTGTGTAGGTTGGTGGTGGGAGGGGATGTGTGTGTGTAGGTTAGGGGTGGTAGGGGATGTGTGTGGGTGCGGGTTTGTGTGGGTGAGGGAGATTGTGTGGGAGGGTGATATGTGTGAAAGTGAGGGATGTATGGTTTGGTGCGGGTTTTGTGTGTGGGAAAGTGTAAAATATGTGAGTTGGCGGGAATATGTGTGTGTCGGTGTTGGATATGTGGTTGGGGGATGTGTGTTTGGCTGAGTGGTTGGCGTGTGTGGGTGGGTGGTGGAGGATATGTGGGTGGGTGAGTGTTGGTAGGTTATGGGATGGGTGGAGGATGTGTGCGCGTGGGTGGAGAGATGTGTGAAGATGGGGGATGTGTGGGTGGGTATAATGAGCGGTTGCATACATGTGTGTCTGGATTTGTGTGTGGGTGGGTGGGTGTGTGTGTGTGTGGGAGATGGTGTATGTGGGTGTGTGTGTGTGTGTGTTGGGGAGTGGGTGGATGGATGGATGGAATCATTTATATGCCTGTGGGTATGTGTGTGGTTGGGTGGTGGATGTGTGTGTGGGGGACATGCGGATGGATAGAGGATGACTGGGTGGGTGGGGGATTTGTCTCATAACATGGTAACATGCATTGTTTATGCCTACAACATTCATTTGACAATGTTTTTTTTTTTACCATAGTGAATGCACTGTGCACTGATGAACGAAAGATGAGTGATTGGAAGGGCCGAATGTAAGATGGGCCTGCGTGCCCAATTTTTTACCCTTCGAAAATAAATTTCGTTCGTTCGTTCGTTCTCTGCTTCTCTCTCTCTCTCTCTCTCTCTCTCTCTCTCTCTCTCTCTCTCTCTCTCTCTCTCTCTCTCCCCTCTCTCTCCCTCTCTCTCTCTCACACACACACACACACACATTCTGTCTTGAACTATCTTTCTGGAGATAGCAGTACATTGAATACTGTGAGCTTTGGCATTACATAATCATTCCAATAAAAATGTGGGTTTCCTATAATTACTAGGTCACATAGTTTCGGGGGTGAAGGATCACCAAACCATTTAATTGAAACTTTTACTCTCCAGGCAACCTCATGCAAGCTTAGTTTCCTGTAAACAAGTTCAATAGTATTGCTGAATCACAAACACTCGCCTTAATCGCAAGTGCAAAGGATTTGTTTGTGGCGGGCTGGGCTGAGACCGGAAAAGCCGTCAACAAAGACGGAGAAAGAGAGGGGGAGGGAGAGGGGGAGAGAATGAGAGAGAGAAAGAGAGAGTAAACAGATTGAAATTTGTTCAATTCGCTACACAGGATGGCAAAATTACCACCACTACAAAGAGTTTACCTGAACTGGCCTCGGCAAAGGTCAAACCTAGATCGACAAGACCAATGACTCATAAAGGGCACCCTCCTATCGTTCTGTCTACGTTGGGCCAATAAACTCAGTAACAAAGAAGGAACTTGATGGGAGTAACGCTTGCTTAATCTGGGAATAGCTGGGAAATTTTCTGTTAAAAAATCTGTGATAGTATGTGTGGGTGTATTGTGTGGTGACTGTGTGTGGCCAAGTTTCGACTAAACCATATTATGTGTCTATACTCCGCTAGTGCTACGAGTAGTTTAGTGTATTTGTCTTTTGTGGTTGTAAGCATTGTGTTTAGGAATATAGCTTTGTATACGTCAGTTTTCTTGTTTGTGTGTGTTTCTATTAACTGTTGTAATGCAGTCTTAGTGGCTGTGATTGTTGGGCATCCATAGAAGAGATGGTCCTCTGTTTCTTGAATATTGTGTCTACAAAGCTGGCATGGTGTTATTTCCTTGGATGTCTGTGCTTGCTCTCTCGGTTGTAGGGGTCATATTATAAATTAGCCTGTATGTTACTTCTTTAGATTTCGATGTGATATGTTTGTTGTGTAAGTTAGTGAAGGTACAGCTATAGTCTTTCATAGTAATATTTGTATCCTCTTTTGATTCTCAGATGTAGTAGTGGGGCTTATTATTTCACTAATATTATATCTGGCTGTTGTCTGTTGTGTTAAATGTTCATTGCCTTTAATTGCTTGCATACATGTTCTGTAAGAATTGCGGTAGTATGCCGTAATAGTGCGGTGTTGTTTTGTCTATTTTCTTAAGTCTGTGTAATCTAATTGCAATATAGTATAATGCTATCGAGTGTTGATCTGGATGATTGATGATGCGATCCTATGTGGTTGATTCGTAATGCTTGTATTTTTGTGTGTAGGTCCTGTAAAGCTACTTCCTCCTTGTTTCTTATCTTGTATTAATGTTTTGTGATTTATACTGTCAATTGATGTTGCTGAAGATGAAATGTCTGATGTGTTTGTTTATGTCTGTGATTGTCTGTTTTGGGGGGTCTAACACTGTAGCTAATATATTATTTTAGGAATGATGAAGGTGTTTACAAGTGTGCTTCTTACAAAAATTGTTGATGTCTTGTATTTGTACCTATGTAGTATGTCTATAATTTGTTTTGTCAGCGATTGCCATGTTTCTGTGTGTGTTTTTCTGGGATCGGATGGAAATGTGATCCCATATATTTTCATGTTATCTGTGACTGTTAGATCCGTGGGGAAATCTTCTTTATTCTTCCACTTCCCCAGACCCATTATTTTGGACTTTCTGTATGTTTATTTTGACCCACTTCCTTCACCAAACTGTCTGAAGGTGTAAAGTATGTTCGTTATGGAAGTGTTGGTTGTAGGGAAGAAAGCGGTGTCATCTGCATAAGCAATTAATTTCCGCTCCCCTGACCCTTGTATAAATGTACCTTTAATGTTAGTGTCCTGTCTAATTGCTTTAAAGTTGGTTCTAGTGTGAGTACATATAGGACGCGTGATAGTGGACACCCTTGTCTGACAGATCTAGTGATCCTGAAACTGGCAGTGAGTGCATGATTCACCAGTACCTTACTTTGAGGAATTTTATACATCATTTCTATCCACTGTCTATAGTACTGTCCTATGTTACAGTGTGCTAGTGTTTTGTGTAAGTATGAGTGTGAAATTCTGTCAAAGGCCTTCTCCTGGTCTAAGGATAAAAGGGATGCTTGACAGTCTTTCTGGATGGGTGTATGTAATGAAATCTCTAATGAAGTGTATATGTTGGTGTATGTTTCTGTGTTGAATACTGCACTATTGGTCTGGGTGTATGAGTGATGGCATGAAATTTTTTAAAATTTTGTTTGCAAGTGATTTTGCTAGAATTTTGTAGTCTGTGTTTAACAATGAGATGGGTCTAATAGTTTTTCAGCTGTGTTTTATCTGTGTTGTCTTTAGGTATGAGTGTTGTATATGACATGTTGCAAGTGTTTGGGAGTTCCTGTTTGTGAAAAGCTTCTTAGTAGACTTTTAGAAGGGAAGTTGCCTAGGATAGGAAAGTAGTGTTGGTAGAATTCTACAGTGAGTCCATCTGGCCCTGGTGTTTTGTCTTTTTGCATTTGATTGAGTGCATGTGTTATGTCTGCTAATGTAAGATCTGTATCCAGTGTGTCTCTATATGTGTCAATAGTTTCTTTGTGTATTGTAAGAACCTATTTTGTGTTTGTCATCCCCCATGTAAACATTTCAGAAATATAAAAAAATTCCTTTAGCTTGGGCATACATCGAAACCCACCTCCCCAAAAAGAAAGTCGCAGCATTAAAAAACCCAGTGTGCGAAAAAACATGGGGGAAATTTACCGGAAGTAATGACAAATCTAACCATGACAAAACATCATATTATTATAAAACACTCACCCCAAAATGTCTTAAAAATGCATATCACCATTAATGTATGTTAGCTAATGCGACTAAGTTCTCATCACATCATGACGAAAATCTTCCATCATCATCTGATGTCTTGAGTGGTGAACGCAGTAACAAGAGTACTGCTAAGTGAAAGATTTTAAACCAAACTGACTATTAAAAATGTTTAGCCCAAATACCACCAAACTCGAAAAGGAAACATTCAAACCTCAAAAAGCTGATCCTTCACTGTCAAAGTATTTTGACCTGATCGGCAAAAAGCCAAGAGTAACGAAAAATGCTAAATGGCATTTTGCTTTATACAATAATGTACTCACCAGGTACTACATCAAAGGTGACGTTACAACAAAGCAAACTGTGTTACCAACCACTTATCGCAAGCAAGCTTTACATCTTGCTCACGATATACCTTTTGCAGGTTCATATGGCATATGTTAAAACCAGGTCAAGACTATTGACACAGTTTCATTGGCCAAAATTCTGTAATGACATAAAACATATTGCAGAAGTTGTGATACATGCCAGAAACTGGTAAAGAAAGGTAAACACCCACAGGCAAAGTTACAAGTCACTGACTTAGCCAGTCGACCTTTTGAAAAATTATCAGTTGACATTGTGGGCCCTCTTAGTCATACAACAACTAGAGGGAATAAATATATACTAACAATTATTGATCAATGTAGTCGCTGGCCAGAAGCGATTCCGTTAAAGAACATTACTGCCAACGATATCATGGAAGTGTTCTTCCATATTTTCTCCAGAATTGGGTTTCCAGATACTATCCAGTCTGATAGAGGCACTCAATTTATCGCCGCATCCACTCAAGCTTTCACTAAAATGTTAGGAGTGAAGCAAGTCTTCAATAGCCCCTATCATCCTCACTCGAGCGGGATAATAGAAAAGCTTAATGGGGATCTGAAGCACATGCTAGCCAAAGTAACTCAAGATCACCCCAATAACTGGGATCTATACTTACCAGCTGTCCTTTTTGCTTATCGCGAGGTACCACATTCTAGTACCGGTTTCTCTCCTTTTGAACTCATCTATGGTGCCAAACCACGCGGCCCATTAACAATTTATCACCAAATGTTAACTGAGTCCACTCCAGTATTGAAAACCCAATATCATCATTTGTGTATGTAACATCAATTGCGTGAAAGGATAATGAAATCATGTGAAATTGCTAAAAGTGCACTAAAACTATCTGGTGCTACTTACAGACAATACGCAGACAAAGGTAACAGGACTATAACATTGACAGCTGGACAGGACGTACTACTTACTACTACCTAGTGACAGACAACTACTGACAGATTCTTGGCAGGGACCCTTTAAAGTGACAAGACAAATCTCTCCTGTTGACTACGAAATCCTGATAAAAGACAAACACAAAATATTTCACATCAATATGCTAAGACCATACTTCAACAGAGACAACGAACAAAACGATACGACAGCTTGCACCGTGATAATAGATCACGAAGATGACGATTCTAGCGACGAGATTCCAACACCTACATTAGACACGACAAACTGCTTGAAGGAGATCAAGATCAATCCAAACCTAAGTCAAGCAGAGACAAACAGTTGCAAACAGTTGATACAAGAGTACAACACCATCTTTTCAGACAACCCAGGACAAACAGAGTTAGTACAGCATCACATCACACTCACATCAAACACACCCATAAGATGCAGACCATACACCATACCATTACATTACAAGGAACAACTACATCAGGAAATCATCAGCTTAGAAAAAACAACATCATCAGACGATCCCTATCAGACTTCTCTTCACCCATGGTCATTGTACGGAAAAAGGACAACACAATACGACTTTGCATAGATTACAGAAAACTGAACAAAATAACTGTTTTAGACCTTGAACCAATGGCAAAATACGGACGATCTTCTGACAGAACTGACTGACGCTAAGTTCTTCACGACCCTTGACATGGCTAAAGGTTACTGGCAGATTGCTGTACATGAAGACAGCAGACATCTAACAGCTTTCGCCACGCCTTGGGGACTGTACGAATGGTGCAAACTTCCATTTGGGCTAGTCAATGCCCCAGCCACATTTGTACGCATGACACGACTCCTCCTATCTGACATTCCTAATATAGTTTCCTATATTGACGACATCTGTGTCCATACAGAGACAATGACGGAACATATAAAGATACTGGAACAGACACTAGAACGTATCAGACAGCACGGACTGACAGTGAAGCCTTCAAAGCTGAGCATGGCTTACCAAGAGATATCATTTTTGGGGTACAGAATATCCAATGGCGTTGTCATGACAGACAACAAAATTGTCTCGAAAATTCTAAAACTGTCACTTCCAACAAATAAGAAACAAGTCCGCAGTTTGCTGGGACTTATTAATTATTACAGAAACTTTATTCCTGATTTTTCAGAGCTAACGGAGGTTTTTTCTAACTTACTAACCAAGAATAAACCCGAAAAAGTTGTAAACGATGAATGCCTACGAAATGCATTTGATAAAGTTTTGGCACATTTTTCTGATAAGAATACACCTAATCTCATCCTTAAATTGCCCAACATTCGTTTACCTTTCAGATTGAGAACAGATGCTAGCTCCATTGCGATCGGTGCAGTCCTTTTGCAGGAATACAACGACATCTTGCATCCCGTCTGTTTTCTATCAAGAAAACTAAGACCCCGAGAGCGGGCCTGGTCCATTCCGCAGTTAGAGGCATTGGCCTTAGTAGAAAGTGTCACAAAGCTGTCCAAATATCTTCTAGGACGTCACTTTATCATTGAAACTGACAACAGTCCATTAAGGTATATCAATTCTGCAGTACCATCAAATAACATGATTGCTCGCTGGTCCTTAAAGCTTCAGAATTTCAGTTTTGAAGTTCGCCATATTCCCGGCAGAATGAATACAATCGCCGACCTTTTGTCCCGTTGTCCGACAGACCCAGTAAGCAATGTCTGAGTGCACTGTGTAATATTACACTCAGCCCAACACAGCCACCAATGTGTGAATTTTTCCATTCACCTACTGTGTAAGGTCAATAATCAAAATTGTGATACGGTTTGCATACCGACATGTATAATATACTTATTTTAATCAAGTCATGTAATGAGTGTAGTATAATTGTGTAGTGTGTGTTAGAATGAGAACGATATTAATTATATATAGACACCAACAACAGTGTCACAAACGCTTAACCAACTATCAGAAGCGAACTTTACTATTGTGACATTTGTGGGTGATTTTTTTCACCGTGATATTTTAACATGTGCAAATGTGGACTGAACATAGACTCCTACACCACCTTGACAGCAAATTTACTCCAAATTGTTCGAAGTTGTGAACACATCGGAAATAAGAACATTCCACCATAATCCGTTGTCATACTATAACATCAAACACCAACTGTGAGAACATTTTACTATCCGTTCCGAAATAAAACCGGATCATTTGTATTCAGAAAATGTAACATCAACCAAATTTTTCGTTTCGTGTGCATTTCCGGTGTAGTTTAAAAAGTATAACTTAATTAGCAGACTATGTACAAATTTCCAAAAATTTATGACACTTGTAAAATCGTTTTGAATCTATAAAATATAATATACAAATTGTGTACATATTTATTTTGATTAGTGTAATCTTAGAATCATATCTTGATTAACGTATTCATATTACCGACTTTTTCTCGTTAATATGAAGAAACGTCAAGCAATGACGCTAAGAAATTAAATAATGATTGTAATGTATGGAATTTCTTAAATGTCAAAATTACTTCCCTTGCATTTGTGAATTACATCAAGGGCCATAATTTAAAATATATTCATTAATGTATATTGTATAAATAGACATTTTGTTGCTCAAATGATTGGCACAGCAGGTAGGCGTCCACCAAGCATGTCATAGTGCTGCCAACATTGCAAACCAACATAAGAGCTCCTGACCAAATAAGGGCAGAGTTTAAGTGTTTAATACGACTAATACAAAGCCGTATTTCAGTCTGGCCTAGATGGTTGTTGCAAAACAATCATATTATTACGTTTTTTTCAAAATGGCTGCGAGGTAGATGCGTGAAGCTGGAACTACTGATCTGACTGGGTATTATTGCAATGAAGGTAACCAGGCATCAGGGGGATGAAACCTGAATTGTGTTAAAAATTGTACTTCATTTGTCATTTCATTGCAACTTACATTTTTTTTGTATATATTTCTATGCCTTATATGTATTTTCATGCATACCACTGGGAAAGAGTAGTCTCTGACATGAAATTAACACTACCCCAGTATATACATACATCATGAATGAAAGATGCCATCTTTCATTGAAGTACCCGGGGAGAATGTCAGAGCCTAGCAGCAACATCGTTACGGCGCCCGGCGGACAAGAGTTGTCGGCTGGCAAGTTTCTTACCTGACACGCGACCAGCGCTGACGACAGACGACGCAAAGCCACGTGACCCCACCTGAGGCAGTGGGCAGTGTGTGTGCTAATCGCAGACCACGCTGCGACTGGACATCTGAACGGACGTGTGTGTCGAGAGCAAGGCGTTGTGTGAATCTCCGTGGTTGTGAGCTGAACGACTGATATTGTGAGCGTCAGACCTATGAGCTGTATTGTGGTAGTGAGTTGTTATATGTTGTACATTGCTGTAACTAATTGTTATGTATTTAATGTGGTAATAAATCCATAGAACTTGTTGCTGTGTCTTACGTCGAATTACGTTTGTACTTGTACTGTCTCACATGTGTTAGCCAACGAGCCTAATATAAGATCCTGACATCTTGTATTCGTACCTATGTAGTATGTCTATAATTTGTTTTGTCAGTGATTGTCATGTTTCTGTATGTGTTTTTCTGGGATCGGATGGAAATGTGATCCCATATATTTTCATGTTATCTGTGACTGTTAGATCCGGCGGAAATCTGCTTTATTCTTCCACTTCTCCAGACCCATTAATTTGGACTTCTGTATGTTTATTTTGGTCCCACTTTCTTCTCCAAACTGTCGCAATGTGTGAAGTATGTTCGTTATGGAAGTGTTGGTTGTAGGGAAGAAAGCGGTGTCGTCTGCATAAGCAATTAATTTCCGCTCCCCTGACCCTTGTATAAATGTACCTTTAATGTTATTGTCCTGTCTAATTGCTTTAAAGTTTGGTTCTAGTGTGAGTACATATAGGACGCGTGATAGTGGACACCCTTGTCTGACAGATCTAGTGATCCTGAAACTGGCAGTGAGTGCATGATTCACCAGTACCTTACTTTGAGGAATTTTATACATCATTTCTATCCACTGTCTATAGTACTGTCCTATGTTACAGTGTGCTAGTGTTTTGTGTAAGTATGAGTGTGAAATTCTGTCAAAGGCCTTCTCCTGGTCTAAGGATAAAAGGGATGCTTGACAGTCTTTCTGATGGGTGTATGTAATGAAATCTCTAATGAATTGTATATGTTGGTGTATGTTTCTGTGTTGAATACTGCACTATTGGTCTGGGTGTATGAGTGATGGCATGAATTTTTTAAAATTTTGTTTGCAAGTGATTTTGCTAGAATTTTGTAGTCTGTGTTTAACAATGAGATGGGTCTATAGTTTTTCAGCTGTGTTTTATCTGTGTTGTCTTTAGGTATGAGTGTTGTATATGACATGTTGCAAGTGTTTGGGAGTTCCTGTTTGTGAAAAGCTTCTTAGTAGACTTTTAGAAGGAAGTTGCCTAGGATAGGAAAGTAGTGTTGGTAGAATTCTACAGTGAGTCCATCTGGCCCTGGTGTTTTGTCTTTTTGCATTTGATTGAGTGCATGTGTTATGTCTGCTAATGTAAGATCTGTATCCAGTGTGTCTCTATATGTGTCAGATAGTTTCTTTGTGTATTGTAAGAACCTATTTTGTGTTTGTGTGTTGGCTGGTTCTGTTGTATATAGGTCAGTGTAGTACTGTTGGAAGGTTTCTAGTATATGTGTTGCCTCTGTTTGTGTGTTTCCTTGCATGTCTATTATTGCTCCTATTTGTCTGTCACGTTAAATGTTTTGTTGTACTGCAAGATGTTGTTTGCTGGGACTTTCTTCTGATACGGTAGTAAGTTTAGTTCAAAGGAGTGCACCATGGAATTTGTGCTGCTGGTGATGTTCTAGTTGTGATTCTAGTGTGTGTAGGTGTAGTGCATTTCTGTCAGTCTGTTTGGTGAGTTGTATTGCTGTTTGTATGATATGTTCTTGTTGTAGTCTGTCTTTGTGTATGATGGTTGCTAATTGTTGTGTTCTATATCGTATTTTATTCTTTAGTAGATCCCAAATATCTGTTATGTTGTCGGTGGGTGCAGTATTAGTGTATGTTAGAATAAGGTGTGTCATGTGTTTACATAACCTGCGTTTTGGAGTAGTGTGTTATTGAATTTCCAACGTGGTGATAGTTTTGATGGCCTTACACTTGTAGTGCCTGTAGTGATATGTGTTAGTACTGGTTTGTGATCTGTATATTGTAATGTTTCTTGTAGGTGTTTTGTGTGTATTGTGTGGTGTATTTAATGTGTGTATATTCTGTCTAGTCTGGATTATCTATTGTAAGCCATATTTGTGTGTGTTGTTGCAATGTTATTAGGGTTTCTGTATCTGAGAGCGTCTGCTGAATTGTGTGTGTCTACGGTATTCTGTGGTGTATATACAATTGATGTATTCCATTTCTGTCATTTCTCCTTAATTGTGTCTTGATTCCTGCTTTGCCTCTCCCTACGATATCCAAATCTGAGAGTACAAAATTGAAATCCCCTGCAAGGACAACATTTTGTCCTCTGTATGTTTGTGTAAGTAGGGTGTCTAATTCTTGGTAAAAATTTGGTTGATGATTGTAATTTGGTGGTGCAAATATGTTCACTATGGTGTATGTATGTATAGTGTTTTCTAAATGTATTATGGAGATTCGTCCCTAGTCATGCGTGTGTGTTCTAATTATATCCCACCTGTCTGATGTCTGCAGAATAGCTGTTCCTGATCCAATTTTGTATATGCCTAAACTAAAGCATGAATGTTTGAGGCCTAGCTGTGTGGTGATATGTTGTGCGAATGTTTTTGAACATATATTTGTTTCTTGTAGTAGTATAAAGTCTGGTTTGTGTTTGTTTATTAGTGTGATAATCTGTTGTAATTTTGTACGTATACCACAAATGTTTAATGTAATAATAACTAAATCACTAGTCATTGTAATTTAAGTAAAATCAAATAACTGAGATATAATAAGTATATCGATTCATACGCAAAGTTGTTATCCATGATGGGTACATTTTGGCGAGCAAGTCTTTAGTAGCAAAAGTTTCTGTGAGAGGGTCATCTTGATCCTCATTCTTATCACTTGTGTCGGTGTCTACAAAGAGAGAGAGTCTGGTATGCTGTATGTGTCGTCTTCGTCTTGTACTTGTGTCTCCTCTTGTTGTTCTTGTTCACTTTCCTTTGTCTTGACTATAGTAGCTTTGACATTTTCTTTCTTTGGCAGTGATAAGTCGTCTGTTTCTGTGTCATCGCTGTGTTTTGACTGCAGTAGTCTTCTGTTAGCCCATTTTCTCTTCGTTGGTTTGCTGACGATTTGAAAACCGTCAGAGTCTTCATTTCTTGGATTGATTTCTTGTGTGTTATTTTCTTGTGTGTTCCTGTCGTCTTGTGTGTTGATTTGACTACTGAAAGTTTGTGTTAGTTCAATCTTTCCCTGTAGAGAAGTTTCCCTTTCGAGTGGTGGGAAATCTTCTTGGCTTTGTACACTGACTGCTGCTGCTGTTGTCGTCATCGATTGTCATCGACTAGGGCATGTATTTGCCCAGTGGTTGTTTTGGCCATATGCTGGACAATGGTCTATCTACCCGGCATCGTGATCAACACTCTGTGATTATTGTTCGTAATACCAGGAGTGTAGATCCGTATATAATGGGGGCTTCCTTTTTTGGGTTGCAGAGCGCTCCCCACTTGCCAGCCCCATTCTTTATCCTAAAGGCCTCAGCCTTGTCGTCTCCTGTAATACTTGCACCAGTTTTTTGACTCCTTGAGGAGCAATCGTGACAGGTAGCCAGCGGATGGTCAGCCTGTCTCTTTCTCTGTCTAGATGTTGTAGTGATATGTCTATTCCTATGTTTGGTGGAGAAAACATTTTGCCGTGTAATTTCTCATACACGGCTTTCTGAGCCTCTGCTGACAGGTGAAAGTACCACCTAGTGGGAACCTCGAACCTATGCAGGTCGACAATTCTCCCAAAAGGTACACCTCCTGGACCAGTTAGGGCACTCATGATTAGTGCCGCTGTTGCTTTAGCAGCAGCCCCGGAACCAGTAATAGAACACACTATGGTTCCCGTCTGATGAGGTTGCTGAACTTCTTAGTCGTTTGTCGGGACCGCGAATTTAGTAATATTTGAATACATCTTGAAATTTGTTGTTTCCGGTAATAATTTCAGCGAAGAATCTAGAATATCAACTCCAAAGAATATAACCACAGAATCCGGAGAAAAGAAAAAAAAACACTTTCACTTAAAGAAATCCGCAGGTTAAATATCCAGTAATCGGTCAACTACCGAAACAATTCTATGGCTGCTGCTTTGAAATATCACTTTCTATACGTCTTTTGCAGTCATTATTGATACCTATCTTTAAGAAAGGAGACAAGTTCCAATGTGGAAATTATAGAGGAATATCACTACTGTCCACAAGCTATAAGATACTATCCGCAGTATTACTAAATAGACTAAAACCATATTCAGAAGACATATTAGGTGACTACCAGGCGGGTTTTAGACAAAACAGATCAACAATAGATCAGATATTTATCTTACGACAAATAGCCGAGAAACATTGGGAATATAAAAGAGATCTCCATAACATTTTTGTGGATTTTAAAAAGGCTTATGATAGTGTCCATAGGAATAGTCTATGGAATGTTATGCAGGAATTTGGAATACCAAGGAAGTTAATTAACATGACCAAACTATGCATGGAAGATACTTATAATATAGTAACATATAAAGGCAGGAAATCAGACCCCTTCCAAATAACATCTGGCTTGAAACAGGGTGATGCACTATCGCCGCTACTCTTCAATCTGGCTCTAGAGAAAGTTGTAAGGAAGGTAAAGGAGGAATGTGATATTGGAGGAACATCCAAGCTGCTTGGTTATGCAGATGATATAGATATTATAGGGCAAAGTGAACAAAAGACATTAGAAATATTGACTCACTTAAAGGAAAAAGCCCAACAGATGGGGCTGGTTATCAACCAAGATAAGACAGAATATATGGTAATTTCAAGAGACGGAATGGCTAAAAACTCTGGCCACATACAAATAGATAATATGACCATTAAAAGAACGGAAACATACAAATACCTGGGTACAATCTTCAACTGCTCCAACATCATAAGGGAAGAAATACAAACTAGAATCAACTCTGGAAATAAGATATACTATGCACTACAACATCTACTAAAATCAAAGGCGCTATCTCGTAACACCAAAATCACAATATACAAAACACTGATCAGACCAGTTGTGCTGTATGGCTCTGAAACCTGGAGTACAACGAAAGGAGACGAAGCCTTGTTACAAACCTTTGAGAACAAAATTTTAAGACGCATCTTTGGACCCATTAGGGATACACAAAGTGGAGAGTGGAAAAGAAGAAGTAACAAAGACATTTATGATTTGTTTAAGTCCCCGCTAATCACTGGTATCATGAAGGCTAATAGACTACAATGGCTGGGGCATATAGAAAGAATGGAAGATAATAGGGAAACAAAACTCGCTTACACTCAGGAAATAAATGACCGTAGACCCCGAGGTAGACCAAGAAGGCGGTGGAGAGATAATATACATACAGACCTACAAGCACTTGGAATCAACGACTGGCAAGAGAAGGTCCACCAGAGAGACGAATGGAGACAGATTGTATTTGCAGCAAAGAACCTCAATGGCTCGGAATGCTGAAGAAGAAGAAGAAGAAGATACGTCTTTTGCAACACATGTGATTTGTGACAGTTTTTAATGTTTGCGCTCGTTTTAGTTTGCTGTCATCTCAATATTTAAATCGGAAATCCCGAAACAAAACAAAAAACAAAAACGAAACTTTGAAGATGCCTTAAAGTTTTTATCACTTTGTTTATCCAGATACGACTGTGGTGCACAGAGTATATGTTCGGCCCTTTCCTGTTCACGGTGCGGGGAAAATGGGTTCGAAAATTTTCCCGTATCTAAAACAGATCCATTATTTTTACGAAAACTTTGAAGATGCCTTAAAGTGTTTATCACCTTTTTATAACCCATATGCCTGTAGATAACTTCTTTAAACATTTTATAAAACTTTAAGAAAAATACAACAATTATTTAAATTACATAACATAGCAATGTTACTAAAAGTAATGTCGCTTGATATAACTTTTGTTGTTAAGTCCCCTTAATTAGACGTCTTTCCTTTTAATATTGATTTAATACTAAATAAATGTTTTTAAACTAACAAACTATGCGAGTTGGCTCGGCGGGAGTGAGAAGAACATCTGTAGAAAATTTCATCTCAATCGGATGGACCGTTCAGGAACGCATAAAGGACACACAATCAAAGGCACAAACAAAGACACAAACAAAGACACAAACAAACATTCTCTTTTATATATATATATATATATATATATATATATATATATATATATATATATATATATATATATATATATATACATGGGACTGTTACCACATGCTCAGAATGCTACAAGACATGTAAAACAGGATGCCGAGTATTACGTTTTTAAGACAAAGGACAAATTATCACAAACGCCAGAAAGAAGCACTCGCTATGTTTTTTTTTTTTCCAGATTGTGAGAAGATAAAACCGGGAACATATGACAACTGGAATATTTCTAGGAAAATAGACAGAGGAAGACAATGAAAGAATATTCGTAGCAGTATTTTATCATTACACTGAGACGTGTTAGAACATGAATCCAAAGGATTTTATAAACTCTGTTAGAGATCGGAAGATGTGGAGAAGCATGCTCGCCCACGATAGACGGCAAGGCACAAAACGATGATACGCAACATAATAAACACAGTGAATCTTGAGAGGAAATGGTGCCTGACAGGAGCATCACTTTTAGATTATTTTTTTTTCTTAGTGGTGATGCTCTACGTCAAGCAAATCGCTTTGAGAGGGTATAACACTACCAATTACGTCTCTTTTTAGTAGATGGCATCGCAAAGTAGGTCTCTTTTTAGTAGATGGGCACTGCAAAATAGGTCTCTGTTATAGTTAATGGACACTGCCAAGTAGGTCTATTTTATAGTAGATGAGCACCGCAAAGTAGATCTTAGCTTCATAAGTGATGTTGAATGAAATAACTTATGAGAAGAAAAAGAGAAGAAGGGCAGAATGTCAGACGGTCCTGCGAGGCAAATTTTTAATCTTTTGAAAATAAAGTTTGTTCGTTCGTTCTCTGTTACAGTAAATGGTCACAGCAAAGTAGGTTTATTTTATTGTAGAGAGGCTGGGACAGACCAAGAGAAATGATGCTGCATGGATTCAGACGGTGGCATGCAGGAATATCATAAGCAGAGTTGATCCAAAACACCAAACACCGAGATCTGTGGAAAGACATGGACTCCTACGCCAGCTGGCAAGGCATTTGATGATGATGAAACTGGCACTGCACAGTAGGTATATTTTATAGCAGATGGGCACCGCAAAGTAGGCCTATTTTATAGTAGACTAGCTGACCCGGCCCGGCTTCGCCCAGGCTCTGGCGGGGATCTATCTATCTATCTATCTTTCTATCTATCTATCTATCTATCTATCTATCTATCTATCTATCTATCTATCTATCTATCTATGGTGGGGGATTGGGTTATGGTTGTGTGGGTGGGTGGAAGTTGTATGTGTGGGTGGTGGGGTGTGTGTGAGTGGATTGGGGATGTATGGGTGGTTAGCGAGATGTGTGTGTGTGTGTGGGGGGGGGTAGGGACATGTCAGTTGGTGGGGATGTGTGTGTATGGTTTGCGGATGTGTGAGTGGATGTGCGATGTGTGGGTTGGTGGGGGATTGTGTGCGTGGGTGGGGAAAATGTGGTCGATGGAGATGTGGCTGGGGGATGAGTGGTTTGAGGTGTGGGTGGGGAGAGGATGTGTGGGTTAGGATGTGTATCTAGATGGGCGTGGGATGTGTGGGTTGGTGGGGAAATGTTTGTGGGTGGCGAGTGTGTTTTGATTGAGGGATTAGGTGAGGGCAGTGTGTGTGTGGGTGGGGGATGTGCGGGAGGGGGATGGGTCGGTTTGTGGGGTATGTATGTGTCCCTTGGTTTGCGTGTGTGTGGGTAGGTGGGTGTGTGTCTGTGTGGGTGGGGTGGTGTATGGATAGGTGGGAGATGGGCCTCATAACATGGTAATTAGCCTTGTTTATGTTTACAACATTCATTTCACAATGTTTATTTTTCTTCCTATGTAAATGTATATTGATCTTGATGAACGAAAGACGAGTGATTGGAAGGGCCGAATGTAAGACGGGCCTGCGCGCCCAATTTGTGACCCTAATAAAGTTGATTTGATTTTATTTTATTTTCTATCTATCTATCTATCTATCTATCTATCTATCTATCTATCTATCTATCTATCTATCTATCTATCTATCTATCTGCTTGTCTGTCTGTCTGTCTGTCTGTCTGTCTGACCCGGCCCGGCTTCGCCCAGCTCCTGGTGGGGAGCATCTCATTTGATTCATATAAGTAGTCATATAAGCTCCCGTTCCCGACTGTCTGTCTGTCTGTCTGTCTGTCTGTCTGTCTGTCTGTCTGTCTGTCTGTCTGTCTGTCTGTCTGTCTGACCCTGCCTGGCTTCGCCCCGCTCCTGATGGGGAGCATCTCATTTAATTCATATAAGTAGTCATATAAGTTCCCGTTCCCGACTTTCTGTCTGTCTGTCTGTCTGTCTGTCTGTCTGTCTGTCTGTCTGTATGTATGTATGTATGTATGTATGTCTGTCTGTCTGTCTGTCTGTCTGTCTGTCTGTCTGTCTGTCTGTCTGTCTGTCTGTCTGTCTGTCTGGCCGTCCGTCCGTCTCTCCCTCCGTCTATCCCACCCTCTCTATCTATCGGGTCAGATCTATCTATATATCTATCTATCTATCTACCTATCTATCTATCTATCTATCTATCTATCTATCTATCAATCTATCTATCTATCTATCTATCTATCTATCTATCTATCTATCTATAGCCAGGGGACTTAACCTAAGATATAGCAATGCTACTAAAAGTTATGTCCCTTTATATATTTTTTCTTATGTTCAGTCATGTAATATAATTATGAAATTTTAGTAAGTAAATAGCTGATTCTACACTAAAAAACTATGACAGTTGGTTGCACGGGAATGAAAAGAAGACGTTTAGAAAATTTCATCTCAATCGGATGGACGGTTATCGAACGCAACCAATACATCCCCACCCACCCATCCACCGACATTCATACATTCTGTTCTATACATATAGATTGGCGTCGCACAGTAGATCTATTTTATACTAGATGGGCACCGCAAAGAAAGACAGACAGACAGACAGACAGACAGACAGACAGACAGACAGACAGACACGCAGACACAAAGTAACTGGAGAAAGAAAGAAAGTGACTGGAGAAAGAAAGAAAGTGACAGACAGACAGACAGACAGACAGACAGACAGACAGACAGACAGACAGACAGACAGACAGACAGACAGACAGACATCGCAAACGAAGCATTAAAGAACAAAATAACCCAAATACATCAGAACCCCACCCTTGGCCTAAGATGTTATCAGTGCACCGTTAGTCAAGGGAAGACGGGCAGGAAATGTAGAAGACTAACTAGGGGAATAGAGGAAGTCCGGATGTCCACAGTTACACACATTATCCGGATGCGTGGGTACGGATGACTCAAGTCAGACACGGGTGAATATTGACATATTGTCCTCTCATCTGTTTTATAGGACCGCTATGTCTGATGGGGATTTGTAAACGACGGCCCGCGGAGGGGTGAGGTACCTTGATTTGATGTATCCAAATTGAATGCCCCTTAGAAATGAATGAATACTTGTGTATTAATATCATGAGAAGTTGATAAAGCTAGATAAATTGATAAATAAATTTTCGGAAGTATATAAGAAAGAAATAAAGACAGACAGACAGACAGACCAGACAGACAGACAGACAGACAGACAGACAGACAGACAGACAGACAGACAGACAGACAGACAGACAGACAGACAGACAGACAGACAGACAGACAGACAGACAGTTAGACAGACAGACAGACAGACAGACAGACAGACAGACAGACAGACAGACAGACAGACAGACAGACAGACAGACAGACAGACAGACAGACAGACAGACAGACAGACAGAGGGAGAAGCAAGCAAACAAACAAACAGGCAAAGACACAATAAAGAGCCACCTTCTCGCAGGAGACTAAGACACGGAACCTCAAGTTATCCAATCCTGCTGCCCAATCCAATGTTACATCAGGATTAAGCACTTGAGAAAGTTGTTCCTATGCTACGGAAAGCTCATTTCGGATTCCCCTTTTGTCTGAATGTTAATATATTCCCCTCCCCTATCTGTCAGTTCTTTATCATAACAGATATACATCAAATGCAATGCCCTTGCAAGTTATTTACTGTAATAACTGAATCTGATTTCGCTTATTATACAGTTCCAATTTCATGTGAACCACACAACTACATTTCTTACATCTTTCAATCAACCAACTACGAGTACTTGTGTCCGTAGTCGGGCCAACTGCTTAATCTCCTATGATTATATATGCTCTAATCGCTGCTAATTAAGAAATGGTCAGTAGAGCCTTTCCCAGCAGTCACCCCTGCTGATAGATCAACCGTCCCTCTATTCAGCTATGAACGAGGTCTAAACGCTTCTCTCGATATGTAATCCACTAAAAAGAACTTCAGCCGAGCTGGTGTATAACTTAGGTTTATTAGTCCTTTTCTGTGTGCATGGATGTAATAATTAATCATCATCATCATCATCTTCCACTTTTGCCGTCAAGCTTTCGTTGGAAGGAATAATTGTCGCTCCAGCGCCCAATGGGTGGCACTGGATAGTGTAATGCCATGTGATTGTCCAATGTCTTTCATGTCGTTATTCCATGTTCTTCTCGGGCGTGCTCTTGCTCTCGTAGCAGATCTTCCTTGAAGTAGACTCAGTGCTGGTAGTTGATTGTGTTGCATTCTAACGAGATGGTCAAACCATTTCCTCTGTCTCTTTTTCAATATATGTGGCACAAGGTGTTGACCCCACTGTCTGTCTGAAAACATCATTTCTTATTCGGTCTCGGATAGTTAAGTTGGCAGCTCTCCTCAAGCATCCCATCTCGCAGGTATTGATTTTTTGTAAGTTTGATTAGGATCATGTCCAAGTTTAATAATAATAATAATAATAATAATAATAATAATAATAATAAGTCTTTATTTTCAAAGGGTTAAGAATTGGGCACGCAGGCCCGTATGACATTCTGCCCTTCTTCTCTATTTCCTCTCATACATTCTTTCATTCAACATCACTTATGAAGCAACTTTTGACAACAAAAGAACATTTAAACGCATGAAAAATAATCAATAAGAAATGACTCACTGGGGCAGTGTTTACCATGGGCATTATAAATACCTAAGGAGGGTGTAACGTGCCATACATAAGGGAATGTTTTTTGGCTAGTTGTCGTTTGAGATAAGTTACCATTATTGTCTTTTTTGTGTTGTTTATTATGGGGGCATGTAGTCTGTACTAAGGTAGTGTTCAAACAGGTTGCAAATGTATGTATCATGATTGGTGGTGTCTTTGATTTCCTGTGGAAGATTGTTCCACAACTGAGCGGCAGAGTATGCTAAGCTTGTTTTATATAAGTCTATCCTAGGTTTAGGGACATGAAGTATATTTAGTCGTTCGCTATGTCTAGCGTTATATTTAAACAATGGCCAAAGGTAGCTTGGAGCATTTTGAAATAGGATTTTGTGAATTAGTTTGGTCTTATTAAAAAGCAGGCGCTTGTGGAGTGGCAGTAACCGGAGACGTTTATATAGGTTAGAATTGTCGGTAAGCTTTTCACCATTTATTAAACGCACTGCCCTTTTCTGGAGTGAATATAGGCGTTTTGTTATTGATTTGGAGCATCCATCCCAGACTGTGGAGCAGTAATCAATATGTGTTTGTATATGAGAAGTATAGAATATCTTTCTTGTGTTTTCGTCAAGGAAATTTTTAATTTTGGCAAGTTGGTATACTTTTTTGGCTATTTGTTTAACTAGAGCATGAACATGTGAGTTAAAAGTTAGATTTTGATCTATGATAACACCCAGTGTCTTGTGCTCGGTGACACTTTCTACAGGCGTGCTGCCAATGTGCAGCTGAAGAGTTCTCTGCGAGTTTAGAGTGTGAAGTCTTTGCCTGGTTCCTATTAACATAGACTTTGTTTTAGTAATGTTAATTTGCATGCGGTTTGCATGACTCCAGTTAACTACACTATTTATTTCCTGTTGCAAGGATAATTCTAGCACATTACGATCAACAGCGTTTGTATATACTGTGCAGTCATCAGCAAATAGATCGCAGGACGACGACAGATTTAATGGAAGATCATTTATATAAATGGCAAATAATAGAGGGCCAAGAATAGACCCTGAAGTACTCCAATATTAATGGTAATGGCTTGAGATAAAACTTTATTGTGTGATACTACTTGCTTTCTGTCTAATAAGAATGATTTTATTAATGTCACTATATTAAACCTTACTTTCATTGTTTCTAGTTTTTTAATTAGAATAGTATGATCTATCATATCGAATGCTTTCCTAAAGTCTATAAACACCGCTCCACATAGAGTATTGTTGTTAATATTTTGATGCCAGTTTTCTATCATGTTTGTTAGTGCCGTATGGCAAGAATATTTTGGCCGAAATCCTGACTGACTGTCAACTATCAGTTTATGGCGAACTAAGTGATCTAGTGTTGTTTTGTGGATGTGCTTTTCTAGCGGTTTGGATAATGAGGATAATATGGAAATTGGTCTATAATTACTCATGAGACGATCGTCTAGAGGACCAGCTTTTAAATGAGGATACACTTTAGCGATTTTAAAGGCTGATGGGAAGTGACCTCTGGTTAGACATTGATTATATATAAAAGTTAGTGACTCGCAGATCGCCGGTGCAGCATGGCGAAGGATCCGACTACTAATTCCATCTAGTCCTGATGAGTTATTGTTCTTTAGATTACGGAGATGAGTAAATACTTCAGTTGTCGTCATTAGCGGTATGTTGGAGGAAATGTGTCCATAGCATTTGTTCTCACAGAATGATGATAATAAAGATATGTCATGAGGCGCATCTGGTATTGCAGCCTTCAGTTGGTTTATGTCGGACTGAAAGTATCTACTGAATTGATCACATGTAACCTGATTTGATGGTAATGATTGTGATGATTTGTGTTTGTTTGTCAAGGTATTAATTGCTTTCCATATATCTTTAGTGTTGGTTTTATCTATTACTATGTTCTTAAAATAGTTTTTCTTTTCCTTCCGAATAACATATTGAACTTTGTTTCTCAGACTACGGTACATAGTTAGATCTCTATTTTTGTGAGCCCTGTCGCGATCTCTCATAAGTTCAACTACCTCCTGTGTGATCCACGGGGGCTTTGTGTGATGTTTAACACGAACTTCCTTAAATGGAACATGTTTATCAAATATACTTAGAAAGGTCTTTAGCCAGTGGTCCAGAGCATCGTCTGGGTCAGGAAGCTGGTAAACATAATCTAGAGATGAGTTGACCAAATCTTGTAAGAAGACGTCTCGATTGAAATTTTTGTAATTTCTATATTTTATGCTTATATGTTTGTGTTTGGGAGTTTTGGTGCCCCTTTTCGACCACTAGCAACATACTGGATAGTGATCGCTCATTGCATTGATAGGTACACTACATTCTGTGATGTTATCAGCACACGTAGTATAAATATGATCTATAAGTGTTGCAGATGATTTAGTGATTCTAGTGGCTTGTTTGACTAACTGTTGGAAATTATGTGACTCTATTATGTTTTCCCATGTTTTGTTTGATTTGTTAGCGTCTATGTTGAAGTCACCTAGCAATATTATTTCCCTAGCATTACTAAAGACTACATCCATCATAGTGGTGAATTTTTCATACCAGATATTTCCTGCACTGGGGTTTCGATAAAGATAGCCAACTACTAGCGGTATGCAATTTTGAAGTTTAACCTCTATCCATACACACTCAATCTCACAGGTTTCAAAGTCTAGCCTGCGGTGGGCGTTAAGCGAGTTGGAAATATAAACTGCAATACCCGTCTCTTGTTTCTGATAGGGATCTCTTCTAATGGTTTTAAAACCTCTGATAGCGATGTCATCATCTGAGATGTTGCCATTTAATCGACTTTCGCTAACGCCAAACATGTGAAAATTCTGATTAAGTATAAGTGATAGTTCGGGCAGCTTCCCTAATAGATGGCATATGTTTACATGCCCGATTCTGAGCCCATTTTTCCTGAGCCAGTGTTCGTACTTATTAGACATTTCAAAAATGCGTAATCACAAGTTTAAAAGCAAAACACACACACACAAAGTGAATACAACTTACGTCCCTTATTACAAAAACACACTCTAAAGTACAGAGAAACAGTAATATCTCTGTAAATATATAAAAATACGTACACAGATCCGTAAGGAAGAGCAGTGAAGACCCCCTCACTCACCGTGAAAACACAATTAGAATTATTATAAAAGCTATACAGCTAAGTACTATCAATTAATATAAAGTCAAAACCAGTCAATGTTTGTAATAACTTATAACCTAATACGTTACTAGATCAAGTTATAACCAAATATGCAGATAAACGTTTAAGGAGAGGCTCTTTCTTGTACCGAGATCCGGTGTAGCTTTGTCCTAAGTTGCTAGTAAATACCAGGTTGTGTTGGTTGTTGGTATAGCGACATTATAAGTGCTTGACGAAGTGTAGCTGGGCTATACCGTGTGAGGTGCAACCATTCTGGATTACAATTAAATGGGTACTGATGATGTCTCATGGGTATGTAATGACTACCAACTAGAGCCTCTGGTTGGTGGCTAACAGGAGGTTGTGCTGGCACGTCGTTGTTGCTGAGAGTCGGATCCTTTCTGGGGAGAATAGGAATCATATCTTCGTAATTATTACCCTCCTGTGTGAAAGACGACGTATTTAACGGACTTGGTGTTGTGGTAGTGTCCCGTCTGGCTTGGATTTCAGGTGCAGTGGTTGTGAGTGGTCTGCACACTTCTTGGTACTTGATGTGACGGGAGTATGTCGTCTGGCTTGAGTTTCAGGAGTAGCTAAAAGTGTCCGGCGCGATCCCGTATTGGATGTATGGTATGTCCGTTCTGGATATTTTAAATTCTTGGCGTGAAAACTGGTGCCCAATGTAGATAAATGTATTTGATCCGTGTAAAGACTCTTTTTTGGTGCACCAGCCTGTGAAGTGAATGATGCTGTATTGTTGATGAATTGTATCTTGTTTTGAGAACAGAACTTCTGCAACATGTTGTTATTTATGTCAGCTAGACGGCGCTGGTGTCCATAACTCGGTGATATGATTGATATTGGTAGCATGGGAATGGTTTGAATATCCAATTATTAATTAATTTTTTTCCCCTGTCTGGTGGGTTCTGGTGGTGTCTGATGGGTTCTGGTGGTGTCTGATGGTGTCTGGTGGTTTCTGATGAGTTCTGGTGGGTTCTGGTGATGTCCGGTTGTGTCTGATGGTGTCTGGTGGTGTATGATGGTGTCTGATGGGTTTTGGTAGTGTCTAGTGGTGTCAGATGGTGTCTGATGGTGTCCGGTGGTGTCTGATGGTGACCGGTGAGTTCGCTAGTGTCTGTCTGGTGGTTTTTGATGGTATCTAATGGTGTCTGATTATGTCTGATGGTTTCTGGTGGTGTCTGATGATGTATGGCGGTATTCAGCGGTGTCTGGTAGAGTATGATAATGTCTAGTGGTGTATGGTGGTGTCTGGTGCTGTCTGATGGTGTCTGGTGGTGTCTAATGGCTTCTCGTAGTGTCAGGTGGTGTCTGATGGTGTCCGGTGGTTTCTGGTGGTATCTGGTTGTGTCTGGTGGTGCTTGTCAGGTGGTCTTTTATGGTATCTGGTGGTGTATGATGGTATCTGTCGGTGTCTGATGGTTTCTGATGGTGTCTGGTGGTGTCTGATGGTGTTAGGTTGTGTCTGGTAGTCTATGGTAATGTCTGGTAGTGTATGGCAATGTCTGGTGGTGTCTATGTTGTCTGAAGGTGTCTCGTTGTGTCTGGTGGTGTCTAGTGGCTTCTCGTAGTGTGTGATGGTGTTTGACGCTGTCTCGTGGCGTCTGATGGTGTCTACTAGTGTTGGTGATTTCTGGTGGTGTCTAATGGTGTCAAGTAGATCAGTGTATGGCTCTTCCTGTCCTCAGTATCCTCTACGTGTTTCTGGGCAACAACACATCCAATAAATATCGATTTTTCCACTATGTCACAACTCATTCTTAGCTTTTACAGCCATACTTTTCACTATAGAGATACGCATTAATGTATGGAGTTTCTTCATCTGCATCTGCCAATAATAATTTTAATCTTCTTCTTCTTCTTCTTCTTCTTCTTCTTCTTCTTCTTCTACTTCTTCTTCTTCTTCATCTTCTTCGTTTTCTTCTTCTTCTGATTGTATTCTTCCTCATCTTAATCTTCCTCTTTCTTCTCAACATGTCCTGTTTCTAAATCCCCTCATCATTTTCGCCTTCTTCTCTTCTTCTTAACCTTCCACACTCTCCTCCTGATTGTCCTTACACTTTCCACTCCAACTTCTACCCCTCCCCCTCTCCTTCTTCAGCCTCATCTACCCGATGACATTTGCTCTGTAAGACACCCCCCTCTTTCTCCTATACAGTTGACAGCCTCCGCTATCTCACTACACAATATTTCCCTCGAGTTAGGTAGGGCTGTGTCATCGCAGCGCTCTCTAATTTCTCTCCCACTTCACACCGACCCAACTTTCTTGGTAGACATCTCCCCACTTATTGTTTTCCCTTAAATAATTGCCTTTTCCTGGGGATATTTTGCGGATGGACCCTAAGTCGCTGCTCTGTCATTGATTTTCAAATATATAACATCCGTCGTTTGCTTGTTCTTGCGAGAGCTCGCTTTGAACTCAAGCATAGTCCATACACGTGATATTACTGCTCTGAATTGATTTTTGCGTGTGGATTAGCTCTCTCTGATACCAGTGTCCCTCACCATCAGGCAAACCCACTTCTATTTCTGAGGTATTTGTTATTTACGTCCCTAAGTCAAGGATGAGAAGTCAACATTTTAGTCCAAATGTCCGGTGTAGGGGTTGAACATGTTACATCGGCACCAGCACGCCGGATGTTTAAGAACAAGCGAGCTTATCCATTCGGCCATGCTGACCTCTCTTGCCTTCTTGAAATGTCTGACACTGTCAGGTCTTTTGGAATCGGACATACTGAGAAGACCGCTTTCCACTCTACTCCGTGGCGAAGTTGTCGAGCCGTCTGCCTTGCGCTCCCAAGGTTGTGGGTTCGATTCCGAGCTACGTCTTTAGGTTCAAGAGTGCATTTTTCTTGGGGACTCCTGGGGGTCGTCACTGGAGTTACGGAGTTTGTGCTTTGTGCGACGCCTTCGGAGGTCTCCCTGCGGAGAGAGACCGTGCCTAATGGGATAAAACCCAGTGAAGTCAATCCTCCCGATTTTTAAGACTTGTGTTTTATGTACTGTCCGGAATGCCAAAAGCTGAGGACATTCCGGAGAAAGGGCTAAAAGCGCGACTAAAGTTCGATTTGGGAAAGAACAACTTCTTCGCCACCGGCAACTTTGACTTTTGGATCCAGGAGCACATTGACCAGGGCATAAAGTGTGACCCCAGCTTCTGCATCTACGGCCTGAACTTCTATGTTGTTCTTGGCAGGCCAGGGCTTAACACCAGCCAGCGCCGACGGAAGAAGAGTATCATTGGAGCCAAACACGGAATCTAAAAAAATAAGTCTATGCAATTAATTTCAGGAAAAGTATGGCGGTAACATCCTGCTTGGCAAGTAGAGTGGTTCGCTGACAGATATGGCTGAAATGAACGTTAGGCGCACTAACAACTAACAGGATCGGAGGAGAAAGAGAAATCGCGGTGATGTAGTGTCAGGCGCTGATGGGAATTTGAAGCTTAATTGCTGCAGAAAGGAAAGAATTAAACTGATTAAGTGCCATGGGATGATAAATCATCTTTTCAAACTTCCGTAACTACCATGGGTATATAAATCAAACTATGGGTACAATATTACTGCAATAGTTTTCCCTCTTCAACCTCTGTTAATTTACTATTAATACAACACGACTGCTAGGCTACTACCGGGAGTTTGTAAAGTCTCACCACACTTTGTATTTAGAACAAATTTGAAAAAAAAATATATATATATTTCTTCCGTTGATAACACCATTCTGTTTGGAGTGCAAAGAATTACCCCAGCAGACGACAGCCATTCGCTGCATATTATTTCACGATGGACTGCGGAGCACATTTTTTGATTGCATCATGTACTTAATTTTTTTTTTATTTGTTATATATACTTTGGTATAATAAAAAATAAAAAAAAAATAAATACATGATGCAATCAAAAAAAAGTGCTCCCCAGTCCATCGTGAAAATTGCAGCGAATGGCTTTGCTGCTGGGGGAATTTTTTTCACTCCAACAGAAGGTGTTTTTAACGGAAGAAATATATATATATTTTTTTTTTAATTTGTTCTAAACAAAGTGTGGTGAGACTTACAAAATCCCCTAGTAGCCCAGCAGTCGTGTTGTTTAATATAAAATTAAAAGAGGTTTAAAGGGAAAAATATTTCAGTAATATTGACCCTAGTTTGATTTATATACCCCTGGTAGTTACGGGAAATTTGAAAAGATGATTTTTCATCCCCTGGCACTTTAAACAGTTTAAATTTTTTCCTTCTGCAGCAATTTAAACTTCAAATTTCCCCTCAGCGCCGACACTACTCACCGCATTTTCTTTCTCCTCCATCCTGTTGTTTTAGGGCCTAACGTTCTTCAGCATATCTGTCAGCGACCCCTCTACTTTCCAAACGGGATTTTTACCGCCATACTTTTCCTAAAATAATTGCATAGACTTTTTTTTTTAGATTCCGTTTTTGGCTCCAATGATACTCTTCTTCCGGGGCGCTGGCGGGGTTTTAAACCCGGGCCCTGCCAGAACAAAGAATTTCGGGCCTAGATGCAAAAGTGGGCACCTTTTCCCCTGGTCAATGTGCCCCGGGATCCAAAGTCAAATTGGGGTGGCGAAGAAGGTTTTTCCCAAATCGAACTTTAGTCGCGCTTTTAGCCCTTTCCCCGGGAAATGTCCTCAGTTTTTGGCATTCCGGACAGTACAAAAAACCCAAAAGTTTTAAAAAATGGGGAGGATTGACTTCACTGGGTTTTACCCATTAGGCACGGTCTCTCCCGCAGGGAGACCCCCGAAGGCGTGCACAAAGCACAAACTCCGTAACTCCAGTGACGACCCCCCGGATCCCCAAAAAATGCACTCTTTAACCTAAAGACGTAGCTCGGAATCGAACCCAACCTTGGGGGCGCAAGGGAACGGCTCGACAACTTCGCCACGGAGTAGATTTGGAAAACGGTTTCTCGTAGTCCGATTCCAAAGACTGACATGTCAAAATTTCAAGAAGGGAAAGAGGTCAGCATGGGCCCAATGGATAAGCTCGCTTGTTCTTAAACATCCGGCGTGTGGTGCCGATGACAGTTCAAACCCCCACACCGGGCATTTGGACTAAAATGTTTACTTCTCATCCTTGACTTAGGGGCGTAAATAACAAATACCCCCAGAATAGAGTGGGTTTGCCCGATGGGGACACTGGTATCAAGAGGCTAAACCCCACGCAAAAATCAATTTTAGAGCAGTATACAGGGATGGACTATGCTTGAGTTCAAGCGAGCTCTCGCAAGAACAAGCAAACGACGGATGTTATATATTTGAAATCAATGACAGAGCAGCGACTTAGGGTCCATCCGCAAAATCCCAGGAAAGGCAATTTTTTAAGGGGAAAACAATAAGTGGGGATGTCTACCAAGAATTGGGTGGGTGTGATGGGGAGAAATTGAGGGGCCTGCGATGACACAGCCCTCCCTAACTCGGGGGAAAAATTTTGTGTAGTGAGATAGGGGAGGCTGTCACTGTATGGAGAAAGAGGGGGTGTCTTACAGAGAAAATGCCCGGGTAGATGAGGCTGAAAAAGGAGGGGGGGGAGGGGTAGAAGGGGAGTGGAAAGTGAAAGGAAAATAGAGGAGAGTGGGGGAAGGGTTTAAGAAGAAGAAAAGAAGGCAAAAATGATGAGGGGATTTAGAAACAGGACATGTTGAGAAGAAGAGGAAGATTGATGGGAAGAATACAATCAGAAGAAAAAGAAAAAAAAAGATGAAGAAGAAGAAAGTAGAAAGAAGAAGAAGAAGAAGAAGAGAAGAAAAAAAGATTAAATTTTTTGGGCAGATGCAGATAAAGAAACTCCATCTTTAAATGCGTATCTCATAGTGAAAGTATGGCTGAAAAAGCTAAGAATAGTTGTGACATAGGAAAAATCGATATTTTTTGGATTTTTTGTTTCCCAGAAACACGTAGAGGATACTGGGACAGGAAAAGCCAAACACTGACTACAACCATTTGACCCACCGAATACCAAAAAACATAACACCATCAGACGCCACAGACAGGTCAAAAACCATCACACACTACGAGAAGCCCCTACACCACCCGACACAACGAGACACCTTCAACAACATAGACCCCAACATTTCCCTACCTACCAGACATTTCCCTAGACTACCAACACAAACCCACACCATCAGACACCCCCAAAACACCATCAGAAAAATCAGACACCCACAATACCATCATACACCACCCAAAACCATAAAACCACCTGCAAGCCCACCCGACCAACCCGATACCACCCCAAACCACCGGACACCCTCAGACACCACCCGACACTACGAAAGCCATTAGACACCACCAACACCATCAGACACACCAACACCACCCTACACCACTAACATTATCATATTCAGACACCGTGAAAACCCCCATACATCACGACACCCCCAGAAACCCTCAAACATATCAACACCATTAGATACCATCAAAAACCCACCAGACGACACTAGCGAACTCACCGGTCCCTCAGACCCACCGGACCCATCAAAACCCCATTGACACCACTAGACACTCCCAAAACCCATCAGACCCCATCATACACCACCAGACACCATCAGACACAACCGGACATCCCCAGAACCCCCAGAACTCTCAAAAACCCCCAGACACCATCCACCACCAAAACCCCATCAGACACCACCAAAACCCCACCAGACGGGGGAAAAAAAATTAAATTTAATAATTGGATATTCAAACCTTTCCCATGCTCCAATATCAATCATATCCCGAGTTATGGACCCCAGCGCCGTCTGCTGAATAAAAAAACAACTGTTGCAAAGTTCTGTTCTCAAAACAAGATAAAATTCATCAACTAAAATCATCATTCACAGGCTGGTGCACCAAAAAGAGTCTTACACGGGTCAAATACATTTATCTACATTGGGCACCCGTTTTCACGCCAAAAATTTAAAAAATCCAGAACGGGCATCATACATCCAATACGGGATCGCGCCCGGGAAATTTTAGCTACCCTGAAAATCAAACCAGACGACATACTCCCTCACCAAGTACCAAGAATGTGCAGACCATCACAAACCCCTGACCCGAAATCCAAGCCAGACGGGACACTACCCAACACCAAATCCGTTAAATACGTCGTCTTTCACACAGGGGGGTAATAAATTCAAGATATGATTCCCATTCTCCCCCGAAAGGATCCGACTCTCAGCAACAACGACGTGCCCGCACAACCCCCGTTTGCCACCAACAGAGGCTCTAGTTGGTAGTCAAAATACCCATGAACATCATCAGTACCCCTTTAATTGTATCCAGAATGGTTGCACCTCACACGGGATAGCCCCTACACTTTCAAGCACTTTTTGTCCTATACAAAAAACCCCAAAACCCGGTATTTTCTAGCAATTAGGAAAAGCTACACCGGGTCTCGGTAAAGAAAGAGCCTCTCCCTTAAAAGTTTTCGCATATTTGGGTTTAACTTTATCTAGAAAGTATTAGGTTATAAGTTATTACAAAATTGATGGTTTTGACTTTATATTAATTGATAGTATTTAGCTTATAGCTTTTAAAATAATTCTAATTTTTTTTCACGGTGAGGGGGGGGCTTCACTGCTCTTCCTTACGGATCTGTGTACGTTTTTTTATATTTTACAGAGTTTTGTTTCTCGTATTTAGAGTGGTTTTGTAATAAGGCGTAATTTGTATTCACTTTGGTGTGTGTGTTTTGTTTTTAAACTTGTGATTACGCATTTTTAAAATGTCTAAAAAGTACGAACACTGGCTCAGGAAAAATGGGCTCAGAATCGGGCGTAAAAATGCCATTTTGGGGAAAGCTGCCCGAACTATCATTATACTTAATCAGATTTTCACATGTTTGGCGTTAGCAAAAGTCGATAATGGCAACATCTCGATGATGACACGCTATCAAGGTTTTAAAACCATTAGAAGAGATCCCTATCAGAAAAAAGAGAGGGTAGCATTTTATATTTCCAACTCGCTTAACGCCCACCGCGGGCTAGACTTTGAAACCTGGAGATTGAGTGTGTTGGATAGGGGTTAAACTTAAAAAATTGCATACCGAGTAGTTGCTATTTTTATCGAAACCCTGCAGGAAATATTGGTATGAAAAATTCACCACTATGAGGATGTAGTTTTTAGAAATGCTGGGGAAATAATTTTGCTAGGTGCTTCAACATAGACGCTAACAATCAAACAAAACATGGGAAAACATAATAGAGTCCAAAATTTTCCAAACATTTAGTCAAAAAACCACTAGAATCACAAAATCATCGCAAACTTATAGATCATATTTATACTACTGTGTAAAAACATCACAGAATGTAGTGTACCTATCAATGCAATGAGCGATCACTATCCAGTATGTTTTAGTGGTCAAAAAGGGCCCCAAAAACTCCCAAACACAAACATTAAGCAAAAAATATAAAAATTTAAAAAAAAATTTCAATCGGACTCTTTTAAAAGATTTGGTAAACTCATCTCTAGATTATTTTACCAGCTTCCGACCCAGACGATGCTTGGACCCGGGCTAAAGCCCTTTCTAAGTATTTTTGAAAAACATTTCCTTTTAAGGAATTCGGTTAAACATCACACAAAGCCCCGTGGATCCACGGGGAGGATTTGAATTTATGAGAGATCGCGACAGGGCTCACAAAATAGAGATCTAACTAGTCCCGTAGTCTGAGAAACAAAGTTCAATATGTTTTCGGAAGGAAAAAAAAAACTTTTTTAAAACATAGTAATAGAAAAAACCAACATAAAGTTTATGGAAAGCAATTATCCCTTTTACAAAAAAAACACAAATCATCACAATCATTACCATCAAATCAGGTTACATGTGATAAATTTCAGTAGATACTTTCAGCCCGACAAAAACCCAACTGAGGCTGCAATACCAGATGCCCTCATGACTATTTTTATTATCATCATTTGTGAGAACAAATGCTATGGACACATTTCCCCCAAACATACCCTAATGACGACAACTAAAGTTTTTACTCATCTCCGTAATCAAAAGAACATAACTCATCAGGACTAGATGGATTATAGTGGGACCTTCGCCATGCTGCACCGGCGATCTGCGAGTCACAAATTTTATATATAATCAATGTCTAACCAGAGGTCATTTCCCCATCAGCCTTTAAAATCGCTAAAGTGTATCCTCATTTAAAACTGGTCCTCTAGACGATCGTCTCATGAGAAATTATAGACCAATTCCATTTATCCTCATTATCCAAACCGCTAAAAACACACCCCAAAAAACAACACTAGATCACTTAGTTCGCCATAAACTGATATTTGACAGTCAGTCAGGATTTCGGCCAAAATATTCTTGCCATACGGCACTAACAAACATGATAGAAAATGGCACAAAAAATTAACAAAATACTCTATGTGGGGCGGGTTTAAGACTTTAGGAAAACATTTTGATTGATAATCATACTATTCTAATTAAAAAACTAGAAACAATGAAAGTAAGGTTTAAAATAGTGACATTAAAAAAATCATTCTTATTTGACAGAAAACAAATAGTATACCAATAAAGTTTTATCTCAGCCATTACCATTATATTGGAGTACTTCAGGGGCTATTCTTGGCCCCCTATTATTTGCCTTTTATAAATGATCTTCCTTAAATCTGTCGTCGTCCTGCGATCATTTGCTGATGACTGCACAGTATATACAAACGCTGTTTATGTAATGTGCTAGAATTATCCCTTTCAACAGGAAAAATAGTGTAGTTAACTGGAGTCATGCAAACCGCTGCAAATAACATTACTAAAAAAAGTCTATGTTAATAGGAACCAGGCAAGACTTCACACTCTAAACTCGCAGAGAATCTTTAGCTGCACATTTGGGAGCACCCTGTAGAAAAGGGCACCCAGCACAAAACACTGGGGGTTATCTAGATCAAAATCTAACTTTTAACTCACATGTTCATGCTCTAGTTAAACAATAGCCAAAAAGTAACCCCAAATTGCCCAAAAATTTAAAAATTTTCCCTTTACGAAAAAACAAGAAAATATTCTATACTTTCATATACAAACACATATTATTCTGCTCCCAGTCTGGGATGGATCTCCAAAACAATAACAAAACGCCTATATTCACTCCAAAAAGGGGAGTGCGTTTAATAAATGGGGGAAAAACTTACCGACAATTCTAACCTATATAAACGTCTCCGGTTACTGCCACTCCAAAGCGCCTGCTTTTTAAAAAGACCAAAATAATTCACAAAATCCCATTTTAAAATGCTCCAAACTCCCCTTTGGGCCCTTGTTTAAATATAACGCTAGACATAGCGAACGACAAATTACTTCATGTCCCTAAACCTAGGGAAAACTTATATAAAACAAACTTAGCATACCCGCCGCTCAGTTGGGAACAATCTTCCACAGGAAATCAAAGACACCACCAATCATGATAAACATTTGCAACCTGTTTGAACACTACCTTAGTACGAAAATGCCCCCTAAAAAAACACAAAAAAAACTAATGGTAACTATCTCAAAAGAAACTAGCCAAAAAACATTCCCTTTTGTATGGCACGTTACACCCTCCTTAGGTATTTATAAGCCATGGAACACTGCCCCAGGAGTCATTTCTTATTGATTATTTTTTATGCGTTTTAAAAGTTCTTTTTTTGTCAAAAGTTGCTTCATAAATGTGTTGAATGAAGAAAGATGGGGGAAAAAGAGAAAAAGGGCAGAATGTCATACGGGGCCCGCGTGCCCAATTCTTAACCCTTTTAAAAAAAAGATTATTTTTATTTTATTATTATTATTATTATTATTATTAAACTTGGACATGATCCTAATCAAACTTACAAAAAATCAATACCTGCGAGATGGGGTGCTTTAGGGGAGCTGCCAACTTAACTACCGAGACCGAAAAAGAAAAAGAGTTTTCAGACAGACAGTGGGGTCAAAACCTTGTGCCCAAAAATATTTAAAAAAAGACAGAGGAAAGGTTTGAATCCGTTAGAATGCAACACAATCAAATACCCGCACTGATCTATTTAAGAAGATCTCTACGAGAGCAGAGCCGCCCGAGAAGAACATGAATAACGACATGAAAGACATTGGACAAACACATGGCATTACACTATCCAGGCCCCCATTGGGCGCGGAGCGACAATTATTCCTTCCAACGAAAAACTTGACGGCAAAAGTGGAAGATGATGATGAGAGATTAAATTTTACTCCATGCCACAGAAAGGACTATAAAATAATTATACACCAGCTCGGCTGAAGTTTTTTTTGTGGATTTCATACGAGAGAAGCGTTTAGACCTCGTTTATAGCTAATAGAGGGACGGTTTATCTATCAGCAGGGGTGACTGCTGGGAAAAGGGTCTACTGACCATTTCTTAATTACAGCGATTAGAGAAAATTTTAATCATAGGAGATTAAGCAGTTGGGCCCCATACGGAACTACTCGTAGTTGGTTGATTGAAAGATTTAAAAATGTAGTTGTGTGGGTTTACATGAAATTGGAACTGTATAAAAAGCGAAAACAGATTCAGTTTTTACGTAAATAACTTGCAAGGGCATTGCTTTGATGTTTTCTGTTATGATAAAAACTGACAGATAGGGGGGGGGAATATTTAACATTCAGACAAAAGGGAACCCAAAATGAGTTTTCCGACATAGGAACCTTTCTCAAGTGCTTAATCCTGATGTAACTTTGGTTTGGGCAGCGGGTTTGGATAACTTGGGGTTCCGTGTCTTATTTCCCCTGCGAGAAGTGGCTCTTTATGTGTCTTTGCCGTTTTTTTTTTGCTTGCTTTCCCTCTGTCTGCTGTCTGTCTGTCGTCTGTCTGCTGTCTGTTGTCTGTCTGTTGTCTGTCTGTCTGTCTGTCTGTCTGTCTGTCTGTCTGTCTGCTGTTGTCTAACTTTTGTCTGCTGTCTGTCGTCTGTCGTCGTCTGTTGTCTGTCTGTCTGTCTGTCTGTTGTCGTCTGTCTGTCTGTCTGTCTGTCTGTCTGTTGGTCTGTCTGTCGTCTGCTTATTTCTTTTTAATATTTCCAAAAATTTTTTTATAAATTTATCTAGCTTTACAACTTCTCATGATAAAAATACACAAGTATTCTTTCTTTTCTAAGGGCATTTTTTGGATCTCAAATCAAGGTACCTCACCCCTCCGCGGCCGTCGTTTCAAACCCCCTCAGACATAGCGGTCCTATAAAAAAGATGAGAGGACAATATTCAATATTTACCCGGTCTGACTTTAGTCATCCGTACCCCCGCATCCGGATAATGTGTTAAAATGTGGACATCCGGGCTTCCTCTATTCCCCCAGTTAGTCTTCTACATTTCCTGCCGCTTCCCCTTTACTAACGGGGCACGATAACATCTTAGCCAAGGTGGGGGTTTTGATGTATTTGGGTTTTTGTTTTTTAATGCTTCGTTTTTCGAGTCTGTCTGTCTGTTGTCTGTCTGTCTGTCTGTCTGTCTGTCTGTCTGTCTGCGTCTGTCGTCTGTCTGTCACTTTTTTTCTTTTTCCCCGTCACTTTCTTTTTTTCTCCAGTTTCTTTGTGTCTGCGTGTCTGTCGCTGTCTGTCTGTCTGTCTGTCTGTCGTCTGTCTGTCTTTCTTTGCGGTGCCCATTTGTAAAAGATCTACTGTGCGACGCCAATCTATATGTATAGAACAGAATGTATGAATGTCGGTGGATGGGTGGGGGGGGAGTATTGGGTTTCTTTCGATACCGTCCATCCGATTTAGATGAAATTTTCTAAACGTCTTCTTTTTATTCCCGTGCAACAACTGTCATAGTTTTTTTGTGTAGAATCAGCTATTTCTTACTAAAAATTTTATAATTATATTACATGACTGAACATAAGAAAAAAAATATAAAGGGCATAACTTTTTGTAGCATTGCTATATCTTAGGTTTAAATCCCCTGGGATAGATAATAGATAGATAGATAGATAGATAGATAGATGATAGATTGATAGATAGATAATAGATAGATAGATAGATAGGGATAGAAGATAGATATATAGATAGATCTGACCCGATAGATAGAGAGGGTGGATAGACGGAGGGGGAGACGGACGGACGGCCCGACAACAGACAGACAGACAACAGACAGACAGACAACAGACAGACAAGACAGACAGACAGACAAAACTACATAATCAACAACAGACAGACAGACAGACAGACAACAGACAGACAGAAATGGGGAAGGGAAAATTATATGACTATTTATATAATTAAAATGAGATCCCCCCATCAGGAGGGGGCGAACCCCAGGCAGGGTCAGACAGACAGACAGAAGACAGACAGACAGACAGACAGACAGCAACAGACAGACAGACAGACAGACAGTCGGAACGGGAGCTTATATGACTACTTATAGAATAAAATGAGATTCCCCCAGAGCTGGGCGAACCCGGGGGCCGGTCAGACAGACAGACAGACGACAGACAGAAAGAAGATAATAGATAGATAGATAGATAGATAGATAGATGTTTTGATAGATAGATAGAAGATAGATAGATAAAAAATAAATAAAAAAAAATAAACTTTATTAGGGTCACAAATTGGGCGCGCAGGCCCGTCTTACATTGGGCCCCTTCCAATCACTCGTTTTTCGTTCATAAAATCAATATACATTTACATAGGAAAAAAAATTTAAAATTGTGAAATAAATGTTTAAACATAAAAAAGGCAAATTACCATGTTATGGGGCCCCATCCCCCACCTATCCATACCCACCCCACCCACACAGACACACCCCCCCATACCCACACACGAAAACCCAAGGGACACATACATCCCCCACAAACCGACCCCCCCCTCCCGCCATCCCCCCCCCCACACACCTGCCTCACCCAATCCCCCATCAAACACACTCGCCACCCACAAACATTTCCCCCCCAACCCCACATCCCACGCCCCTCTAGATAAAATCCTAACCCCCACATCCTCTCCCCCCCCCACCCTAAACCACTCATCCCCCCCCACATCTCCATCGACCACATTTCCCCCCCCACGCACACAATCCCCCCCCACCCCAAAATCGCACATCCACTCACCATCCGCAAACCATAACACAATCCCCACCAAATGACATGTTACCCCCCCCCCACACACACACACACTCGCTAACCAATACATCCCCAATCCACTCACAACCCCCCCACCACCCACACAACAACCCACCCCCCCACACCAAAAACCCCAAACCCCCCCCATAGATAGATAGATAGAAGATAGATAGATAGTAGTAGATGATAGTAATAGAAAATGATAGATGATAGATAAACCCCGCCAGAGCCTGGGCGAAGCCGGCCCGGGCAGTAGTCTACTAAAAAAGGCCCACTTTGCGGTGCCCATCTGCTATAAATAACCTATGGCAGTGCCAGTTTCTCATCATCAAATGCCTTGCCAGTGGCGTAGGAGCCTGTCTTTCCACAGATCTCGGTGTTTGGTGTTTTGGGATCAACTCTGCTTATGATTCCTGCATGCCACCGTTGAACCATGCGCTCTTTTCTTTTTGGTCTGTCCCAGCTTTTACAAAAAAATAAACCTACTTGCTGTACCTTTACTGTAACAGAGAACGAACGAACAAACTTTATTTTAAAAAGATTAAAAATTTGCCTCGCAGGACCGTCTGACATTCGCCCTTCTTCTTTTTTTCTTCTCATAAGTTATTTCATTCAACATCACTTATGAAGCTAAGATCTACTTGCGGTGTCATTACTAAAAAATAGCCTACTTGGCAGTGCCCTTTAACTATAACAGAGATTTTTGCAGTGCCCATCTACAAAAAAGAGACCTCTTTCGATGCCCTCTACTAAAAAAGACGTAATTGGTAGTGTTATACCCTTCAAAACGATTTGCTTGACGTAGAGATCACCCCTAAAAAAAAAATAATCTAAAAATGATGCTCCGTCAGGCACCATTTTCCAAGATTTACTGTGTTTTTTATGTTGCGTACATCGTTTTTTGCCTTTCCGTCTATCGTGGGCGAGCATGCTTTCCCATCTTCCGACTCTAAAAGAGTTTTTAAAATCCTTTTGGGTTATGTTCTAACAGTCTCAGTGTAAGATAAAATACGCTACGAAATTCTTTCATTGTCTTCCCTCTGTCTATTTTCCCTAGAAATATTCCAGTTGTCATATGTTCCCGGTTTTATCTTCTCCAATCTGGAAAAAAAAAAACATAGCGAGTGCTTTTTTCGGCGTTTGTGATTTTTTGTCCTTTGTCAAAAAAACGTAATACTCGGCATCCTGTTTTACATGTCTTGTAGCATTCGGGCTGTGGAAAACAGTCCCTGTAATATATATATATAATATATATATATTAATATAAATATATATTATATATATATATATATATAAAAGAGAAGTTTTTTTGTGTCTTTGTTTGTGTCTTTTTTTGGGCCTTTGATTGTGTGTCCTTTATGCTTTCCCGACGGTCCACCCGATTGAGATGAAATTTTCTACAGATGTTTTTCTCACCCCGCCGAGCCAACTCGCATAGTTTGTTTTTTAAAAAATTTTTTTAGTTTTAAAATCAATTTTAAAAGGGAAAGACGTCAAATTAAAGGGGGACTTAACAACAAAAGTTATATCAAGCGACTTTACTTTTAGTAACTTTGCTATGTTATGAATTTTAAATTTGTTGTTTTTTTTTAAAAGTTTTAAAAAATGTTTAAAGAAGTTATCTACAGGCATATGGGTTAAAAAAAAGGTGAAAAACCCTTTTAAGGCATCTTCAAATTTTTCGTAAAAATAAGGATCTTTTTTTAGATAGGGGAAAAATTTTTTCGAACCCTTTTTCCCCCCGCCCCGTGAACAGGAAAGGGCCGAACATATACTTGTGCACCACAGTCGTATCGGGAAAAACAAAGTAAAAAAATTTAAGGCATCTTCAAAGTTTCGTTTTTTTTTTTTGTTTTTTTTCGGTTTTCCCGTTTTAAAATTTTGAGATGACAGAAAACTAAAACGAGCGAAAACTTTAAAAACTGCACAAATCACATGTTTGCAAAAGACGTATCTTTTTTTCTTCTTCTTCAGCATTCCGCAGCCATTGAGGTTCTTTGCTGCAAATACAATCTGTCTCCATTCGTCTCTCTGGTGGACCTTCTCTTGCCAGTCGTTGATTCCAAGTGCTTGTAGGTCTGTAATGTATATTATCTCTCCACCGCCTTCTTGGTCTACCTCGGGGTCTACGGTCATTTATTTCCTGGATGTAAGCGAGTTTTGTTTCCCTATTATCTTCCATTCTTTCTATATGCCCCAGCCATTGTAGTCTATTAGCCTTCATGATACCAGTGATTAGCAGGGGACTTAAACAAATCATAAATGTCTTTGTTACTTCTTCTTTTCCACTCTCCACTTTGTGTATCCCTAATGGGTCCAAAAGATGCGTCTTAAAATTTGTTCTCAAAGGTTTGTAACAAGGCTTCGTCTCCTTTCGTTGTACTCCAGGTTTCAGAGCCATACAGCACAACTGGTCTGATCAGTGTTTTGTATATTGTGATTTTGTGTATACGAGATAGCGCCTTTGATTTTAGTAGATGTTGTAGTGCATAGTATATCTTATTTCCAGAGTTGATTCTAGTTTGTATTTCTTCCCTTATGATGTTGGAGCAGTTGAAGATTGTACCCAGGGTATTTGTATGTTTCCGTTCTTTTAATGGTCATATTATCTATTTGTATGTGGCCAGAGTTTTTAGCCATTCCGTCTCTTGAAATTACCATATATTCTGTCTTATCTTGGTGATAACCAGCCCCATCTGTTGGGCTTTTTCCTTTAAGTGAGTCAATATTTCTAATGTCTTTTGTTCACTTTGCCCTAATAATATCTATATCATCTGCATAACCAAGCAGCTTGGATGTTCCTTCCAATATCACATTCCTCCTTTACCTTCCTTACAACTTTCTCTAGAGCCAGATTGAAGAGTAGCGGCGATAGTGCATCACCCTGTTTCAAGCCAGATGTTATTTGGAAGGGGGTCTGATTTCCTGCCTTTATATGTTACTATATTATAAGTATCTTCCATGCATAGTTTGGTCATGTTAATTAACTTCCTTGGTATTCCAAATTCCTGCATAACATTCCATAGACTATTCCTATGGACACTATCATAAGCCTTTTTAAAATCCACAAAAAATGTTATGGAGATCTCTTTTATATTCCCAATGTTTCTCGGCTATTTGTCGTAAGATAAATATCTGATCTATTGTTGATCTGTTTTGTCTAAAACCCGCCTGGTAGTCACCTAATATGTCTTCTGAATATGGTTTAGTCTATTTAGTAATACTGCGGATAGTATCTTATAGCTTGTGGACAGTAGTGATATTCCTCTTTAAATTTTCCCCATTGGAACTTTTCTCCCTTTTTTAAAAATAGGTATCAATAAAGACTGCAAAAGCGTATAGAAAGTGATATTTCAAAGCCAGCCATAGAATTTTTTCGGTAGTTGACCGATTAGGATATTTAACCTGCGGGTTTTTTTAAGTGAAAGTGTTTTTTTTTTTTTTTCCCGGGTTTTGTGGATATTCTTTGGAGTTGATATTCTAGATTTTTCGCTGAATTATTACCGGAAACAACAAATTTTAAGATGTATTCAAATATTACTAAATTCGGGGCCCCGAAAAACGACTAAAAATTTCAGCAACCTCATCAGAGGGGAACCATAGTGTGTTCTTTTACGGGTTTCCGGGGCTGTTTAAAGCAACAGCGGCACTAATCATGAGTGCCCAACGGGGTCCAGGAGGTTCCCTTTTGGGGAGAATTGTCGCCCTGCAAGGTTCGGGGTTCCCCACTAGGTGGTACTTTCACCTGTCAGCAGAGGCTCAAAAACCGGTATGAAAAATTTCACGGCAAAATTTTTTCTCCACCAAACATAGGAATAGACATATCACTAAACATCTAGACAGAAAAAGACAGGCTGACCATCCGCTGGCTACCCGTCACGATTTCTCCTCAAGGAGTCAAAAAACTGGTGCAAGTATTACAGGAGACGACAAGGCTGAGGCCTTTAGGATAAAGAATGGGGCTGGCAAGGGGGAGCCTCTGCAAAACCCAAAAAAAAACCCCCCTTATATACGGATCTACACTCCTGGTATTACGAACAAAAATCACAGAGTGTTGATCACGAGCCCGGGGGGATAGACCCTTGTCCCGCATATGGCCAAAAAAACCCCGGGGAAATACATGCCCTAGTCGATGACAATCGATGACGACAACACAGCAGCAGTCAGTGTACAAAGCCAAAAAAGATTTCCCACCACTCGAAAAGGGGAAAATTCTCTACAGGGGAAAAATTGAACTAACACAAACTTTCAGTAGTCAAATCAACACACAAGACGACAGGAAAACACAAAAAATAACACACAAAAATCAATCCAAGAAAAAGAAGACTCTGACGGTTTTCAAATCGTCAGCAAACCAACGAAGAGAAAATGGGCTAACAGAAGACTATGCAGTCAAAACACACGATGACACAGAACAGACGACTTACACTGCCAAAAAAAGAAAATGTCAAAGCTACTATAGTCAAGACAAAGGAAAGTGAACAAGAACACAAGGGGAGACACAAGTACAAGACGAAACGACACATACAGCATACCAGACTTCTCTCTTTGTAGACACCGACACAAGTGATAAGAATGAGGATAAAGATGACCCTCTCACAGAAACTTTTGTACTAAAATTTGCTCGCCAAAATGTACCCATCTGGAAAACAACTTTGCGTATGAATCGATATACTTATTATATCTCAGTTTTTTGATTTTACTTAAATTAAAATGACTAGTGATTTAGTTATTATTACATTAAACATTTGGGGAAACGTACAAAATTACAAAGATTTCCACTAAAAACAAAAAAAAACCAGACTTTATACTATACAAGAAAAAAATATTTCAAAAACATTCGCACAACATATCACCACACAGCTAGGCCCCAAACATTCATGTTTTGTTTTGGCATATACAAAAAAGGGTCAGGAACAGCTATTCTGCAGACATCAGACAGGTGGGATATAATTAGAACACACACGCATGACTAGGGACAATCTCCATAAACATTTAGAAAAAAACATACATACTACACCATAGTGAACAATTTGCACCCCCAAAAATTTCAATCATCAACCAAAATTTTTTCCCAAAAATTAGACACCCTATTACACAAACATACAGAGGACAAAATTTGTCCTTTCGGGGGTTTCAATTTTTTACTCTCAGATTTGGATATCGTAGGGAGAGGGAAAGCAGGAATCAAGACACAAAAAAGGAAAATGACAGAAATGGAATACATCAATTGTATATAACCCAGAATACCGTAACACACACAATTTACAGACGCTCTCAGATACAGAAAACCCAATAACATTGCAAAACACACAAAATAGGCTTACAATAGATAATCCAAAGACAGAATATACACCATTAAATACACCAAAATACACCAAAACACCTACAAGAAAAATTACAATATACAATCACAACCATACTAAAACCCTATCCTCAGGCAACAAGTGTAAGGCCATCAAAACTATCACCACGTTGGAAAATTTAATAAAACACTACTCCAAAACGCAGGTTATGTAAAAACATGACACACCTTTTTCTAACATACACTAATACTGCACCCCCGACAACATAACAATATTTGGGATCTACTAAAGAATAAAAAATTAAAAAAAAGAAAAAAAAAAGAAACAAACCCAAAAAAATTAAAAAAAAAAAACCCCCCCAAACAGTCATAACCACAACAAGAAAAAACCAGACTAAAAAAAACCCCAAGAACAAAATCCATAAAAAA